>CM023540.1:25601579-25748594 GCA_013350335.1 Chimonanthus salicifolius | reverse complement strand
GGAAAACTGGAAAAGGGGCTTTTGATTCTTTTCAAAATTAAATTATTAGTACTTATTTTGATGACTTCAGTGGCTACTGATATTGCTCAGCTGCATTGTACTGAAAAATAAGTAAATAAGAATTTCTTTTAATATTTTATAACTTTTTAATGTGAGAATGTCAAATGAGTTTCAATTTAATATTAAATGCTTTGGTCCATGTATAAGACAATAATTTAAGTCGAATACCTCAATTAAAATGACAAGAACTCAAATGCACGAGGCCATTCTTTGTTGCTCTGTTCTTTTTATTTCTTTCTTCTTGCATTGTTTCTTCTACTCTATTTCTTGCATCGGGTTTACTTTTTTTTTTTTAATTTACGTCTAAGAAATTCATTGTAAAATCCCCACGGGTGATATTCACTGCCTTTATGGTATCAGGGGTTAAAAAATCGCTATCGGCGGCGATATATCGACCGATATTTTTCTCTCTCCAGTCGATATTGGCCGATATTTCAGCCGATGTTGTGAATATCGACCGATAACGATATATATCGACCGATATTTACAACTTCCAAACCGATACATATCTGTCGATACGATATGTGTCGTCCGATATTTGTACCCCTGTATGGTACACCAGATTAGACTATGAAGACTCGAACTCTTTGATCATTAACAACAATCCATCATCTTTAATCATATATTTGAACACTTTCAATCTTGTGTTTTGTCATAATCTCTATAAATCAAAGAAAATGGGGTCGAAGAATGTTTCCCTTAAAACATTTCAATCCTCCTAAATATATGTTCAATGAACTTGTTTTGTTTTTAATAATTTATATCATTATTATTTTGGAAGGGAGGTATGTTGAATTGGATTTAAAGACAGTTAGCTTCAAAGAGAAGAATGAAAAACACTAAGGTGGAACTAATCATTCTGAATACAAGTTTAAAAGTTATATTCTTCGTGTTTGCAAATTATAATTAATACAACTTAATATCTTCCTCACAGTTATGTTATCCAATATATGTTGAGAAAGGCCAATATTGGATTATCAATATAAAAAACTCAATAAATATTGATTAACATTTCACATTGATATTTATAACTTAATTGCATTTAATCTAAATTTAAATTCTTCTCATAATATAAATGTGCTTATCGCCGATCCAAATCACTCTTAGAACTAATTTCCTATTAACGAAGATGGTTTTTCAACTATCGTCATCATTAGCTAAAATCTCATCTATATAGAATCAGTTTTTTGAATTCTACTTTTTAATTTGTTCATATACTAACTATTTTTTTTTACCCCTTATCCAAACACAATTAAGATTTCTATAAAACTTGAATAATATTCAATTAATGAATGTACAAATATAAGAGATAAACTCCAGAGAAAGTAAACCGAATCTTAATCTAACTGATTTGGAGATTATCCAAATCTACACTCTTATTTAATCTGATCTTATCTAATCTAATCTAAACTGTATCTTACCAGTCTACCTCTTCTCCTCATACCTATGATCAGTAATCTTTCTACTCAACATATTAAGACCGTCTCTCGTCTTCTACTATATTAATGTTTTTTTGTTTATAAATCTAAATATGGTGATTAGAAGTCACTAGTAAAATATAATGAAAACTAAAAAATATTAAATCCACTAAGATATGACTTCTTTCTTTTACTCGGTTTAGAGATAGGAGGACCACAAAAGACCCATGAAATTGTTGAGTCAATCAACTATGGATCGAGGCAAGTCACATTAGGTTAGGTCAATCTTATTTACTGAGAAGAAATTCTATTTTTTCAAGTAGAGTTTGTATCAAGTTGGATTGTAGGTTGGGTCACAAGTTGCATTTGGATCAGATCACATCATATCACGGGTTGCATTTCGTTTGCAGTGAAAGCAGGTTGAATTTGAGTTAAGTTGGATTGTGGGATTGGATTCAAGTCTTATCAGATCTGAGTCGGATTGATCATGGGTCACGTATGGGGTCATTTGGGTTTAGGCTGGGCCTAGATGATGAGTTGAGATTGGGCCAATTGACGGGTACTGGGTAGGTTGAAAGGTGTAGTAAGGTCAATACTTGTCGTTCATCAATTTCACACCTTTTCATAGAGTATTAGGTGAAAAAAAGAGGAGTTGTTTCTCATATGTAAAACTAGTTTTCTATGAAAACGCTTGCAAATGAAAGATAGATAAATATTTTTATGGAAAAACCTAGTTTTTCTATGAAAATAATTGCAACCAAATGTAGTCTAACTGTCTAAGTAGTTGCACTTCCCATTTTCTATGATTTCTTCCCATGTACGAACCCTACACATCACTTGTAAAACATTTTTTTAGGCTTAGCTGGAATTCTTAACACTATAATTAAATTGGAACTAAAGAAACCCAATCTAAATCGGGTTGGGATGATGGTAAAAAAACTCATTTTATGAAGGGAGATCTTGAGTTCGATTCACCTTCAAACTCCTTTGGGTCATCCCCGTAGGATTACTCTTCATCGACTTAACTAGTGTGTACGAATTGGATGGTTTACACATGCTCATAGGATTAGTCACATCTTTAATGTGAAGTGGAGATATCCATGTTCTAAAAAAAAATATCTCTCAGGTCTTGTTGTTGAAAGTCGTAGAAACCTTTATCTCATCTATTCAAAATTAGTTTTTTGAGTCTACAGCTATATTTTTCTAATTAACAATTACACTCTCTACCACTTCACATTTTATTATATTAAATCTTGTAACTTCAATTTAAGATTTTTAACAAAAAAATTCTAATCTTTAAATGGTATTGGTTTTTGTAGATAAACTGTTTTAAAGATAAATTATTTTTTAATAAAGATATTTACTTCACGAAAGATATTTTAAAAATATAATGTAATAATACCCATTCTATTAATATATAAAACTAGAATTAGAAAATTTTGAAGAAAGTCGAACAAGATTAATTTAATCACGAATTAAACCAGATCAATATTAAACAATTTAATAAATAAAGTGAAATAGTAAATTTTCAATCTGTATTTCTGCTGCAATTGGCCGATCAAGCTATGATACGTCTTCCACGCGGCTTTCCAAGAGCAGCAACCCAATTTACTCATTTCAACTTTTAGTGTCGCCTATGAATTACGACTCCTAAGTTGGCATTCAAAGGTAGATACAAATTCGATAATGATCTCTACACCATGAATTTTTATTGTAGTCCTATCATCTTTATAATGAAAATTATTTTGCCCTTTATTTTTAAAAGAAAGAAGAGAAAAAAAATTAATGACAAAATGATCTTTTTCTTTTAAAAGTGGTGAACTGTGGTGAAAACTGATAGTACACGAATCACTACCCTAAAAAATTGGATAGAGATATACTTTAAAATTGAAGTTAACGGTCGATATTGTTGAGTGTGATGTAAAGAAGATCATATGAATAATTTTTTTATAAAATTTTACCATCCTTTGTTATTGCAATGTTCTTTTTATTTCTTTCTTGTTTACATTGTTTCTTCTACTCTACTTCTTGCATCGGGTTTACTTTCCAGTTGAGCAATCACCATTCTTTGCTCATTAACAACTATCCATCTTCTTTAATCAATATATTTGAATACTTTCAATCTTGTGTTGTATCATAATCTCTATAAATCAAAGAGAAATGGGGTCCAAGAATTGCAAACAAATGCAGTCTAAGTAGTTCACTTTCCATTTTCTTTATTTTTAAAAAAAAAAAGCCTTCCTGGGTCATGATTTCTTCCCATGTACGAACCCTAAACATCACTTTTAAAATAATTTTTTAGGCTTAGTTGGAATTCTTAACACTATAATTAAAATGGAACGAAAGAAACCCAACCTAAATCCTATATATTGAAACCAAAAAATAGGTCTTAGGGGATTGGTGTGACGGTCAAAAAGTTTCTCTTATGAAAGGAGGTCTTGAGTTTAATTCACGTTCAAACTCCTTTGGGTCAATCTCCATAAGATTACTCTTTATCGACTTAACTAGTGTGTGTGAATTGGGTTGTTTACAAATGCTCATAGAATTACTCACCTCCAATATGAAATACAGATATTCATGTTCCAAAAAAAGAGAAGTCTTGTTGTTGAAACTTGAAAGTCTTAGAAACCTTTATCTCATCTATTCAAAATTAGCTTTTTGAGTCTATTGCTAATTTTACCAATTAACAATTATACTCTCTACCGGTTCACATTTTATTATATTGAGTCTTGTATCTTTAATTTAAGATTTTTAACAAAAAAAAATTCTAATCTTTAAATAATATTGGTTTTTGTAGATAAACTTTTTAAAGATAAATTATTTTTTAGTAAAGATATTTACTTTGCGAGAGATATTTTATAAATATAATGTAATAATACCCATTCTGTTAATATATAAAACTAGAATTAGAAAAATTTAAAGAAAGTCGAACAAGATTAATTTAATCAAGAATTAAACCAAATTAATATTAAACTATTTAATAAATTGAATCACAAATTATTTAAACTAATAAGTTAGAACCTGTTAAAAAGGAATCAAATATATATTCATTCAAACAAGTCAAATAGTCAAAAGTGAAATAGTAAATTTTTAATCTGTATTCCTGCTTCAATTGGTGGATCAAGCTATGATACTCCGATCCACGCGGCTTTCCTGACCAGGAAATCCCTTCAACTGTAGAATGAATGTAATCTCATCCGATCATTTAATATACACCATTAAAAGTAATATATATCTGAATAATAATTCAAGAGTAGAAACTTGAAAGTAACAATTTCTCTTACTCAACTCTATCTTGAATAGTAAAATTTATTTTTTAAAAAGCTGGTATAAAATAATAAAACAATTTTAATTAAGAATCATCTTTTGTTTCTATCACTTTCCCATAAGAATTTAAAAAAAAAAACTTCGTAGACAGACTTTCTTATTAAATTCAAATTTTCTATTGTTCTACCGACCAACTTAGTAGATGACAATGATATATGAATTTTTTTTTCTTTAAAATGAAGAAATGTATTTGATGAGAAGCAAAGAAACTGCACAAGGGATGTAACCCATTAAAATTATTGAACCCTCCATAAAAAATAAAAAAAACATAATATATAAGCTGTCATGCAAACCATTCACTCTTCTCACATATAATCTTAAACTCTTTTGGTGGACAAAGAGCATGTATTTCATTTCATGCATCAGATTCTTTAGCTAGTGATATTGTAGAAGGTGATAGTATCAAACCATTCACGTTAAAAAAAATAAAGATTTACGTGAAAAACTCTTAGAAAGAAAAAACTACGAGAGGAAGAGCGAAAATTTATTATTGTATTGTGTTACAAAATACATAGACAATACCTATATATACAACAAAAGTTCTAATAATAGAAGATACTCTCTTTCCTCGAATAACAAAAATAGACGAGTTTTTATTTATGATTCACATGGAGCTAGTTCTATAAAGAGAGTGTGGAGCAAATATTCACATCCCAAGTTTCAGCCTTCCTCCTTTGTCCATTCAATATGGGATTCTCCTACATGTTGTTCTTCATCTCCCTTATCATGGTTGCCACAACCCCACCGGCCCTCAGCATGAACATAGCTGGTAGAAGAACTGATGGCACTCCAGTAGCTCTAGTGAACGTCACAGGATTTCTGGTTTGCACCACCGACGGAAATCCCACTTCCTTCACGGCATCGATCCCCGTTGTTGGCGCGATGGTGGGGCTCGAATACGGCACCGATAACACCACTCTTGGACTGGTCCAGACTAGCCCATTGGGCATGTATGAGATCCTAACCCAACTATCGGATGCCTTCGTCTTCGAGCCATCCTCTTGCCATGTTTCGATCGACCTCCCGATAAACTCTTGTGCTGTGCTACCTGCTACTGGCTCCCTCCAAGCAGGGGTCACCCTTGTTAGCATAGTGCAATCTTCTCTGGGTCCGGTGGCCAACTGCCTTGCCTTGCCTTTGGCCTATATTCTTGGATAGTCATCATGCAAGCAAGCACTAGTGTCACTAAAATATTACACTTCCAAACAAATGTGTGGATGGTTGATAGCGATCCTTCCTGTCTACCAGTCTTCCATTTAATTACTTAGAAGGGGTTTGTGTGTTTTATGTCTTTGAATTAGATTAAGCTCAACAGCTTACCTTATTATGTTGTGAACATGTCTATGTATGAATTATAGTCAAGTTAACTTCCTTTTTAAGTGGTATTGTTTATATATTCTAATTGGTCTCAAACTGCAAATTAATCTATCCTAACATTTCAAAATTTGGTTCCTCGAATAATTCAATGTCAATTCAATTTAGTTCGTGAATTAAATAAATCTAGTCCATCCTTGTTTAGATTTTCTCAAACTCTTATTCAGTTTTATATTGTACTTATAAACTATTCATATTTCTTTCGTTGCAAAAATAATTTTGCTAAAATATAGTATATCTTTAGAAGCTTTATCAAAGTCATTTAGGATTGATAATATATATATATATATATATATATATATATAATGGTTGTGAGAAATACTAATAATTTATCAATGAATTAGTTTAATCATATAAGCTATGTAAAAACTATAAAATAGATAAGCTAAAAAGAGAAATAAAGAAACCTACTCTAGTGAATTAAGAAATTATGGCATACAACAGTTGTAAACATCAAATTAGTCATTGTGAAATAAGTAACTATAATATAACTTTAATCAACACACTTTGGAGATACAAAAGTGAAAATTTACCAACATCCAGATAGCACTTGATATAAATTCAAATAAATATCTCACCTTAGACTAGGAATCAATAAATTACTCTGTTCCATCCCTATTTAAAGTTTACTTGAGAAGGGCATGGTTAGAATTGAGGGGGGCATCTGCACCGCAGCCCATATTTTAAATATGAAATGATCAAGCCTCATGCCATCCCACTAATGATGATGGTAATAGATTAATTGAAATGTTTTGTATTTGAATAAATGATATAAAATATGATCTTAAAGTAATAATTTTAGAACCCACAAAAGTAATTAAAATATCAAATAATCAAAATTTGAAAAGATTCAAATGCATCATTGGAAAGTTTCAGAAAGCAGGAGATACTCAGTTTGAACCCCTATAGCCTCACATGATGTGCCCTACTGAGGGCAGTAGGTATCACGTAGTAGAAGTTTTACACTGGATTTTCCACAGTTTCCAGTACATAAATTCAAAAAAAAAAAAAAATTTACACCCGAAGCACCATTAGCCATGAACCACAAAGTTAAAAAACGAGATTTCTACACCAGCTATTATGTTGCCACTCCATACTAATGGAGGATTTCTCATAAGCATGGTTCAAGAGATGATCAATTGCTACAGAAACAATGAAACTGCAAACTATTGGGTACTTTCTACTCTCCATTATCTTTCAACTATAATTTTTTAAATCATACAACTAAGTCAAGTTGTCTACAGCAAATCTCAAAAAAATAAACATCCTCCGGCAACTGAAACAATTTCTCGCACGAGCAGTCCATTCACTGCTGCTGCTAGCTTTTAATGTTCCCTCTCGGAAGGCATACAAAAAATTACATATAACCTCTGATGGGAGTGCTGCTTCACTTTCTTCAAAGAGATTGGTTCAGGGTTCCCCTTACACTCATGTCTATCCTGGCCAGTGACTGGTCAAACATTTAAAAAAATAATAAATAAATAAATTTTTCAACTTCACTCTTACTTTCTGCCCTTCTGTTTCCTCTTAGTCTTCAACCCCTTCGCTGAAAGAGCACTTGAAACACTCTTTCCTTCAAGCCTTTTGGTCAACTTCATCACACTCACCATACCCTTTCGTGCAGTTGTCTTCTGGTCTCCTCTACGGCTTAACATCTTCCGGTCAAGCGGCCAGTATGCATAAGGCTCAAGCTTGTCCTTCTTCTTCACATCCCCTCCTCCCTTTTTACTCTTATACTCATTACCTATATATGCCCACCCAGAATCCTGAGTTCTCTGCCGCTTGCGTGTTTTTGTTGAAATGCTTGAAGCCATATGGCTGCCAGTTTGGCTTCTTGCATCTGCTCCACTTTCTGAGCGAGTATCTTGCCTCTTTGATTTCCTCTCCTCACGAATCACCAAGCGCCCATCCGAATCGAATTCCAGGTCATCGTTGGGTTCAGGCTGTCGCTTGAGTTGCTCAGTGGAATGGATTGACAACCTCGTCTTTTGACGGTCTAGCAAGTCAAGTGGTTCATCTTCCATTTGATCAAACAGGTCTTCAGACAAGCTCTTAGCTGCCTTGCGCTTTTGCATAGACCTCAAAGAAGCCTTGGTAAGCTGGGAAGAGGCCACTTTGCTCCCTTTAGCTAAAACTGACTTTGCATCCATATGCTCTGCATAACTGTCATCACTATCTTCGTCTCCAAAATCAGAAAATATGTTTGTATGACTCCATCGGCTAAACCTGAAATAATCATATCATCAAATATTAAATCAACAAGAAGCTACTTGTTTCCATCATTTCACAACAAAATGAATTTTGTCCGCCAGACAAGCAGAATAGGATAAAGATGTTCTCGTCATGTCTTTTCAAGCATTGAACTATATATATATATATATAGAGAGAGAGAGAGAGAGAGGGAGAGTGCACCAAGATTATGTGGATGAGACTAAATATCACTTGATCTGATGACACAACTTTATTTTAGCACCACAATGTTCAATGAATTTGTTATGCGCACCATGTGACTTTTCTGGTCCCATGCTATGGCAGATTGTAATATCAAATTGGGATCCCTACCCAAAAAGACATAATTATGAAAAATACAAATAATGCACTTGGATTGATTGAATCAGAAAAAGGGTGCACATCTTGCCAATAATTTTGCAATCAGAACACTTACCGTGTGACTTTTCTACCTAATCAATCACATAAGATGATCAAATGGGATACCAAGGGTTGGGTAGG
The DNA here is from genome assembly GCA_013350335.1 of Chimonanthus salicifolius. Lineage (NCBI taxonomy): Eukaryota > Viridiplantae > Streptophyta > Magnoliopsida > Laurales > Calycanthaceae > Chimonanthus > Chimonanthus salicifolius. The sequence continues at coordinate 25,739,685 of CM023540.1, read as the reverse complement.
GTGTGCAAGGTGGAGAAGAGGAAAGGGGCCACTTCAACCACAGGTAAGGTTGATGATGCTTTGTGTCACTTCAAATAAGGGATCACTGCTCTAAAAAGGCATACATATAGTCTTGCATAGAATTGAATGTTGGGTATCAAAGAAACAAGGCAAGTATATGCGTCTCACATGCATGTACTAAGATGATTTTGATGAGTGACGAGTATAATTTAGAATGAATACCCAGAGAAAATCAAGAAATGTTACTTGGGATGCTTTGGGCAAGTATATAGAACATAAAAAACAGGCCATGCTCAAAGAATTGGTATATTTGAAACTAAATAGGGGTTGACAGGTACAATCAAACACTTCAAAAATGCATGCTTTTACTGCCATCTAGCCCAACACTCAAGGGCCTCCTTTTCTTCACAGGTAAGGACGAATTTATTAATAAGAGATAAACGTATACATAGAAATGCAATGTTTAAATGATATTCCCACTTATGCTCTACTTGGATAACGTATAGGGAACTTGAGAGAGAGAAAGATCATAGCTCTAAATTGTGAATCAAGGAAATTATAGCACAAAAGATCAGCTTAGGGTACAACGAGATTCAAGCCATCCATCACATATGCCAAATCAGAATCGGCTGCAGCCAACAGGACTTTTCTCTTGCAGCCAATAGATCAGCACCACATCACCTATGTTAAAGGTGTTCTGTCATTTCACATGAAGCAATGTTTAACCGTCACAAGATCCATTATTGTATGTGCCTGACCCAAATAGGCTAGTTTATTCTGAGGACAGCCAGATTATTGAGGGAAAGACTCTTAAAAGTTGATCAATGGTTTAACATTCAGCATGTATGTTTCCAACCTGATGAACAGAATCAACCTCAATCACAGGCGAGGGTATATAGATAGTAAAGCCTCACACACAGAATTTTGCGAGCTTATATAGACACTAAGCCTTGTCTCTTGCTCCTGTAGATTCCTTTGCTACTGCAAAACTTCCTCTCATATCAAAAGGCCAACTGATTCAGGGATCAGATGCCAGCTGCATATGGAAATGTGCAGAAAAAGATTAACGGGACAGTATATGTCAACTAAGCCATGTTACCTGGAGGTACTTGCTCTGGAATGGAGGGACTTTGCCTCTGCCTCAGACTTAGCTGCCAGTTTTCTTTCTTTGCGCTCCTTGATCTGCGGTTCAGATAGGATAAATTCATTCTTTTTCCACTTAATAAGAAAACTAATACATACATACATATATATATATAGCAGGGCATATCAAAAAAAGCATTGTCAGGATGCTGACCTTCCGTATATTGGTCAGGAGCTTCATATGCTCCTCGGGAATTACAGCTTTAACAGCATCTAGACCACATTTCTTGACAAGCATTTCAAGCAGAAGCTTGACCTGGCAGTACAACTTAGCAATTTTAGGAGAGAGAGATTATCAACAAGGAAGCATATCCAAAAAAGAGAGCTAATTCATAACAGTTAACAATGAGAACCTCCAGTCTGGTACTAGAAGTGAACAGAGCATATGGTGAGGACCCATGCTCAAGTTTTGCTCTTTCATGATGTTTGATACAACTGGGGAGGATTTTGCTTGGGTCCAGAATGAATCTGACTCTCTCAAGATATGGATGAATTTCACCTATGCACTACATTAAAATCTCTGCGAAGTGAAAGCATAACACCCAGATGGTTCCATCAATTGATAGTCCAACTTACATTATGTGTTGGCACCTCAGCATATGACATGATGATATGTCTGGGAGCATATTCCATTTAATTACACATGAGAATCACCAGACAATATGTATTATCAAATCACTGGGAAGATACACCACACCTTGGAAAAAAACTGACATCATGACAATGTTAAAAAAAAGAGAAACATCAACCTTGGCCTTGAAGTGATTTTTAGTGTCACCTTGCCACTTCAACAAGCCTTCAACCATGCTCTTCAAGTGTGTCTGCAATCTCTCAGTTTGTGATTTAGCCACCAATACCTTCATCAAACCTAAATTGGCCTGCATTAAGCATGGTATAAGAAGCACATAGGTATGAAAAGAGGAGGGGTAAGAGTTGGCATGACGACTTCATTTTTTTTCTTCTTCCTTGCTCATAACTTTTTTATCTTGATGATGAGATCAGAAATATTTTAATAGTTCCCACAACCATATACAACATGCAGAAAAGGGTCAGCAGTGCATGCATGTGTGCATATGAGAGAGAGAGAGATACTTTAATTATTTCTCTGTTCTTTCTCCGCAGGAGGAGAAATGCAGATGGGAGCAAGTCGTAAGCTGATGCAATGAGATCAGAGAATTCATAAGCCAAACGAGCTAGCCCCTTTACTGCTGCACTGATCATTTGTGGTGTTTCACCAGCCAAGCCTCCAGCTACCTGAGACCATGAAAGCATACTAGACATGAGATACTGCAATCCAAAGAGACAAAATCAAGAAATCCCTCATTATCTCATTTGAAATTTCAGCTGACAATGGAATTTCAGGCACCATTTTGTTTCAGAAAAATATTTATCACTGATATACCTGAATATCAGTTTTAGGCTCATTTCTCACAAAAAAAAAAAAAAAATTGATATTGGTGTTATATATACCACCCCCCACCTCCTTGAATCTGAAAATATCGACTCCAATTTTTCTCAGCTCATTATGGATCGTGTTATATATACAAGTTTCCCAGTAAAAAGTAAACATGACATGAAAAGAAATTTCATAAACCACAAGAGTGGTTGGCTACAGTAAGAAAGAAACCACTCAAACATGTCTCCACTCCCAAAATTCCAAAAGAAGAGGCCACTCATCAATATCGAACTACAATTTTTCTGGAACAAGATATTTTATTTTAATAAAAAATATCTTAAATTACTTTAAAAAAAAATCTTAAATTGGTTTGCATGCATAAAACCAATTTAAGTTCACGCCTCATCCATTTGAGTGAGTACTACTTGGTGGGTGGGGCGGAGGGGAAGGGAACACAGCTGTGCAGTTTCCACCATCTATACTTTGTTGAACCAAATGTCACGTTGGTTAATGCAGCCTCTTGGACCATAGAAACAATGGCAATTAGGAACTTTTACTGGTCAGTACCCATTTCATTATGTATACAAGGCTACGAGCACACTTCACATTGCCAGTGAAAACTGATCCAATTGGTCAAATGACTTGATACATTTAAAAAGAAAACTTTTCAAAGCGAAGAAACTATCCACACATACAGCAACGACAATTAAGACACAAGGCCTGTCAAGAGTGCATTGCATTAAAAACAAATGATGGGGCAGCAATGCAGGCATGAAGACAGGAAGAATGATAATATAAAGATTGTATCCCAAGTGTCAATTTCAAAAACATTAAGGCAATTTACCAAGTTGAACCAAGTTTCAGTTCCTCAAATGAGAACTGATAATTTAGATGGCCATCAAAATAAACCATAAAAAAAAAACATTACAAGACAACTTCACCCAAATATACAAACAAAAATACAGGGAAACATCGTGAGTAGGTCAATGCGGTACCATGTTAAAGAATAGATACAAATTTTCCTTCTTGCCACCTTGTGCTTCATCTCCACATGCATGTCCAATTTTGACAATCAAGTCATAAGCCCTATTTCTAGTCTTCTTATTAGCCTGAAAAAAAATCCCCAATAATAATGAATTATCTATCAGCTATACTTTTGGTTTACAAAGATTGAAAGAAGTACAACAAAAATCTTTAAAAAAAAAAAAGGATGATCCAACAAGATAAACATTTATTTTAGAAAGAATATATGAAACACAATCACAAATGACAACATGGAAGCTAAATTGAGGGTAATATAACAGATCAAGCCTAGATGCACAACCATTACCTGGAAACCTACATCACTCCATCGAATACCAAAAGAATCATTGATGTTTCTTGTATGAGATGTCATCCGGACAGCATGAATGGCATTTTGTAGAAGTCATTCAAACACAGCTAGTAAAGGCACAATAGTACGACCCACAATATCTCACGTTATTAATCACTTCATTCCGAGTACTTACCAGGCTCCCCCTTCCACTGTTAGCTTTAACTTACAACCCTCAGTTCTTGGAATGTCTTTTGATATTCTATTCCACACAAACCATCTGAGACAACATTTCTTCATTTTCTCCACTTTTGCAGCCACCCATAGATTTCCTCTCAAGAATTGAACCTAATTCTATTATTTCTTGTTTCTCAACAATTCATCTTAGCATATAATCACAGGCCGAGGTAAATCCTGTTTTTACTGGCTAACATTTGCTTCTTACAGTAGCATGAGTCTAACTATTGTCTCCCAACATATAAGCCTATAGCATAGTTAAAAATGCTCAGTGTTGCAAGCACAAAGTTACTTCAAGTGAATCAACCCTTTAAAAAACAAAAATACCTATTTTCTTGTTAAAGAAATTAAGTTCCTTTAGTCAAAGCGGCACTCAACAATCACATAAAGCTACACTAGATCCTCTCCACTTGACACACCCTGCACTAGCATTGTCATCACGCCCTCCATTTTGTTCCAAAGTAGCACCCCAAGATATTAGAACATATGATGATGTATTCATGTATTTTGACTAAATACCACTCCACACATACACACAACTTGCACCAATTTCGAAACATTTTGATTCAAAAGTCTTTCTCCGAAATTCCAATTTATTTTTTAATGGGTGATGAAGAAGTCCTTGAGGCAGTCCTTTACTTTTCAGTTTGGTAATGGGGATCCAAGAACTGTACAACCATGTGCTGACTGATGCTTCCAGTAGAGTGTGTGGGGGAGTTGGAGGAGGTGGGGTTGGGGTTGTTTAAAGCATTGCCATCTGAGAAATACAAGTCTGAACATCAATAAAATAAGAAATTGGAATTGTAGAAGAAAGTCTTATAAGCAAATGGTTTGAAAATTAGTGGAGCAAAGATGGAATATATAGAATGTAACTTTAGTCTTATGAAGAATAAAGAGGAACTTCTTAAAATTTATGATGCCCAGACATAGCAGGGACACACCATTGATATGGCAGGGAGATACATTGAAGTGCCCGTGCAACATAGCTTAAAATTGGAAATGAAGGAGTATTGCATTGTGATCATTTAGAGACTCGTGTGCATTGCTCAAAACCAAATTGAGGATCAGATTTGGAAATAATTAGTAGGATAAGAACAAGTTGGGCTATGGGTTTATTTGGTAGGTCATTCATGATAGAATGAAAATAGTTTTTATTCAAAATGAAAGCAATGCCTCCTTTTCAAGAAGCACAAAAAACAAGAATCAAAGCCGTTCTTGAGTATAGCCATTAGGCCATTCTATGTGTACATTCTCAGTAATTCTTTATCAATCTAGATACCAAACAGGCTGTAAGTGTAAGCAAGCTAGCAAAGTGCTATGCAATAAAAGAGTAACATGCCAATTAAAGGGGAAATTTAGTAAAAGGACTGTCAGGCACACAACGCTTAATGGATCCAAGTGCAACGCACTAAAGACAAGACAAGTAAACAAGGTAATAGTAACATAGATACATATTTTAGGATGGAATAGTAAAGTAAAAATAATAAAAGATAGAATTAGGAACGAACAAATTAGAGAGACTTTGAAATTGCCCCAATACATAAGAGTCGACACCAGTGGATCATGATGGTGGTGGTGGGGTAGTGATGGAGGAGGAGGAGGTCGGATCTTATAAAGCATTGCTGTGTCAGAATTACTAGTGGCAGATAGCAAGACAGAAAGTGTAGGGCCATGAAATCCAAAGAGTTTCCAAGGAGCTCCTATTAACTGATATTGTAGAAGCTAGAAGGAATCACTAGGGCTCGTATTTAACCTGGGTTAAATTTTTAGCTTTTTTTTTTTTTTTGAAAGATCTAAATTCTCACCTTATTATAAGTTTTCCCCCCGTTTTAGTTACAGTATCTCCTTTGTTACAATTTGTAGGGTGTATTGTTGGGTAATTTGTAGGGTGTATTGTTGGGCGCACACAATCACTCTTTTTCCTATAGCAAAAGAAAATTTTACGTTTCCTAGAAATGTGTGTGTAAGCCATGCTCCACAAGCTGAAATTTAGACAGCAAAAAAGTCAAACTTTCAAGTTGAAGCAGAATGACTATGATGCCCCTTCTAGTTCTACCATCAAACTGAAAAGAACAATACCTAAGTTTCTTAATTTTTCTTAATCTTCACCCAAATATCTTCTTAAGCAGCAGCATATTATATGGCAGACCCAAAAAGATTCTGCAAAGATTAATTACTAGGAATGGCAGACCAACTTGAAACATCTAAAAAAATGAATTCATTTTATTCAACAAAAAATCATACCAATCAGTATTTAATAGAGTTCTGGGAAATACCTCTTTCAATGCAAGTATTATTTCAGTGAGAAAGGAACTGATGATGTCTTGCTTCCTCTGTTCAAAAGGATCCTGCAGAAAACAAAATATAGTTTCTTGAATTATTGGGTCTTTAACCAGCTTCTAAATGCATTCCAATCTCATATTCATTACTGTTCTAATCAGATATCTTAGCAAGGTCTAAATGGAACCTGGAAAATTTTGAAATTCACCTTAGCAACATGGACGATTAGGAAGTATAAACTGTCAAGTCTGTGACGCTTGGCGGAAAAGTGACATGAAGGCAGTAGTTTTATCATCAGGTCAAGTAAGTCATCTAGTTTACTTGAAAGAAAATTGTCACCACATTCCTAATCACACAAGTTCAGCAAGGAAATTGAGAGAATCAGTGGAATAAGATCCAAAAATCATTTCCAAGGTAGAATCATAACCACATGTACCAATGTGCAAATGACAAACATGAGACTTCACGATGAGTAAACATGAACCATACCCTAAGGATAACGGAGAGAATCTTATATGCCTTTTTCTGGATCAAACCATCAACATCCTGTAATTTAAGAACATCTTAGTCCTGGAATGGTTCTGCAGGCATTGTGGAGATACCATGAAATTCATACACTCATTAACACACCTGTAATGCAGGCTTCATTCCAAGGTATAATAAATCAATCTCCTTTGCATCCAATCCTGGCAGAAGTGATACAGCCAGGTCCATCAGCTGTGCTCTGAAAACATATGAGGAAAATGGTCACCCATAAATATTGTCCAACAAGACTCAAATTCAGCTTTAGACCTATGCAGTCTGCATATTTAGTGATGATGACATTTTGTTGCTTCTTTTAGGGGAACTTTTTTTAAACAAATTCTTTTTGAGTAACCAACGGAGCAACACATCCTATATATTATAAGGATATGGTTGCTCAAGGAGCAATGAGGAGCCAATGCATGGCACGCTTTGGTGCAAGAGAGGTGATGTAGCATCTTATCCAATGACAGACTAAAAATCCTTTCAAATCACCAAAACCTATCCTACAACCCCTTTTCCTATTTTTAGTTATTTTTGCATGAATTATTCCTATTTTTCAGTGATAACCATATAAATATTTATAAAGTAATTATTTGATAAATTAAGAAGTCTAACATGAGTGGGTCCGATCTAGCAAATGTATAGTTTCTACTTAATCTAAGGGTATTGTAATGGATGAGTGATGACCACCTAATGGGGTCGTGATGGGCCGTTGGAATAGTCTTTCTTTCAATACGTTGTCCATAAAAACCACCTTGATTGGATTAATCAAGCCATATTTTAAGATTTCAAATTTTCATCATTTTAAATTATTTTTTAACCTCTAAATTTTATGTCCTTAAAAAATATGGCTTCATCAATCTGATCAAGATGAGTTTTGGTGAACAACATATTGAAGAAAACATCATTCCAATGGATCCATCACCACCCATTTGGTGGGTCTCATTTCAGCATTTTTTTTTTTTTTTTACTTTTTAAGTTCTTATTGGTTAAAAAAATCAGTCTCATGGTTATCAATTTTTACCATTGTTATTATGGAATTAAGCATTAAAATTAAGCTCTTTTAGCTCCTTTTCAATTAATGCAAATTTGCGTTATAAATTTATTTGTTAAAATTTTTGCAGCCTTTCAGTTATAATTCAAAAAGTCGATGATTCTAATTACATTTTTAGTGCACTCTTATTTATCCAATTAAATTTTATAATCGTTTCACCATGTCTCATATATTATAAGGATGTGAGGTGCTTGAGGAGCAATGTGGAGCTGACACAAGGCACATTCTGGTTTGAGAGAGGTGACATGGCAGTCCCATCCAATGGGAGAGCCCAAATCCTTCCAAATCACCATAACCGTATCCAATGTGAGGTCCAAATCCTTTTGACCAACCAAAACCAGCCCTACAACCACTAAGATCAAGTGGCTAAGATTAGAGTTTTGGACTGAAATTTGATCCGTTTGTATTCCACCCAAATGCCCTTTCAATCCTGCCAGTTGATTTTTCATTGGGCCCCAAGATATTTTTAAAAAAGGAAAAAGCACTACGTATGACCCATGCAACCAGTCACACCTGACCACATCTATCTATTAGCCATAGGATGGGCAGAAAGATAAATTACCTCGCAAGTGATGGTGGAATCTCATGGACTAAACTGTCAATCTGCATGGAATTGGATTTTATAGACTGCTCAGTTTTAACAGCCTCCTGAGTCACCTTCAGAAGCTTATTCATGGTTCTTGTGAAGAACTGCCTGACAACCTTTTTATCCGCAATGGATGCAAACTCACCAATTGTGGACTGTAAATGGAATTTAAAATATATATATATTACAAAAAAATTCAAAGTAATCTCAGAACATTCAAGTTACAGAAGTTTTAACATCGAAAACATAAGTTACAGAGGTTTTAAGTTTTAACAGATATCAATATGCCGCAATTTTTCATATTTTGAAATATTAACATCAGTCAAACCTTCAACCTTTACGGTTTCACAGTAACAATTGTTCTTTAATCTGCTTAGTACAGTTTCATTCAGTGCCAGTTTGTAGCATCATCATCATTTTGAAAACATTTTAACATGTTTGGCGGTATGTCTCAAGTCCAATTAGAGAGGGATCCAGTGCCAATATCCCAAATAAGAGTATGATATTTCAAGAAATGCCATAGTACCTTATTAAAATAATCAAAGACATTAAAAAAATGAATTCAGCTCTCCCAAATGGTTATCTATAGTCCTGGGTAAACCTAGTGCACTTTTACCAACTAATATAATGTTCCAACTACAAAATTAATTGACAATCACATAGATAGAAAGATATGGAATCTTGGAAAGTTTCAAAGAAAATTAGAATGACATAACCACTGTTTCTGAGTCTCGGATTTTTCCAGAATTGTTTTAAGGGAAGAGCAGCAACTCAAATACCTGTAAGCACCCACCGGCATCTTTTGAAGATTTTAAGAAGATCCCAGACAAAATTTTAAAGAACTCGGAGGATGATGACTTGATCGCATTCAAATTATCAGTCGCAACCTGGGGCGTATAACGATCCCTAGCTCTTTTTTGGGCAAGACTAGCATCACTGTCATGTTCGTAAAAGTTACCTTCAAGCAATCTTTTGTTCTGTTGAATGAGTATCTGAACAAGACAGAAATGAGAGGAAAAAGTTGATATGAAACACTTTTTTCCTGATGGTAAGGCACTTCAAAATGCAATACTTATGTTTGTGGTAGTGTGCACCTTCCAGTTGTTCTACACACTCATTAAAAAGATGTTAAATTACCCAAGATTGGAAATGTTCACATAAGGCATGCATACCTGAAGACTAGAGCATATTATTCCACGCACATCTTCCTCTTCACGAAGTCCATTACACAATGCCTCTGTAAGGCTCTTAAAGCTACCGGCAGTATCTACAGGATAGTTACAAAAGGCAGGTAACAAGGACCATAATGAATACGTAAGTGCTTCTGTACTCCTGGATGAGAAAGTACGTCCTTCCTTCTCAAGCTGTCAAATGCAAGAAAAAGTTGGCAGTAGTCCATGTAAATTCAAGAACATGAAATTATTTTCCTTGCACAGAACCATACCAATTGGGACTTGTGCCGCACAAGTCCAACCAGCCCTAAAATAGATCTTGTAAAGAAACTTAAGGATGCACCAACAGTGTATTGTTTCAAAATCGGGAACAGCCAAATATTTGCCTCAGATAAGTCTTCAGCATCCAACTTGAGTGGTATAAGGCTTAAAAATATCTCTGGTCCCATAGCACCAAGTGCTGATCCAACACATTCACGTAGCTGCAGATTAAACAGTACAACCATATAAGAGACACATATCAAGTCAACCATCAAAAGCTTACGCTAAAAAACAATTTGATAGAAAACAACAATGAGAAAACATAGTTCCAATGACCCATAAAAAGAAGAATAGGTTTAAAACAAGGTAAGTAGAGTAACCTATCTTCGGGTAAAAACAGACGGTATAAATTCACTTAGGAGTTTTTTTTTTTTTAAAAAAAAAAGTGCACTCGGATACCAGGAATCTTTCAAATTTGAATTCTTAAAAGAGGTGAAAGAATTGGGATATCAAAGCATAACTTTGAAGCAGCATGGATGGGATTATTACAAATTTCTCAGTCCCTCTGATGTTGAATGTCCAACAGGACAGGCATTATGGCAATGCTTACCAGTTCTATAGAACTTATCAGGATTGATGTTTCCACTTCCAGCATTGTCATTGAGTGTTACTCTTTCAGGTATTTATAAGGCATCATCAACTTGCACTCACATCTGGAGATTTCGTAAACGATTCAAGAAATTCATGTAAATGTTGTTGCCAGAGGCTTCACTTTCTGGCACATCCTTAGGAAGGTAAGTCAAAGGCCGATCATTCCATCAAAGGAGCAGACCATGTCATCCCGATGTTTAAAAAGTTATCAATTTTTTATGTCTATTTTGGGGCTGTTCTTTCTTTTCTAGAATGAGAACTTCATATCCCATAATAAAATAAATAGTACATGAAGTGTTCATTGTTGGTGAGTGCTCATGTTGCAACCGTGGAGGTTGGTAAGTGCTTACTGTTGGTGACAAGAGCCCTGCACACAGTTAAATGCTCATTGTTGCAACCATGAAGGATGCAGTTTTGAGTCATCTCACTGTCTTGAAAAAATATCATCATCATCCAAGTCATTCATCCCATCAATCTGAGGTTGGCCTTTTATTTCGATTTGGCAAATTATTTCCATGGACCGGCTACCCTATCTGATGCACATAGGACTTAATATCTTGAAAAGGCATCTAAAAAAAAAAAATAAGAGGGCAGTGATTTAGACCCTTCCCATTTCTGATAAAGTGAAGCACTTTTGTACTTATTGCATGGTTGTTCAAGCACCAACCACAGGCCTTTAAATATACGGAAAAAAAATAGATGAAGTGCCTTATTCTATCAAAAGCAAGGAGTTGCTCAATCACCATCTGAACATAAATGGTGCAAGACATGTGAAAAGAATAACTTGAAACCATGTGTGTTATGCATACATTTTGGTAAACAAGTTGTTACCTGTTTTCTGTAAGCAAGGTCTTCATCTGGAAGCTTCTCCATGTCCGCTAGGCTCTTCATGGCTCCCCTCATTAAATGCATGGAAGACGCCCCTGAAATTAATATTAAATGCTCTAATTATTTCATCAAACTGCCAAGGCATGCTCTCTTTTGAATGGTTATTAAAAAAACTATATGGTTAAGCATGAAAATCTTTTTTGGTGTCTACATGTAGGCATTTTTCTAGCAATCAATAATATGGATATTACTAATAAAGAATTAAAAAGGAGCAAAAAAATAGATTAAAGAGAATTGGTGAGATTATCCTTTTTCTTTTGGAAACACTCTTCACGAATTTATCTCATTGCACAGTCCTAACAAAAGTCAAAAACTGGTTCACCATGGGCACATTCAGCATTTACTATAGTTGCCTGGCAAGGGGAAGATTAGACAAACTTGGTGAGACAAAGGGCCCTGATGAAGTGCCAACATTTTGCTGCATGGCAGATCTTGAGGTTGTTTCAACCATTGACCATCCTTTTTTTTTTTTGAATGGCAACCATTGACCATCTATTGTTTTATGAAAAAAATGTTAACCATCAATTAACTCAGATGCATATCATTGTAAATGTTTGCAAAATGCATTTACGAGTGAGAAGTGAACCATTTGTTTAACACTGTCACTTGCAGATGCAGTTTGAAGGCACTTGATGCAGATGTTCGGGCTCAGTTGGTAATGCCAAATCACAGCTACTTAATGCCTCAAGTTTGGGATAAAGCTCGTGGAATTTCACAAATTATAGAAGCTTCTGATTCCAACAGTGCTATGGTTGATATGGCATTAAAGGCAATTATTAAACCCTTTCAAACATAACCTCGACAGTGAAGAGTATCACATGTAATGTCAAACCAATAGTAATTTCATGGGCCACAGCCTTCAAAGATTTCAAAAGAATTCCTTTATTGGACCTAGAGCGATAAAAACCTTGACAAGACAAGGTGAATGGACCGAAAAATGTGCATACCCAAAAACAGATAGCTTGAATTTAATTTTAATGGTTCTTGTATGGAGCATCATCATTCGCGACAATCTGGACAGTACAATTTTATCATTTTCACATCCCTGCTGACACCAATCTGATGAGGGGAGAGTGTACGCTGTGCTAACAGCCTTGAGAGAATTGTCAAAGTTGAGCACTGAATAGAGGAGTGCACTAGGTACTCTTGTATAGAGGTCCTTAGTGCTATGCAATGGGTAAAGGGCTAAAAGACTCTTTCCAGAGACTAGAGAATACATGATTAGAACTAGAATGATGAAGACATCATGGATCTCAGGAGCACCAACAAATGAAAGCATCAGCATCCAGGTGTCACTTAAATCTAGCTTACTGTTGACCTGATACCCTTTTTCAGATAGATCCAGGCCAGATAGACCAGATTGTATGTTGATAAAGCAACAGGTTTGTGGATTTGGGTCAATCCAACCATTCATGTCATTCGATCCAGCTATTAGTTGACTTGAAATTTTGGGCAGATCCAACCATTGATTTAGCACCATCAGGCCACTATGTTGTTGAATTCCACTATTGTTTAGTTGCTTAATTCGTGTCTGTTTTCAAGATAATATGAATTTACATTGGTTGTTTGGTTTAGATTTTCCACGTGTGTTATAAGCCAAATGCACATAGAGTTTTGAATTTTTCTCTTTTTTGAATTATAGTTTTAAGTTCTATGCCATAAATATTCTTGTAAAGGCATTTGTGAACAAGATTTCTCCTTTTTGCAGAACTGGTGTGACTCCTCTACCATCCTTCATGTGAAATCAAGGATCCATGCATGAGGCAAGGTAAGCCTCCTTGTCTTCTTCTTCTTCCTTTTCCCCTTCCCCTCTTTCTTTCCACATTTTCAATCCTTTTCCTTCCCTCTTCCCTCTTTCCTTCTCTCCTTTTCCCCTTCCCTCTCCTTTTTTTCCACATTTTCAATCCTTTACCTTCCCTCTTCCCTCTTTCCCTTCCCCCTTACATTCCTTCACACATCAAGATGCAAACCACCCATAAGGGCACAAAACTCTAGGTCGCTATACAACTGTAAGGATGGCTAGAGTCAAGCCCCATATCAGCCTAGTTTCCCATCCCACTGTTGTACACTTGTACCCCATCTAGCCCCAAACCTGACCTTCACCTGCAGATTGGAATCTATTTGAGGCCTCTTTGCTTCTTGATTGAAATAACAAGCCCTAAAACCCCTTTAACAAACCCTAGGTGGGTTGGTAAAGTCCTGTTTCAGCCTATTGGTGATCCCTAGTTTCAGGGCCTGGGGCTCTACTGTTGTCAAGGTCATAGCAGCACCTTAATAGGGCTTACACAACGAGCCAGCAAGAAATCGACAAAGGTTTTATGTGTGCATGCATGTTTGAATGTGTGTTGGTGGTAGTGTTGCCTATATACGCGTGCATGGGGAGGGGACCCTCAGCTATCTAATCAAATCTCCTTTTCTATGAAATCAATTGCATTTTTGGCCTCTTTGTTTTGGAAATTATCCATTGTGGACTGGGTAAGAACTTTTTGTGGGACACACCTTGGTTCATGAGGAGGAATTGGTTGGAAAGATTTATGCTTTGGATATGGGGTGTAATAAAAATCAGCTCAATAAATCATTGTAAGTATGAAAAGAATTTAACATTCCATAAGACTTGAGCTTAATCCAACAGCACGTGTATCTAAAAATAGGTTCAAATTGGGCATAGATAAAGTTCCAAGAATGAAACGGGTGTGGGAAACAAGAGTCCAATTCCAAACCGATCCTTTAGTGCGTTAACCTCCTATCCAATTGCATCTGCCCATGAAACTAAACCAGGAATTTCATAAGAACCTCTCTTTTATAATTTTTAAGCCTACACCAATAAATTGAACTGAGATTTAAAAAAAAAAAAAAGACGCTTCCACCAAAGTAAACACTGAACACTTTTTTTTTAAGATGTAAACACTGAACTCTCTTGAATTATAAGGACAAATTTAATGCATCTCACTACACCAAATTTTTTTTATTATCCCTTTCTTTGCAGAGAATAGAAAGAATGGCAAAGTAGATGGGGAGAAGCATCTTTGCATAACAAATATTTTCTTGTATAATTAACCAATGTCTAACTTCTAACATTCTCTATTGAATCCCATTAGGTAGTTCGGTTTGTCTTCAATTAGTACACCTGACACTTGATAAGTTCTTTTTCATAGAAAGAGGTTTTGATTGATAAAAAAATAAAAAAATTGAGTGAGAGGACAAATCAGATCATCGGAAAGGAGATAAGACCTACGTCATGAAATGACTAGAAAAAGTGCCACTCTTTCATCGATATGTATGTCATTTTCTTGGATGCATGTTCATTCAGAAATAAACAAGTGTTGGATGTACGTTCATTCACAATTAAATAAGTGAAAAACTGTGTGCAAGAACTCCACATACATGGAAAAAATTATACAACAGAGAAAAAGAAAGGAAGTTCAAGATAATAAAAAGATGTGCATATACACTTGCATGTTTGTGCTTATACAAAAGATTTGATTATGTTGGAAGTGTCTGAGAGTTCAATGAATCTCATAAGTGTTCATTCTCACTTTTTTTTTGAGAAATGTTTATTTTCCTCTTTGCCTAAAGCAATAGTTTCATTTCTCTAAATTTGACATAATTACTACTAATTTGCATTTCTTTTTTATAAACAAGATAAACTACTAATTTGCAGTTCAATTAGGTTTAAGTTAAAAATAGAAGAACAGATGAGTCTTTGGAACTTAATCCAATTACAATATTTATCCAAAATGAACAAGAATATGACATTTTACTATTTAGATATCATTTGCAGTAACAAATGAGATTTTGTTAAAATGTCATATGAGCAGTTAGAAAAAGAAAAGATGAACATACCCAATTTATCAAACATTGCTGAGAGGATCATAAAAGACATGTCCCAAACAGCAATATACTGATAACCAAGTAAACTTTCAACAGTTGCACATATTTTTTCAATGACAGTAGGTCCAGACCTCCTTGTCCCTCCCTCTCCCTCTGGACTCATTTTTATTTGATCCAACCCTTGTTTAATCAAGCTTTCATCTATGCAAGTGCGTATCAAACCCTTGAACGCCTCCGTGGCAGCAAATATGGCCTCTTCATGCTCACAAGCTAATATATCTGTCAAGAGGCAAAAGAAAATGTGCTTATTTTCCATGATGACTAACACTGTATTCCAGTCAAGGAAAGTGCTTGTATTTTGTGGGGGAAAGGGCGTACAATTATAAAGAGATCTACATAGTTGATCCAACATTAGAAGAGTGAAATCATTAAAAAAAAAATACCTCCAAGTGTGTTGAAAATAACAGGCAGCTTGACCACACACATTTGCCGATTTAGAGAGTAAACTTTTTCAATCCCAACAAGAAGCAGGCGTGCAGTAAACGTCATCACATCTGGCGACTTTTCCCTTCCAGAAAGAGATGATGCTAACAAGCATAATAGATCTAACAGCACTTCTGGAGCAAACTCTGAAGACTGACTGGAGCACAACATATGTAATGTATTCATTATATGCCTTGTGACAATTGGTTGTTGCAGTTCCAAGAGTGATTTGAAGTACTTCAGAATGCTATTAGTAAATTTTGCAGGCATGAGAGGCAGACAATCTTTCAGAGCACTCAGAATATAGAGGACCTGCATTGCTCCTTTAGGTCCTTCTCCAGAGGCTGTAGCAGTAGGATTTATTCCAGCAGCAAGTAGAAGAAAACGTTCAAAGGCATTTGTTATTGCTTCACTTGCCAATCCCAATACAGCTGATCCTTGAAAACTTTGTAGGACATCAAGAAGACACAAATGGGAATGCTTCCTCACCTATATTCCAGTAAATCAACCACATCCAATGTTACAAAAAACATCTTAAGACAGATCCATCTCACGGAACTGTGCCCCAGAAACACACACACGCTGCCCTTCAAGCATTACCATGTGTACAAGATTGGCATGTGAGTCACATGCAAGCCATC
Organism: Chimonanthus salicifolius; assembly: GCA_013350335.1. Lineage (NCBI taxonomy): Eukaryota > Viridiplantae > Streptophyta > Magnoliopsida > Laurales > Calycanthaceae > Chimonanthus > Chimonanthus salicifolius. Next base: position 25,723,225 of record CM023540.1, on the reverse strand, counting down.
AACAAAATACAAAATGAATCTTTTCAAAGAAAAGTGCATGAGCAACTTACTACAGATTTCAGTGCCTAAAACAGCCAACTAAACTTTATCATGTAGATGAAGCGGACCAAATATAACAGGTTAATTCATCAAGTAGGGTACACATGAACATTTAACGTGGATCAGAAAATAGTTCTTCATTTTCCTAATGGCCCATTTTTTCATTGAAGCGACCCACCTACCAAGTCAACCAACCTTTTCTGATTTAGGTCAATCTAAACACTTTCTATATCTGTTAGCTTGGACGTGGCACATAATGCCATGGATGAAGTCCGTTCATCAGCCCAGGGGTCTTCATCCCAATCATCATGGTATAGTCACAGAACATCTGAAATTAGATAAATTCAGTGGGGCAACTGTCTAAAATTAGCAAAACTAATCAGAAAAAATTGTGTGAAATTAAGGGAGGAAAATGGCTAAAATACTTTCCTTACTACATGGATAAGAGAAAAACACGGTTTTCCTTTTAATGTTTGGATAAGTTCGTAGCATTAGTTTAATATATCATAATTCAGTATAAGCAATGAAAAATGGAGAATTTGGAAATATTCAGAAAAAATATTGTATCACAAGTGCAAATAATTCATGAACTATTCAATATACCGATGATTTTACAGAAAAAAATAAATAACCTTCTTCTGATATTTTTGCAGGGAAGGTGGAAAAAAAAAAAAGACACAATTCGGCATTTCCTCAAATTGTCAGAGTATCAGGATGAATAATCGCGTTTCTCTAATGACTACCTAAAGGAGCAGTTTGGTGAGATGGGAAACATCTAAAGAAATACAGAAATACCTTAGGACGATGATCAGTAGAAAAGTTGAGGAGAAGCCCATACATGGGAGCAACGATCTCCCAACTCCCTTTATCTCCAACAATCATCAAATGGGAAATGCACTTCAATCCAGCCTTGACGGCAACGACAGATGCTTCCGATCCCGGCCCTAGAATTCTACAGATAGTCTCTGAAACGGAGCCCCCTTTGCTTCTGAGAATGCCAGTGGAGAGCCTAGGGAGGATATTGGAGAGAAGAGTCAGAAGAGCAGCCAGGACGGGATCGGATGGTGAGGATGAGGCGGCGAGGCGATCGAGGGAGGAGAAAGTGGCGCCAAAGTAGGAGACGAGAGTGAGAGGCAGATTGTGGTCTTTGAGCTCTTGAGAAATGGCGCCAACGACAGCGCAGAGGTGATGGTGGTGCTCGAGAGTTGAAGATTTGTAACGAGAGAGGATGTAAGAGCAGATATCTTCCGTCTCGTCGACGGGAGTCGGGAATTCTTCCAATTCCACGCCTTCCATAGCTCCGTCCATAGTGTGCGTGTGAGAGAGATTAGAAAAAAGATTTACAGGGCTCTCGTTAGGGTTTTGTGAGGGTTCTCGACAGAACAATACCCGATTCCGGATTTTCTAGTCATATTACTATTATATCCCGCCCTCTTTTTAAGGATCTGAACGAACTATCGACTTATTCTAGAGGTTCGGATGAATACAGTCATCCGATCCGAACCAATGTTACACTCATCCGATCATACACTAATTTATAGTATATTGTTTAAATAATAATTTTAAAAAAAAAATTAAAGTTATTTTTTAAGTACGGTGTATTTCTAAAATTTCTCAAATTTAATATTTAGACAAATTACGATAACCTGATAAAAATAATTGACACTCTCAAATATATTTTTTACAGATACCCTTATTTATAAAATATTGTGTTTTGAGTATTTGTAAGTGTCAAAATACCTTTAAGTTTTAAAATATTTTTATCAGGTTATCGTCATTCGAATGAATGTTCTGCGCATTCGTTCAAATGAACTAAATTTACACTTCAACATTCGTTAGGATGACTTCATTCGTCCGAACGAATGCCGAATGAACCAGCAGTTTGTTCGGATGAGTAAAAACGCGGGGGTATAATGGTAATTTTACTCAAAAATTCGAAATCGAGTGTATAGAGGCAGAAAATTCAAGTGTATGTGAGTTGTGCTTTATTGTAATTACAAAAAACTCTAACTATTTAAATATTCTATGTTTTTTATTTCGAAAAACTTATTTAATTTATGTGCATCTTTAATTCTTTATATGAATTTACTTCAATCTTATTAATGAATGTGTTAAGAGTTCATTTTTTAATATGTGATTTACTAATTTATTTCATGGGTGTACGAAGTCATGAGATCATTTCATTTCTTTTAATATATAAAGATATATTTATAATATATATTTTCTAAAAGTAATTTTTTAAAGTATTGAAAAGTTTTTTACATGTATGTGTGATATTTTAAAAATACTAAATATTTTTAGACATGATTTTTTAAATGTGAATAAAAAAACTTTTTGTATTTTTAACAACTAGAACTTCAATCAATCTCCATAATCATATTTGAAGTTTAAACCATGTTAATAATAAAATAATAATTTTAAAGACATTGTTGTTTAAGTTATATTAAGATAAATAAAATTTAAAATCAAACTGACGTAATCCGATACGACCTTAGTGTACTAAATTATAAAACAACATTCGGGTTAAATTAAGTCAGAAATTTAGATCGAATCGAATTGAATAATTCATGTCAGTAATTTAGATTCAGTTGGATTAAATTTAATAAGTTTGAAAATGAGTCGAGTTGGGTTTACTAAAACTCAATCTAATCTACCCGAGTTTCAACCATGTCGATATTAAAGTATAGATGTTAAAAATAAAGAGTATCAAACCATAAAATTAGCCAACCATCAATTTTGTGAGCTGCTTCAATTGAAAATTTATGTTCATGGGATAATTTTTTTTTCCAATCCCAATCAGCTTATCATAGATTGTTAAAAATAGACAGTCAAAAGGGAAAAAAATACAGCAATAATTTAGAGCAAAAATAATGGTAAAAAACTATATGTTCTTTAGTTTTTAACATCAATTGAGGTATTTTTAAAAATTAAAAAAGACTCTCTTTATTTTTACATAAAAATTACTATTAATTTAAATAAAAAAATACAAAAAATATTCGTCGACTGTATCAAATCCATCCCACGTCCAAAACATCTCAGCTGGATTGTTGGCAGAACTCATCTTACGATCCAAGCCGTTGATCATGGCCTTGGAAAAGTAGCTAGTCCGACCGACAAAAGAAACTTGCGAGAGTTTGGTCTCCTGTCACATCAGTTTCCGGTCCTCACCATTCTTCCTCAAAAAAATTCCTGGGAATTTAAAATAGTTAATTTTTTTTAAAGAGATTCATTATTTAATATATTTTGAAAATGTATATTATTTTAGTAGAATACAAGGAGATTTAAGTAATTGAAACCTCTCCAAGAAGCTCTATGCTCTATCTTTCAAAAACTGTGAAAGAGTAAGATTGGATATTTTAAATATGGTAGCGATCTTTTTATGAATATTTTGTGTAATAAAACACGGGTTTTAAAGTATTGTTCATTTTATTCTTTCTTGTCATATGAAAGCATTTAAAAATATTTAATAACTCTATTTCAGTGATCTATTCAATTATTCGATTTGTTATTCTGTATGAAAAAAAACAGTCTCACCTACATAAATTTCAATTATCCGATTTCGGTGAGCTAACTTATACCGTAATAGAAAAGTCAGTGATCTGGTAAACCGATCACTGAGTCGATTTATACTACAGGGGAAGGATAAAGTGAGAAATTCACTCATTCCCTTATCAGGTTACATAAAAGTCCCATGTGAGGATTACTACCCTTTAAATAAAGAGTGATTTTAAAATTAGATTAGAGGCCTTGATTAAAAGTATTTATATTATAGTAATAATAATAAAAGGAATGATTATCTACACACTATATATATAATATGTTATATCGTATGCTTAGGCATGAGGCTCGTCAAGTAAAATTAGGATAGATTTGATGAAATGATCTATCATATAGTCCACAGAAAATCAAATCATATTTTTAACTTATTTAGAATTTAATTAGTTTAAAATTATTTTTAAATAGCAAACGACATATTTAAAGAAAAAAGTTTATGTATAGTATACAAGATAATAATAATACATTACATTTTTACCGGCATATCATCATTTCATATAATATAAGAGCATAATATCGATCAATACATATTAAGTTTTGGGTCCCCCTTTACACACCCGATTTTTCTGTCTCTACACACCCATTTCCAGATGTGGATGGCTAATTACCATTTTGCCCCTGCATTTTCATTCGTTCTAACGAATTCCCAGTTCATTTCGGCATTCATTCGAACGAATGGACGTATACCCCATCGAATTTTGATTCATTCCAAAGAATCCCCATTTAAAATCAATTCGTTCGAACGAAACTGTTCACCCATATCACTGTTCACCCGTGAACGAATTGATTGAATGAATCGATTTTTTTTTAAATTTCAAATTTATTTTTTAAGCACTGTGTATTTTTAAAATTTCTCAAATTAAATATCCGGACTAATTACGATAATCTGATAAAAATACTTTAAGACTTTAAGGTCTTTTGACACTCCTAAATATTTAAAACACAGTATTTTACAAATAAGAGTATCCCTGAGGTGTGCCGAAAATATATTTAGGAGTGTCAAAAGACCTTTAAGTCTTAAAGTATTTTTATCAGATTATCGTAATTAGTCCGAATATTAAATTTGAGAAATTTTAGAAATACACAGTACTTAAAAAATAACTTTAAAGTTTTAAAGGAGATTTTATTATTTAATACACTATCCACATTAATTTTTTTAAGCACCGTGTATTTTCAAAATTTCTCAAATTGAATATCCGGACTAATTACGATAACCTGATAAATATACTTTAAAACTTAAGGTCTTTTGACACTCGTAAATATATTTTTGGCAAACCCTAAGGATACCCTTATTTGATTCATTCAAATGAATCGAACTTTTTTAAAATTTTAAAGTTATTTTTTAAGTACTGTGTATTTTTAAAATTTCTCAAATTAAATATTCGGACTAATTACGATAATCTGATAAAAATACTTTAAGACTTTAAGATCTTTTGACACTCCTAAATATTTAAAATACAGTATTTTACAAATAAGGGTATCCCTAGAATGTGCCGAAAACACATTTAGAAGTGTCAAAAGACCTTTAAAGTCTTAAAGTATATTTATCAGGTTATCGTAATTAGTCCAGATATTCAATTTGAGAAATTTTGAAAATACACGGTGCTTAAAAAAATTAATGTGCATAGTGTATTAAATAATGAAATCTCCTTTAAAACTTTAAAGTTATTTTTTAAGTACTGTATATTTCCAAAATTTCTCAAATTGAATATCCGGACTAATTACGATAATCTAATAAAAATACTTTAAGACTTAAAGGTCTTTTGACACTCCTAAATATATTTTCGGCACACCCCAGGGATACTCTTATTTGTAAAATACTGTGTTTTAAATATCTAGGAGTGTCAAAAGACCTTAAAGTCTTAAAGTATTTTTATCATATTATCGTAATTAGTCTGGATATTTAATTTGAGAAATTTTAAAAATACACAGTACTTAAAAAATAAATTTAAAATTTAAAAATAAATCGATTCATTCGAATGAATTAGTCATTCAATCAATTCGTTCACGGGTGAAGAATAATTGTTCATCCGATTCTTCAAATGAATTGATTTTAAACGGAGATTCGTTCTAACGAATCAAAATTGAATGGGTACACGTGCATTCATTCGAACGAATGTCGAAATAAATTGAAAAATTGAAAATTCATTCGAAAAAATGAAAATATGGGAGCAAAATCATAATCAGCTACCCGTATTTAAAAATGGACATGTAGAAGTAGAAAAATTGAGTGGGTACAAGGGGACTCTAATTTTTTTTTTCAATTCACTGTGCCTACTTTTTTAAACATCTTATCTGAATGACAATCACTTATTAAAGTATCAACTAATAATTGCAGGAGGCTCTGGATCTGCTGCTTTGTTAGACACTCCATTCATTTCCGAAGTGGACTCTGATTTTGGACGCCGGTAAGTGGCACGTGTGGCTTACCAGGTGAAATTCCTCTCCTTCTCCTCTGATTTTGGTTCTGCTTCATCAATTCTCAGTTTCTCTGATCCAGATTTTGTATCCACTTGCGTCAGCTCTTGATATCTAGATTTTGTAGGGTTTACATCTCTCTGCTTCTATCTCTAATCGTGGTTCTAATCATCGAGATCATTTGAATCCGTTGATCTCATGTATTAAAATTCAGATCTCTATTTATTTTTGTTCATCTACAGTTTAGATACGTTGCATGTAGGAGTTTAAAATTCAATATCAACCAATAATTTTCTCTCTCTATTTTCTTTTTAACATAAACTGCTGATATTGGTTGATATGGTACGGCGGATACAAATTGTATCAGCTGATATTAGGACCCCTGGTTGCATGATTATTTTGTTCTTGGTTCCACTGGCAGATCTAAATTTGCTTTTGCTCTATCAGATGGTGTCATCTGACAATTGGATTAATTATTTAATTCAATGCCTGCAAACTCAAGTGGTGAGTATACTTGAATTTAAGAGTAGGATACCTAGAATTTAGGTGAGATTAGGATTCCAAATTTGTGCTACTCTCTAATTAAGAGAGAGATTTGGTCAAGATTATATTTAGAGTTTGAGTTTATATGTAGTTCAGTAGTTATATATTTGTCTATATACTTAAATATATCTTAATAAATTAATCAAATAATCAAGTTTGTAAAATATTCTCTTTACTTCACAAATAGCACCGACTTATCAATGAAGCAGGCCATCATCCGAAAGGATATTCACCGTTACAATAAAAAGATCTTCTTCACCTTCATATCTTCTAACAATTTTTATGGGTACAAAAACAATGTATAAAGATTAAAAAAGATTTGGACAAGTCGGTCTTCGTGGACTTAACTCGACAGAATTTTAAGTTAAGTGAGTCAATGAACTTTTTCTATTTTTATTTTAGAAATTTAATTAAGTTTTTCAACTAATTGAGATTGAATTGTGTTTAAGTTTTGAGCTTTTGAACATTAATCAATAGTTAGAATTATACATTGAGTTCGATTTTAAATGGGTATATACCGTGCTGCGTCCTTCACATAAATTGTACCATGTCATTGTCTTCTTTTGTGGATGTGTGAGTTCTTTTAGCTAATATTTTGCAAAACCCTTTATACCTAATCTTGGTGTTTCCTAAGAGTAGTAGGTTAATCTGTGTGAATTTTAAGCTAGGTATTCCATGGTTTCTCACACGTAAATTAAAAAAAATGCTATTTGTTACTTATTTAATAGTATAATACTTAGTAATTAAGAAAAAAATTGTTGAGTAGCTGAAAAGTGGAGACAAGTTTATTTATTTAAATCATGATTAATATCATCTCCAATGTGCCAACTCATCATATAAGGTCAGTTTGTCCGGCCATTCTAGGTCAATTTCTCTAGTTCTTTCAACGTGCTAACTATTTTTTTCAAGTCGTAACTGATACTATCATATTTGCACTTTCTTTTGGAAGTTAAATTTAAAGGTGTTCATTTGTCTCATATTTAACTAAATAAATAGGTTTGAATAAGCATTTTTACAGGACTTTTAGACTTGTTTATTTTCTTATATATTATACACGTATATTATAAACTCGTAGTTGACACTTCTTTTTTTTTTTTTTTAAATTTCAAAAATCTAACTTTACAAATTGAAAGAAGATTTAAAGATCTTTCAATAGTTAAAATTAATTTTTAACCACTTGATCTTAATAATCAAAATCACCAGACATCATTGAATATTTTCATTGACGTCCACCAACTTTGACCAAAGATCAAGTTGCTATAAAGTTAGCTTTGGGCCGAAATTTTAATTATGGTAAGTCTTTAAATCTACTTTTAATATATACTATTATATTTTCAAGTTACTAAACAAAAAAAATTAGAAGTAATAAAGAGCCAGGTGTGACCTTGTGACCGGTCACACCTAATCACTTCATATATATATATATATATATATATATGATCACCTAAGAATAACTTTCATGAGAACTTAATGAGAAATTTGACCTATCTATCTTGTGAATTGCACTTTTTCTGAATTTGATAATAATAATTTGACTTTTAAGTTTATTAGTCTAACTCAATGAATTTTCACCGTTAGATAATATGAAAAATGTGAGTGTCTTAATAAACATGGTTTCTCTTATCCAATCAAGATTAAATGTTATAGATATTATATAAAAGTCAAGACCGTTCAAATCCACTCATCCATGTGGGCTCAAGTGACACCCATTGGTCGCTTGCATCAAACTTGGTGCAAACTAGTTCTTAATTGAATAAGATAAACCATATTTTTTAAGGACCTCAAGACTTCATTTTATCCAACATTGAAAATTTACACGTTAGGTCAATGAGCTTTAAAAGTCATATTGGTTACGGGTGCAATTCATAGGAGTAGATGAGTGTAAAGGGGAAAATAAATCTATTAAGTCTATTATAGACACTATAAACTAAAGTTTGCTATATAAATAATTTGGACCATTTTAATTTTTGGATTAAGGACAGGTATTCTCAATTCTACTCTTTAAGATTTGTCACACATTTAAGGGGATCGGAACTGTTCATTGTGCATGGGTTTTTTATTTAGTTTTTTTTTTTTTTTTTTTTTTTTTTGTATTTTTTAGAAGTGGGAGTTAGCACAAATCGGCTGTATCCCTTAATTCACAAAGATCATTCAAACCTAACTTTATCCTTTGGAGGATTAGGGAAGAAGATACTCAACATAAATTTCTATAACCTTTCCCTTGACCATTCAATTAATTACAAACTCCCCAAATAAATGGTAGTACTGCCCAATTTTATTTGAATTTTGTACTTCTGTGCTCTATCTAGGCCTGCTGAGTGATCAGTTCAGATCTCATATTTGATTGCTGTATATGCAAATACCATTCAGCAAAGCAGTGACTTTATGTATGTGTTTAAGAATGCAGGTTATTGTATATATTTTGGATGTCTGTCTGTGTTATTGAGAAGTAAATAGGCATTTTTTCCAGGAATCATGGCTGACCCAGTCAATGTCAGTGAGTTCCAAGAATTGGCTAAGAAAGCTCTTCCAAAGATGTTTTATGACTACTTTTGTGGAGGAGCAGAGGATGAACATACACTGAGAGAGAATGTCGAAGCATTTCGAAGAATCACGTAGTACTTGTGAAGATTGATAAGTTGGTTAATGCTGTGAATGGTCTTTAATTTTCTTTTAAATTTATTTGGATTTTCAGCTTTCAGCCCAGGATCCTTGTAGATGTGAGCAATATAGATTTATCTTCGACGTTATTGGGCTACAACATTTCAGCACCAATCATTGTTGCCCCAACTGGAATGCTCAAGTTTGCACATCCTGAAGGTATGAATCTTGTGGAAGAGTTCTGAATTGGGTTAGTTCTATTCTCAATTCACTTCCTCATTGCAATTTCAAGTTCCTGTTAGGTGAAGTAGCAACAGCCAAGGCTGCAGCATCATGTAATACCATCATGGTATGGGTTGAACATTTTATTTTTCTAGCTTATTTGCTTGCATATTTCTGTGATTTTCAACTATCATCATTAGTGGGGCAATTTATCCAATCTATTTGGGACTGCACCGCGCAAATTCCTATCCGACACACTGTGTGAGTTACAGTGTTTGAGCAATTTAATTTCCAGGTGTTATCCTTTTCATCTTCCTGCACCATTGAGGAGGTTGCTTCCAGTTGTGAAGCTAGCCGCTTCTATCAGTTATATGTAAGCTATGTGTTCAATGAATTTTTGTTATTTAGGCCTTGCATTTGTACCCACTGATTCATATAATTATGCCAATTGTTTGTTTCTGATAAAAATTAGTATAGACTTTCACTGGTTTGCAATCCTTATGTGAATAGGTATGCAGAAGAAGAGATGTCTCTGCCCTGTCAGTGCAAAGAGCTGAAAGGAATGGATTCAAGGCAATTGTTCTCACTGCAGACGTTCCTAGGCTTGGTCGAAGGGAAAGAGACATGAGGAATAAGTAAGATTTCTCTTTTTCAATCATCCTCTGTTCAGAGAAATGCATGTCTCTCATGACAATGTTAAAGATGATTACTCCTTCATGCTTTGGGGGCATAACACTAGTGCCTTGGGTCTTTACATGTATAATAAAAGTAGGCATTTTCCATGGCAGAATTTAAGTCCCAATGCCAGGCCAATAGGGAATGTCTCAAGTAATCGAGTCGTTCAACAGGTAGGCCTTCCCATCAATGAGCAGCAAGTAGACCACCCTACCATCCAAACCATTTGATCGATAAACAACCAAGACCATGAAATTGCCAATGGCAAATCCATGGTGGAGGATAAGAACCCCAAACACTATCTATTTCTTGAATGTTTAGAATCAATCACAGTGTAAAGACGAGCATGGCCTCCCTGTGCCGCAGGTTGGCAATTGGCCCTTGTATTGTATGATTCTTGTCCTCCAACATATATGTAGCTGTCATCTGAATTTATCAAAATGCAAATTTATTGTAGGCTTGATGCATAGTGTTCATTTGTGATTCTGTTGCAGAATGGTTGCACCAAAGGTCAAGAATCTGGAAGGTCTCCTATCAGTGGAAGTTGTGAGTAGCTCTGTCTTCTAAAATGCTAAACCAGGCTATCAGCATGCTTTCTCAAATTACTTGTCATGGTTCTATATTTCTGTCAAAACCTTAGTCACAACTTCTCTGGAACTAAAAGATGAAGCAGCAAAATCTGATGTTGGTTGGTAGGTGGGCATGCTCATTCAACCGTATCTGGTTCTCTAGGATATTAAGATGGATTTATTTCATTTAATTCCCTTCTAATCATATGTATTTCATTTATGGTCTGGACTTTCATAGAAGCATGAGAATGTTTTCATAAAATATTTTCATTCTTTTTCCCTTTTGGAAGATGGTTTTAGCATATTCATATTTAGTTTCTCAATATGTTATGGAGGGTCTATCCTCATTTGGGGTTGATTTTAGATTGTACTTCTCTGCACTAGTTCATGCTGCAGGGGGGCATCAGACTCCTGAGAATGCTGAGAAGTGGTCAGAAGTCTCCACTGTTCCGATTCAGTGACGCACAATGACGAAGCATGCACCAGGGCTTTGCATGTATTTCCATTCATTTTATGTTTCTTGTTTTGCACTCTTGTTCCTCAATGGATATCTTTGTTGGATTTATAACAGCATCCTTTGTTCTTCTCTGATGGTATTAGGTAATCTATTTCACTAGTTATCATCAAATGATTAACCAACGTCATCATCCTTCTTGGAAACAAGCCTCAAAAGGTGGTCTACTGGGGATATGGCAACTATAGCCAAACCATCAACATTTCTTTCCTTAGAAGGCTTTCCATTCTCAATTTGTGAACATGATCTTTTGATGTTCTTGACACGGGTAGTGCATACTGTATGTTGTTCATGCCTGGTAAAGATAACTCCCCTTTCACAAAGGAAGTGAGGTTTTCTTTCCCTTGAAGACGACTCTGAAACACGACCGGTAATTACCACACCAACCAAAAAGGAGTATTCATATTTGATAATTGTTTTCAAGCAGTGATTTTTCTTTATACCGAGCAACTTTCTCTGCATTTGACATGATAAATTTCACTTACCTGTCACTAAATTTGGTAAAGACAACTCCCCTTTCACAAAGGAAGTGAGGTTTTCTGTCCCTTGAAGACAACTCTGAAACACGACCGGTAATTACCAGGCCAACCAAAAAGGAGTATTCATATTTGATAATTGTTTTCTAGCAGTGATTTTTCTTTATACCCAGCAACTTTCTCTGCATTTGACATTATAAATTGCACTTCCTGTCACTGAATTTGGTAAAGACAACTCCCCTTTAACAGAGGAAGTGAAGTTCTCTGTCCCTTGAAGACGACTCTGAAACACGACTGGTAATTACCGGGCCAACCAAAACGAGTATTCATATTTTATAATTGTTTTCTATCAGTGATTTTCCATTGATTTTTTATATCCCCTAACTTTCTCTGCATTGACATTATAAATTGCACTTATTTGTGAGTTGGTATCATTACACATGTTTGTACTCAACTTTCTATTTTTCATTGTATGCTACTGATCTTGAAATGTTGATCATCCAACATATCCCCGCCAATTTCCTTTGGCATTCATTTTTCATGTACTCAGATAGGTGTGCATTGGAGAAGTAGAAATAGCAAGAAATCTATTTTATCACTGGTACAGATTATGGGGAAAGAGAATATTTTACATTGAACTTTCCATTTGCTACTGCAGCCCTAATGTTTTGTTTCTTTGCAGGATGAAGGGAAATCAAAGCTTGAAACTTTTGTAGCTAAGACCTGTGATCCTTCTTTCAATTGGAAGGTACTAACTAATACAAATTAGGGCCGAAATCGGGTTGGCGTTCTTAAAACCCAACTCGACCCGAGTCAATAATTATGTAACTCGACCCGAGCTATTAATCCGAAATTCTTGACCTGACCCGACCCGAATTCTAACCCGTCTCAAACCGAATTCTAACCTGACCCACATTCTGAACCCATTTTAGCCTAATTTTAGCCGGGTTGAATCGGATTGGATTAACTTGAAAATTCCTCAACCCGACTCGAATGCGGGTTTGTGCCTTCTCAACTCGACCCGACTGATTCGACTCGCATGACCCGACCCGCATGATTTAATAAAAATCTATTTGGAATGAGATCAAAGAGTTGTGTAAACTGCAATCGGTAACAAGAACCAAACGTGCATTCCATGGTCTTTTTTTCATTTTTCTTGCCTTGAAGTGGTCAAGAATAACATTGCATCACACAAACCTTGCAGTTGAATAATAATTTTTTTTTTATTTCATGTCCTTTTTGGTTTATAGGAAATTATTGAACCCATTGCAGGATATAGGGTGGTTGAAATCTATAACGAACTTGCCAATTCTGATTAAAGGAGTGCTTACTGCAGAGGATGGTAATGTTCTGTCTGTTGTTCTTTCCATTTTCCCCACAGGCCACAATTTCATGTTAGAAATTTTAAATAGTTGCATAGGAGACACATGATTCTTTACTGTAAAAACAAAAGATCAATGGTTAAAACCAATATCAATGACTAGACATGCCAATTATTAACAGCTAGAAGGGCCGTCGAAGTGGGCGCAGCTGGGATAATTGTATCGAATCACGGAGCTCGGCAACTTGATTATTCACCAGCTTCAATTTCTGTTCTTGAAGAGGTGATGCAAGTTCTATTTTTTTTTTTAATTTCTATAATAATTTTATCAGGATCAATTCATTGGATAACTTACTAATATAATAGTTTATCATAGTTTATTATCTTCAAACCCAATCAGATTGCAAAAACTGGTACAAAACATCACCATCATCAAAACCATTTTCACATCTATTTGAGGTTGGCTTTATGCTGTTTTACCCTATCAAAAGTCACTCTCTCCATTCTACAATCTGGCATATCATTCTTACCGAACAAGTTAATGTCTTTAATGGCATCGTCCTTCTTCCAGGAACTTTTGCTTGTAACCTTTGGGCCTGTTTAGTAGGAGCTCCAATGAAATTTATAATCCCCTAAATTTTAGATTAATTTATTTTTGCTAATTCTAGAATTTCAGAATTTCTGCAGAAGCCATTTTGTGTTGGGGGAGTATGAAATTCTTAGCTGAGATATGATAATTTTATAATCAAAGCAGTTCATGATTGGCTCCTTATAACCTATCTATTGATGGGTTTTTCTGGACCCTGGGTCTGAGCTTTTCTTGATATCCAAAACTGAGTGATGGATTAAATGTCTGAACCTTCAATCAACTTGAATTCTATCACATGTCTAATCAGTATAGCTGATTTCTAGCAAAAGTGGAAGTACAAAAGTATAGACCCGCAGTAGCGCTAGTCTAATCATCCTCTCTTTGAGTGTATGGGGTGATGGAGAACTCCACATTGTATCTATACTGTATACAGTTTACGTACATATAGTTCTTAGATGCTTTTGTTTATATTTCTTCTGATAGCCATGTACACGTCTTCTTCATTTAATGAAACCATTTGTTACTGTTGGAAAAAAAAAACCTTGAATTCTATCACATGACACATTAAGATGGGAATTATGAGTCGCTGATCAGTGCTTATCATCCATTGCCATAAGCCAGGGGTGAGTACCGTTTTTTCTTGAGAGGTAGGTGGGTATGACTTACTAAAATGATAATTGGTACAAGACAGAGTTTCCCTAGGAAAAAATACTCTTGAAATCATATACGTCTGTAAATTTTGCCATATCTACCTTTGTCATATTGCTATTGATGTTCTAGTAAAATTGTGCTTTGACAATATCTGAGATACAGGTCGTTGAAGCAGTAGATGGAAAGGTTCCCATTCTCGTGGATGGAGGAATCCGCAGAGGAACGGATGTTTTCAAAGCCTTGGCTCTTGGTGCCCAAGCTGTTATGGTAAGCTATTGTTACCTTTTTTTCTTTTTTGACATGGTTCATATATTAATAGATAAAGGCATCAGAGGTGAACAAACAAAAGCTAGAAGAAAACCTCCCCCCACAACAAGAACAGAAGACAAAGTTTGGAATATTTCTCGATTTGTGCGCGTCATCCATTCGCAGGGCTCATTTTTATCTTCTCTGTATCATTCCAATTTTATCGGTGTCTCCGAAGAGACATTTTCTACCCTCTTTTACAACTGCACTTGCCTATGGGGCATAGAAATCTGTAACCTACAGTTGCTTTTCAATTGCAGACCCAATTGCCCAACAATCCCCAAGCACGTCTGGGTTTAATGATTCACAATCCAACCTTTGCTATACACACAACATATGATACATGTAGCAGTTCCTATGTTAAATATTTCAAGAAGCTCTCCTCATGAAGGGAGGTTTTGAGTTCGATTCACGCTCAACAATCCTCTAGGCCACTCCCTATAGTTGCTTAGCGAGTGTGTGTGGGATTAGAAGGCTTGTACATGCCTCAAAAACTAGTCAGGTTAAAATGTTTCTTTTCCAAATACAGGTGAGACGAAAAAAAAAATATCATTGGTTATCTCAAATGTAGCCTGCCATCTTTCTCATTTAGGTTGGAATAGTACCAGAAATGTGAGGCAGCTGTTTATATCCCCACTTTCTTCTGCAGATTGGAAGGCCAATGATCTATGGCCTAGCAGCAAAGGGAGAAGATGGAGTGAAACGGGTCACTGAAATGTTGAGGGATGAGCTTGAGCTCACCATGGCCCTGAATGGCTGTCGCAGCTTGAAGGAAATCACAAGGAGTCATGTTAGGACAGAAAGGGACAGGTTGAGAGCCCTGCTTTGAGATTACATTCATGACTCATCATGATTTATATGGAGAAATTGGATTTCAAGTCTTGTTGTAAGGTAAAAGGTAAGCAGAAGGCTCGTAACCTCCGAACTTAAAATAAAATTTCAAATTTAGTTATGATGGTTTGTAAGGGTGGCACTGAGTAAGGTATTTTTGCCTTTTTGCCACCTTACCCTATTTTCTTTGAAAACAAAGTCATTTACTGACCTTAACTTTATTTCCTTAAGTTTGTCTAATCTTTGTCTTTATTGAAAAGTGTTTCTGATCTCATCACTTTTCAATGAAAACAATACCTTTTCATTTTTTCATTCTTCCATAGGAAAATCTCTCTTAAGCTTGAGTGAGAAAGGGTTTTCTAACCATTATAAATTGGTAGATGGGTTTCTTCAGTCACTTTGAAAAAAAAATTGGGTTTGGGTTGACTTGACTCAAGTTTAGACCAATTTAAAATAGGGAGCAAGACGTTCAGGAAATCTTTCCTTACACACTCTTTTTCCAAAAGTGGATGGAAATTACCATTTTGTCCTTTGCTCTTCTACTAAAAAATTCATTCGAACGAAGTGGACTGTGAAGTGAGATTTTCAAACGAAACAGTTTCTTGACCGATTTTTAGAGACAAGTTATTAAAATTCATCTAATCTGAATTTTATTAATGCCGGGACTGATTTTAAGTGAAAATGGTATAGTTTTGGGTTTAAAAAATCATATCCAAAGAATTACGGAACTTCCTTTTTAATTCTTTGGGTACGATTTTTGAAGTTCAAAATTATAACATTTTCACTTAAAATCAGCCTTGGAATTCATTATTCCCACTTCATTACTTCCTTCGAAAATGGGTAATTTCTATTCACTTTTAGAAAACGGGTGTGTAGGGAAAGATTTTCTGAGTGTCTATATTGACTCCCTTTAAAATATCATGCTCAAAATAAAATTTAGATCCGACTAGTTTATAAAAGTCCAAGTTTGGTCTGAATGCCTGAATTTAAGTAATAATTTATAATTTTTTTAATTAATATTTTGTATTATAAATTTTATGTAAGTCTCAATTTAATTGTCTTATATCCATTTTGAAAATGTCACAAAATAGTTGTCTCATATGTGTTTTGGAAGAGTTAAAGGATGTTGGAGAGAAGTTCATAAGCCTATTGAAAACCTTTCCTTAAAAAATTCAAAAATAAAAAATGGGACAACTAAAATGAGACAGAGAGAGTATATAATTTATATAATAATAAAGTAAGATTTCCATTTTAAAGCTCAAATAAGCCTAAGCCCGAAGAAGCTAGCATATATCTTTTGGGCTTGAAATCGAGCTTGGATCCTACCAATATAATTCGATCAAAGATTGTGTTTGACTTATTTAGCTTGGGCCCTTCCATTGCAATTGAGGCCTAGGTTCAATGAAACTCAAAACCTCGGTTAGCCTGCTTGAGTTGCAACTATGAGTGCAATTTAGATTGGGTCAATTCGAACCCAATTGACCCAACCCAAAAATATGGGCAGACTGACTGAACCCATTTTAAATATGGATTAGCTTGGTTTGAAAAGGCATTGACACATTTTAATTTAGGTTGGGTAAGGGTTATGCTTTGTATCAAAGGTCCAAATATCGGCCGATACGATAATTATCGGCTGTACATACCGAATATCGATCACAATATCGGCCGATATTCATAAATATCGGTATTTAATTTTTTTTTTTTAAAAACACTGATACAGTTTTTCGCGGTTTTTCAAGGTTTACGGTTCTCAGGGGTGTTTACGGTTTTTGCGGTTTTTCATGGTTTTTTGCGGTTTTCCACGGTTTTCCGCAGTTCAGGGTTTACGGTTCTCAGGGGTGTTCACGGTTTTCTGCGGTTTTTTGCCGTTTTTTGCGGTTTTGTCACAGTTCATCACGGTTTTTTGAGGTTTTTTCACGGTTTCGATATCAGAGGAGAGAGAAAATACCGATATCGGTATGAGAGATAAATTTATCGGCCGAAATATCGTCCGTATCGCATATCGGCCGAGCCGATTTTTGAACCCCTGCTTTGTATAACCCCACTTGCTTGATGATTTGAAATTGAGAACAAATTCCATTCATGGGATGACAGGGAGTATGTTGAAGAAAATGATATAAATATAGGTTTAATAAAAAATTAATCATCTGATTCACAACAGATAATTTCTCCTATTTTATATTTGATCTCTATAGTTGGACTCTGGAATAATCTTGAAAATTAAATAAAAGACTTGTTAAATAAATATGGGCCAACAACTAGATCATGACCCAGCTTGACTTCAAACACGTATTGCCCAGATTTATTAGGCTTAGGCCCACTTCTAAACTTCTTAGTTCTTATAAATTGTTTCTGAATTAATATGGATGCACATACTCCTTGATCCGACACGTACATCAGTACCTGTCCAGATGCAAACCCTATTTATCTTCCCATTTTGGCTCAATGTTATATTTCACTAGTCACATTTGCCAATTTGGTCACTTTTATTGTTCTATCATTGAATGTCCAAACAATAACACTAGTACTTCATATGATCTCATCTATTTTCAACCCACTTTATGCTATTCCAATTTAAATGATACAACTAATTTGGAACAATTCTAACGAGAGAGGATGTAAGAGCAGATATCTTCCGTCTCGTCGACGGGAGTTGGGAATTCTTCCAATTCCACGCCTTCCATAGCTCCCTCCATGTGTGCGTGTGAGAGACAGAGATGTGTAGAAAAAAGATTTACAGGGTTCTCGTTAGGGTTTTGTGAGGGTTCTCGACATAGCAATTTGCATAAAGGTATTTATTGTAATTATAAAAAACTCTAAATATTTAAATATTCTATGATTTTTATTTCAAAAAACTTATTTAATTTATGTGCATCTTTAATTCTCTATATGAATTTACTTCAATTCTAGATGAATGTGTTAAAAATTCATTTTTTAATATGTGATTTACTAATTCATTTCATGGGTTTACGAAGTCATGAGATCATTTCACTTGTTTTAATATAGAAAGATATATTTATAATAAATATTTTCTAAAGGTATTTTTTTTAAGTAATGAAAAGTTTTTAATATGTATGACTGGTATTTTAACAAAATACTAAATATTTTTAGACATGATTTTTTAAAAGTGAATAAAAAAACTTTTTGTATTTTTAACAACTAGAACTTCAATCAATCTCCATAATCATATTTAAAGTTTAAACCATGTTAATAATAAAATAATAATTTTAAAGACATTGTTGTTTAAGTTATATTAAGATAAATAAAATTTAAACTCAAACTGACGTAATCCGATATGACCTTATTGCACTAAATTATAAAATAACATTCGGGTTAAATCGAGTCAGAAATTTAGATCGAATCGAATTGAATAATTCATGTTAGCAATTTAGATTTAGTTGGATTGAATTTAATAAGTTTGAAAATGAGTTGAGTTGGGTTTACTAAAACTCGATCCAATCTACTCAAGTTTCAACCATGTCAATATTAAAGTATAGATGTTAAAAATAAAGAGTGTCAAACCATAAAATTAGCCAACCATCAATTTTGTGAGCTGCTTCAATTGAAAATTTATGTTCATGGGATAATTTTTTTTCCAATCCCAATCAGCTTATCATAGATTGTTAAAAATAGACAGTCAAAAGGGAAAAAAATACAGCAATAATTTAGAGCAAAAATAATGGTAAAAAACTATATATTCTTTAGTTTTTAACATCAATTGAGGTATTTTTAAAAATTAGAAAAGACTCTCTCTTTATTTTTACATAAAAATTACTATTAATTTAAATATAAAAATACAAAAAATATTCGTCAACTGTATCAAATCCATCCCACGTCCAAAACATCTCACCTTGATTGTTGACAGAACTCATCTTACGATCCAAGCCGTTGATCATGGCCTTGGAAAAGTAGCTACTCCGACCGACAAAAGAAACTTGCGAGAGTTTGGTCTCCTGTCACATCAGTTTCCGGTCCTCACCATTCTTCCTCAAAAAAATTCCTGGGAATTTAAAATAGTTAATTTTTTTTAAAGAGATTCATTATTTAATATATTTTGAAAATGTATATTATTTTAGCAGAATACAAGGAGATTTAAGAAATTGAAACCTCTCCAAGAAGCTCTATGCTCTATCTTTCAAAAACTGTCAAGGAGTAAGATTGGATATTTTAAATAGGGAGCACTTACACACACCCGGTTTTTCTGTCTCTACACACCCGAATTCGGATTTCGGGTGAAATTACGATTCCGCCCCTGCGTTTCCATTCATTCAAATGAATTCCCAGTGAATGTATCAGAGGTTGCCACGGAATGACAGTTCCTCTGGTTCAGCTGATTAATTCGGATGAATTAGCCCATTCATTTGAATGAATCATCTGTTTGAAGGCATTCATTCGAATGAATGGGATGATTCATTCGAATGAATGCCTGGGAGACTGCCTGAGAATGACAGTCCAGGCATTCATTCGAATGAATCAGCCCATTCATTCGAATGAATGCACATTTTCAAGCATTCATTCGAATGAATAGCCTGATTCATTCGAATGAATGGCCTGGACTGCCATTCTCAGGCAGTCTCTGATGCATTCATTCGAATGAATCAACCCATTCATTCGAATGAATGGCCTGGACTGCCATTCTCAGACAGTCTCTGATGCATTCATTCGAATGAATCATACCATTCATTCGAATGAATGCACGTTTTCAAGGCATTCATTCGAATGAATGGAACTTATATATAAATCGATCCACGAAATTCCACTCGTCTCATTCCATTCAAAACCCTAAACCCTCGTTTCCCTCTCCCTCTCCCTTCTCCCTTGAACCCATTTCTCAATCCCTTCTCCCTTAAAACTTAAACCCCATTTTCAACACCCACTTTTCACCCTTAAACCCCTTTTGCAAACACTTCTCCCTACAACCTCATTTTCAACCCCCTTTTCAACTCTCTTTTCAATCCCAAACCCTTGAACCCCATTTCAATCCCAAACCCTTATACTCCATTTTGAACCACCTTTTTCAAAGACTTAACCCTAAAACTCATTTTCAACCCCCCTTTTTAATCCCAAAACAATGAACCCCTTTTAAATCCCAAACCCTTAAAAAAAAAATCATTCTCATTTTCAACACACTCACTCTCTCAATCTGTTACCTCGGGTCGAAGTTATCTCTCTCAAGCTAATGTCTGGATCTCGTATCTCGAATCGAAGGTAAGTCCTATCTCAGTTTTTTTCTAGAAATCATTATTATTAGTGTTTTAGAGGTAGGATTAAATCCTCAAGTGGCATGGAGTTTGTTGAGGGATGTTTTGAAAGTCGTGAAGACCTTATAAATTATGTTAAGAATATAGCTCTTAAACAAGGATTTGTATGTACGATAAAGAGGTCATGTAAAAAGGAAAACAAATTAGTCCTTGGCTGCGATAGAGGAGGTAAATACCGCAGCACGGTTAGCTTAGATGACGATGACAGAAAGAGGAAAGCATACTCTCGTCAATGTAATTGTCCTTTTGAAGTTAAAGGAAAACAGATTGTTGATGGGTTATGGAAGTTGACCATAAAGAGTTTGGAGCACAATTATGATATATCGGATGTATTATTAGGTCATCCAAGGAGAAGATATTTTTCAGATTCTGAGAAAAGAATGATCATTGAAATGAGGAGTAGCAATATACCACCACGGCAAATTTTGACGACCCTTAGAAATCAAAATCCAGATATTGGAATATCAGCGGCTGATTTGTACAACTTTTGTTCTGCGCTTTGGAAAGAGCAACTAAGGGGTCGAACTACAATTGAAGCTTTGATAGAAGATCTTCAACAAGGTGGTTATCAATATTTTCTTGACTATGACAGTGATGGTCATCTATCCCATCTCTTTTTCGCACATCCGAAGTCAATTTTTCTTACCGACAGATACCATAATGTGTTTCTGATGGATTGCACGTACAAAACCAACAGATATCATATGCCATTGCTTCATGTCGTTGGTGTGACAAGTTTCAATAAGAATTTCTGCTCATGCTTTGCATTTCTAAGAAATGAGAAATTTGAAGATTATGTATGGACATTACAGATGTTTAAAAAGGTCTTCGTAGTGCAGCATGATCGATAAGTTCTTTTGACTGATAGGGAATTGGCGTTAAAGAATGCCATTGATTTGGAGTTCCCTAATGCTGTACATATTTTGTGTTCCTGGCATATCAACAAGAATATTGTCGCTCGTTATAAACCTTTGTTTAAGAGAATGGAAGATTGGAATGCATTTTTTACCAAATGGAATGGCCTGATTGAGTCCCCAACCGAAGAAGCATTTAATACAGCGTTTGAGGCATTCAAACAAAATTTTAGAGATGATTCGCAGGCAGTGAACTATTTAACAAGGACATGGATCCCACATAGAAAACAATTCGTCAAGGCATGGATCGGATGGAGTTTACATTTTAAGAATCGAGCTACTTCAAGAGTTGAGGGTGCACATGCTATTCTGAAAAGTTATATATCTACATTTACAGGTGATCTAGATGTTGTCAGAAGAAAGATAGCCCATGTCATTGAAAATCAATTTGAAGAGTTCAAGATTCAACTTGAGGATGAGAAGATTCGGTTTGCATGTGATGTGTCTATTCCTTTCTTTGATGAATTGAAGGGCAAAGTTTCTCATTTCGCAATGAATGAGGTTTACAACCAATATGATATGCTTATGAACCGATCATTTTCACCCATTTGTACGGAAGAGTTTACAGCTTCAATGGGCCTACCGTGTGCGCACAAAATGCAATGGATGGACAAATTACATTTGGATGACATACACCCACAATAGAGAATAGACTTAATCTCATTGGCTGGCTTGAAGATTGAAAGGAGGAGCCCTGGGGATGTATTAGATGTACACTTTGAAGGTATTAAGAACAAATATGGACATTTGTCTTCGTATGATCAAGAGATGCTCTTAAATCATCTTCAAAATCTTGTCATCCATGATAAGCCAGTCAGTCACCCTATTATGCAATATTCTAGAGGACGTCATTCAGGTTCAAGGAATTCATCACAGGGCCAAACATCTACACGTCGAGATCCTTCTGCATTTGAGATTGTAGAGAATCAACTAAATGGAAGGAGACGTGGGTTATACAAAAATACTGGTCATACGAGGAGAACTTGTTCGAATAGGCCACCTTCTTCACAGGCATCTACGAGTGTAGATTTAAATGCTGATTATAATGTAGGTGATTTCATTGAATTACAAACAACGAGTTTTCCACAGGATAGTGGATCTTACAACTTTGGTGACGATTCAACATATAACTCTACAGAAATGACCGAATTAAGTTCATTCCTTAAAGAGCTTATATGTATTTACCAATCGACATATATTTTCCATATGTTCTAATGTCATTTTTTTAAATGTTATGCAGTGGTTTGGTGATCTTAGAGATAATGATGATTTCTTGCAATGGTGGAATCAATGAAGTGAAGATAGGATTGTCAATAGCTTAATTTTAAGTTAGGAATGCTGTTGAATGTACTTGTCAGCTTGAATGTATTCATTTTAAGTGGAATATTTAAATGCTAATTTAGTTCAAAATAACATTTTTAAAGTAACGACCCAATTCACAATGAGCAGGAGATAAATAATATAACATGTTCATTCAAAATATGAATTTTACATCTGTTTTACATGTCAATAAAAAAAAAAAAAAAGTACATCAAAGACAAATAATATCCGGATCAGAGGTAGAAGGTGAGGCAGGTGAAGCAGCAGGAGGTGCATCAGGAGGTGCATCAGGTGGTGTAGCAGGAGGCGCATCAGGTGCAGCAGGTGGTGCATCAGGAGGTGCAGCAGGTGGGGCAGCAAGTGGTGCAGCAGGAGGTGCAGCAGGTGGGGCAGCAGGAGGTGCAGTAGGAGGTGCAGCAGGTGGGGCAGCAAGAGGTGTAGCAGGTGGTGCATGAACTGGAGGTGCAGCAGGTGGTGCAGCAGGAGGTGCACCAGGTGGTGCATGAACTGGAGGTACATATGGAATAAGTGCAGTCTAACGAGAATGGGGGCGAGAAACTGCTGGTGCTCGACTATGAACAGAACGAGAACCAGTAGCAGCTGCAACTCCAGTCGGACCAATACGGGGGCTAGAAGCTGCTGTTAATCCAGTCTGACGAACAGAGTGGCCAAAAGCTACTAATCCAATCGGTCGGACTTGGGAGCCTGAAACTGCTCCAAATGGACGACCAGGGTGCTAGATCCTGCTGCTGCTGCTGAAGCTGAAGCACCTGCTCCAGATGTAGGAGCATGGGTGCCAGCACCTGCTCCAGATGTAGGAGTATGGGTGCCAGATCCTGCTCCTGAAGGTGGAGCAGCTGATCGAGATGGCCGAGCATGAATGTCAGATGCTGCTGCTGAAGCTGAAGCTGCTGATCGAAATGGTCGAGCAGGGCTGCCAGATGTTGCTTCTAAAGCTGAAGCTGCTGATCCAAATGGACGAATAGGGACAAAAGCGGCTCCTGCATATTCATTAGATACCCTTGCTCGTAAACTCCCATCTGCTTCTTCTCCTAATGCTGCTGTTATCCCCCTCTCTTGTGCTATAAGCACTGCCAATCTCAAAGTATCGATAATCTGATTCTGCATCACATCCAACCTTACAGAAACCTGATCATATCTCTGATCCATCTTCTCCTCCAAAGAAGAAATGCTATCAAGAATCTGTTGTGTGTTGATTCCAGTTGATCCTTCTTGAGGAGGAGTCCCTGCCTCACGCGCCTCAGATGCCTCAGATGGCTCAGGTGGTGGTGGTGCCTGAAGTTGAAGTGCCTCGACAACTTTAGGCACCCATTTTTTACTCACTGTGTCGAGTTGGAATCCCATCTTCTTCAAAGTTGAATCATTGAAATAATCAAATCGGTCTAAAGAAACTTTATCATCGGGGAGAAGAGGGATTCCGCATTCTTCAAAAAATGAACATAGAAATAGACCGTACGGAAGACTGCATCTTCTGGTCTTCCGGCATTCGCGCATGTGGCTAATGATTTTATGGGAGAAGGAGATTTTTTTCCCATTCATGATGCACCAAATCAAGAAGACATCGAACCATGTCACAGTAGTATGCCCTTTTCTAGGGCAAACACAGTTGACAACTATGTAGTGAATGATTCGTGCCTCTAATGTCAAATTCGTCAGAGGGGGGGTCTTCTTCTCAGTAATATCTGTCCTCCCACAGATTTCGTTAAGGGCTACCAAAACATCAAAACCCTCAACATCAGTGGGCCATGTACGACTGTCGTACTTTCTAATCGCATCTTTGGGCAAATTGTATAGGAGGTCTAACCTATCCCGTGTAATGACAATTTCTTGCCATTGGACAGATGTTTTAACCGACTCATCGTCAATTCTTTCCAAATGGGCATAAAATTCCTTAACGACCGTCGGATACATATCACTTTTTAATGCCAAAAATGACCCCCAACCTATTTTTTCAAATAAAGCTTCAACTTTAAAACCAAATTGTGTGAAATATGAGAGGTCCACAATTTTACCAAATATGAAGGACCGTGTGGAGAAATCCTCTCTGTACATGGTCGCCGCTTCCGAAGATACGAAATAGGTGGGGTCGAATGCGGTATCCTTCTTTTGTTTTTTCCCTCCCCTTGTTGAGGTTGCTTTCCTTTTTGAAGACGATGCCATGGGTTAAAGGGTGGGTTTTTCAAAATAAAGGAAGAAATAGGGAGAATGGGGTGGGGTTTGGGATTGGAATGGGTGTGATTCGAATGAAATGGGTGTGTGATTCGAATGAATGGGGTATGATTCGAATGAATGAGGGAAGGGCTCGGGAAAGGGACTACGGAATGAGGGAAGGCCGAGCTTAGATTGAGGAAAGGGAGAGCTGAGGATGAGAGAGACAAGGTCGGAGTTGGTGCTGGAGTAAGAGAGTGAAAGGGGGAGGGAGAGCTTCGATCTAGGGTTTCGAAATGGACTCACGGCGAACGAGGGAAGGGGTTAGGGTTCGGTGTCGATCGAATGAATCGACGGTTCTTATATATTAAGTTCGCATTCATTCGAATGAATGCATCAGAGACTGCCTGAGAATGGCAGTCCAGGCCATTCATTCGAATGAATCAGGCCATTCATTCGAATGAATGCACATTTTCAAGCATTCATTCGAATGAATGGGCTGATTCATTCGAATGAATGCCTGGACTGTCATTCTCAGGCAGTCTCCCAGGCATTCATTCGAATGAATCATCCCATTCATTCGAATGAATGCCTTCAAACAGATGATTCATTCGAATGAATGGGCTGATTCATCCGAATGAATCAGCTGAACCAGAGGGACTGTCATTCCGTGGCAGCCTCTGATACATTCATTCGAATGAATGCACGTTTGAAGGCATTCATTCGAATGAATCAGTTGATTCATTCGAATGAATGTTGTGTATGCGAATGAATCGAATGATCGGGCTGAACAGTATTCTGTGTTACTATTCAGCCCATTCATTCAAATGACTGGGCATTCATTCGAATGAATGTATTCAGCGGAATTGTGTGCGAATGATTCGAATAATCGGACTGAACAGTAACACGGAATACTGTTCAGCCCGATCATTCGAATGAATGTCCAGTCATTCGAATGAATGGATTCATTCGAATGAATGCCAAGATGAACTGGGCATTCATCGAATGAATCCATTCGGCGGATTCGAACGACTGGGCATTCGAATGATCGGGCTGAACAGTACTCCATGTTACTGTTTAGCCCAGTCAATGAATCCAAAATGAACTGGGGATTCATTCGAATGAATGCCAAAATGAACTGGGAATTCATTCGAATGAATGGAAACGCGGGGGCAGAATCGTAATTTCACCCGAAAATCCGAATTCGGGTGTGTAGAGGCAGAAAAACCGGGTGTGTGTAAGTGCTCCCTTTTAAATATGATAGTGATTCTTTTACAAGTATTTTGTTTAAAAAGACATGGATTTTAAGGTATTGTCCATTTTACCTTTTCACTCTCATACAAAAGCATTTAAAAATATTCAGTGATCCAATTTTAGTGATCCAATCAGTAATTCGATTTGTTATTTTTTATTAAAACAATAGTCTCATCTAAATAAATTTAAATGATCAGATTTCAGTGAGCCAATTTATATTATAGTGAAAGGATCAGTGATCCGGTGAGCTAGTCAGTGAGCTGATTTATACTGCAGTAAAATGGTAAAGTGAGAAATTCACTCATTCCTATGTCTGATTACACAAAATTCCCGTATGAGAATCGAATTGCTACCCTTTAAATAAAGAGTGATTTTAAAATTAGATTAGAGGTCTTGATTAAAAGTATTTATATAATAATAATAATAATAAGGAAGGATTATCTACACACTATATATAATATGTTATATCGTATGTTTAGGCACGAGGCTCGTCGAGTAAAATTACGATAGGTTGATGAGATGATCTGTTATATAGTCCACAGAAAATCAAATCATATTTTGAAGTTATTTAGAATTTAATTAGAGCATATCATCATTTCATATAATATAAGAGCATAATATCGACCAATACATAGTAATTTTTTGATCAATTCACTGTGTGTACTTTTTTAAACATCTTATCTGAATGACACTCACTTATTAAAGTATCAACTAATAATTGCAGGAGGCTCTGGATCTGCTGCTTTGTTAGACACTCTATTCATTTCCGAAGTGGACTCTGATTTTGGACTCCGGTAAGTGGCACGTGTGGCTTACCAGGTGAAATTCCTCTCCTTCTCCTCTGATTTTGGTTCTGCTTCATCAATTCTCAGTTTCTCTGATCCAGATTTTGTATCCACTTGCGTCAGCTCTTGATATCTAGATTTTGTAGGGTTTACATCTCTCTGCTTCTATCTCTAATCGTGGTTCTAATCATCGAGATCATTTGAATCCGTTGATCTCATGTACTAAAATTCAGATTTCTATTTATTTTTGTTCATCTACAGTTTAGATACGTTGCATGTAGGAGTTTAAAATTCAATATCGGCTGATTGTTTTTTCTCTCCATTCGGCCGATATGATACGGCCGAGATATCGGCATATCGGTCAATATAATTTGTATCGGCCGATATTAGGACCCCTGGTTGCATGTTTATTTTTTTCTTGATTTCACTGACAGATCTAAATTTGGTTTTGCTCCATCAGATGGTGTCATCTGACAATTAGATTATCTAATTACCAGTTATTTAATTCCATGCTTGCAAACTCAAGTGGTGAGCCTACTTGAATTTAAGAGAGGATACCTAGAATTTAGGTGAGATTAGGATTCTAAATTTGTGTTAATCTCTAATTAAGAGAGATATTTGGTTCAAGATTATATTTAGAGTTTGAGTTTATATGTAGTTCTATCTTTATCTATATATTTAAATATATCTTAATAAATTAATCAAATAATCAAGTTTGTAAAATATTCTCTTTACTTCACAAATAGCACCGACTTATCAACGAAGCAGGCCATCATCCCAAAGGAGATTCACCATTAGAATAAAAAGATCTTCTTCACCTTCATATCTTCTAACAATTTTTACGGGTACGAAAACAATGTTCAAAGATTCAAAAAGATTTGGACAAGTCATTCTTCGTCGATTCAACTCGACAGGATTTTAAGTTAAGTGAGTCAATGAACTTTTTCTATTTTATTTTTCAGAAATTTAATTAAGTTTTTCAACTAATTGAGATTGAATTGTGTATAAATTTTGAGTTTTTGAACATTAATCAATAGTTAGAATTATACCTTAAGTTCGATTTTGAATGGACGTTCCAAGTTGGTGTATAGTGTGCTGCGCCCACATAATTGTACCATGTCATTGTCTTCTTTTGTGGATGTGTGGGTTCTTTTAGCTAATATTTTGCAAAACTGTTATTTATTGTTTATTTAATAGTATAAGGCAGGAGTGAAGAATTCAGCATCAGCGGATATTTTTTTTTAAACGTATCAATATCGGCTAATATCGATGATATATATCACCGATATATATTGGATATCGGCTGATATCTCAACTCCTAGCACTTAATAATTAAGAAAAAAAATTGTTGAGTAGCTGAAAAGTGGAGGCAAATTTATTTATTTAAATCATGATTAATATCATCTTCAATGTGGCAACTCATCATATAAGGTCAGTTTGTCCGGCCATTCTAGGTCAATTTCTCTAGTTCTTTCAACGTGCTAACTATTTTTTCAAGTTGTATCTGATACTATCATATTTGCACTTTCTTTTAGAAGTTAAATTTAAAGGTGTTCATTCGTCTGATATTTAAATAAATAGGTTTGAAGAATCATTTTTATAGGATGAATTAGAATTGAATTTTTACTTAAAGTTCATCGAGACTAATCGGATTTTTAGACTTGTTTATTTTCTTATATATTATACACATATATTATAAACTCGTACTTGACACTATTTTTATTTTTTTTATTTTTTGTTTTTAATTTAAAAAAATCTAACTGTACAGATTGAAAGAAGATTTTAATATCTACCAATAGTTAAAATCAATTTCTAACCAATTGATCTTAATAATCAAAATTACCACACATTATTGAATACTTTCATGGACGTCCGCCAACTTTGACCAAAGATCAAGTTGCTATAAAATTATCTTTGGGCCTAAATTTTAATTATGGTAAGTCTTTAAGTCTACTTTTAATATATACTATTATATTTTCAAGTTACTAAACAAAAAAATTAGAAGTAATAAAGTGCATGTGTGACCGGTCATCACTTCATATATATATATATATATATATATATATATATATATATATATATATATATACATATATATATATACATATAAATATATATACATATATATATATATACATATATATATACATATATATATACATACATATATATATACATATACATATATATATAATCACCTAAGAATAACTTTCATGAGAACTTAATGAGAAATTTGTTTCGTGGGGCCCATACTAAATTTAATATATCCTATTTTCTCCCCACACCCATCTACCCCGTGAATTGCATTTTTTATGAATTTGATAATAATAATTTGACTTTTAAAGTTTACTAATTTAACTCGATGAATTTTCACCATTAGATAAAAGTGAAAAATGTGAGAGTCTTAATAAACATGGCTTCTCTTATCTAATGAAGATTAAATTTTATATATATTATATAAAAGCCAAGATCGTTCAAATTCACTCATCCATGTGGACTCAAATGACACCCATTGGTCGTTTGCATCAAAATTGTTGCAAACTGGTTCTTAATTGGATAAGATAAACCATATTTTTTAAAGACCTCAAAACTTCATTTTATCCAACATTGAAAATTTTCAGGTTAGGTCGGCTTTAAAAGTTAAATTGGTTACACGTGTAATTCACAGGAGTAGATGAGTGTAAAGGGGAAAATGAATCTATCAAGTCTATTTTGCCTTGGACCATTTTAATTTTTGGATTAAGGACCGGTATTATCAATTCTACTCTTTAAGATTTTGCCACACATTTAAGGGGATCGGAACTGTTCATTGTGCATGGGTTTTTTTATTTAGTTTTATTATTATTATTATTATTTTTTTTTTTTGTATTTTTTAGAAGTGGGAGTTAGCACAAATCGGCTGTATCCCTTAATTCACAAAGATCATTCAAACCTAACTTTATCCTTTGGAGGATTAGGGAAGAAGATACTCAACATAAATTTCAATAGCCTTTCCCTTGACCATTCAATTAATTATAAACTCCCCAAATAAATGGCAGTACTGCCCAGTTTTATTTGAATTTTGTACTTCTGTGCTCTATCTAGGCCTGCTGAGTGATCAGTTCAGATCTCATATTTGATTGCTGTATATGCAAATACCATTCAGCAAAGCAGTGACTTTATGTATGTGTTTAAGAATGCAGGTTATTGCATATATTTTGGATGTCTGTCTGTGTTATTGAGAAGTAAATAGGCATTTTTTCCAGGAATCATGGCTGACCCAGTCAATGTCAGTGAGTTCCAAGAATTGGCTAAGAAAGCTCTTCCAAAGATGTTTTATGACTACTTTTGTGGAGGAGCAGAGGATGAACATACACTGAGAGAGAATGTCGAAGCATTTCGAAGAATCACGTAGTACTTGTGAAGATTGATAAGTTGGTTAATGCTGTGAATGGTCTTTAATTTTCTTTTAAATTTATTTGGATTTTCA
Source organism: Chimonanthus salicifolius (assembly GCA_013350335.1). Classification (NCBI taxonomy): domain Eukaryota; kingdom Viridiplantae; phylum Streptophyta; class Magnoliopsida; order Laurales; family Calycanthaceae; genus Chimonanthus; species Chimonanthus salicifolius. Next base: position 25,692,743 of record CM023540.1, on the reverse strand, counting down.
GCTTTCAGCCCAGGATCCTTGTAGATGTGAGCAATATAGATTTATCTTCGACGTTATTGGGCTACAACATTTCAGCACCAATTACTGTTGCCCCAACTGGAATGCTCAAGTTTGCACATCCTGAAGGTATGAATCTTGTGGAAGAGTTCTGAATTGGGTTAGTTCTATTCTCAATTCACTTCCTCATTGCAATTTCAAGTTCCTGTTAGGTGAAGTAGCAACAGCCAAGGCTGCAGCATCATGTAATACCATCATGGTATGGGTTGAACATTTTATTTTTCTAGCTTATTTGCTTGCATATTTCTGTGATTTTCAACTATCATCATTAGTGGGGCAATTTATCCAATCTATTTGGGACTGCACCGCGCAAATTCCTATCCGACACACTGTGTGAGTTACAGTGTTTGAGCAATTTAATTTCCAGGTGTTATCCTTTTCATCTTCCTGCACCATTGAGGAGGTTGCTTCCAGTTGTGAAGCTATCCGCTTCTATCAGTTATATGTAAGCTATGTGTTCAATGAATTTTTGTTATTTAGGCCTTGCATTTGTACCCACTGATTCATATAATTATGCCAATTGTTTGTTTCTGATAAAAATTAGTATAGACTTTCACTGGTTTGCAATCCTTATGTGAATAGGCATTCAGAAGAAGAGATGTTTCTGCCCAGTTAGTGCAAAGAGCTGAAAGGAATGGATTCAAGGCAATTGTTCTCACCGCTGACCGTCCTAGGCTTGGTCGAAGGGAAAGAGACATGAGGAATAAGTAAGATTTCTCTTTTTCAATCATCCTCTGTTCAGAGAAATGCATGTCTCTCATGACAATGTTAAAGATGATTACTCCTTCATGCTTTGGGGGCATAACACTAGTGCCTTGGGTCTTTACATGTATAATAAAAGTAGGCACTTTCCATGGCAGAATTTAAGTCCCAATGCCAGGCCAATAGGGAATGTCTCAAGTAATCGAGTCGTTCAACAGGTAGGCCTTCCCATCAATGAGCAACAGGTAGACCACCCTACCGTCCAAACCATTTGATCGATAAACAACCCAGACCATGAAATTGCCAATGGCAAATCCATGGCGGAGGCTAAGAACCCCAAACACTATCTGTTTCTTGAATGTTTAGAATCATTCAGAGTGTAAAGTACGAGCATGGCCTCCCTGTGCCGCAGGATGGCAATTGACCCTTGTATTGAATGATTCTTGTCCTCCAACATATATGAAGCTGTCATCTGAATTTATCAAAATGCAAATTTATCGTAAGCTTGATGCATAGTATTCATTTGTGATTCTGTTGCAGAATGGTTGCACTAAAGTTCAAGAATCTGGAAGGTCTCCTATCAGTTGAAGCTGTGAGTAGCTCTGTCTTCTAAAATGCTAAACCAGTGTAGCATATTTGGAGTAATCCCCATTCCTTGCACAGTTGTACCAGTCTATCAGCATGCTTTCTCAAATTACTTGTCATGGTTCTATATTTCTGCCAAAACCTTTGTCACAACTTCTCTGGAACTAAAAGATGAAGCAGCAAAATCTGATGTTGGTAGGTAGATGGGCATGCTCATTCACCCGTATCTGGTTCTCTAGGACATTAAGATGGACTTATTTCATTTAGTTCCCTTCTAATCATATGTATTTCATTTATGGTCTGGACTTTCATAGAAGCATGAGAATGTTTTCATAAAATATTTTCATTCTTTTTCCCTTTTGGAAGATGGTTTTAGCATATTCATATTTAGTTTCACAATATGTTATGGAGGGTCTATCCTCATTTGGAGGTGATTTTAGATTGTACTTCTTTGCACTAGTTCATGCTGCAGGGGGGCATCAGACTCCTGAGAATGCTGAGAAGTGGTCAGAACTCTCCATTGTTCCGATTCAGTGACGCACAATGACGAACCATGCACCAGGGCTTTGCATGTATTTTCTTTCATTTTATGTCTCTTGTTTTGTACTCTTGTTCCTCAATGGATATCTTTGTTGGATTTACAACAGCATCCTTTGTTCTTCTCTGATGGCATTAGTTATCATCAAATGATTAACCAACGTCATCATCCTTCTTGGAAACAAGCCTCAAAAGGTGGTCTACTGGGGATATGGCAACTATAGCCAAACCATCAACATTTCTTTCCTTAGAAGGCTTTCCATGCTCAATTTGTGAACATGATCTTTTGATGTTCTTGACACGGGTAGTTCATACCGTATGTTGTTCATGCCTGGTAAAGATAACTCCCCTTTCACAAAGGAAGTGAGGTTTTCTTTCCCTTGAAGACTACTCTGAAACACGACCGGTAATTACCAGGCCAACCAAAAAGGAGTATTCATATTTGATAATTGTTTTCTAGCAGTGATTTTTCTTTATACCCAGCAACTTTCTCTGCATTTGACATTATAAATTGCACTTACCTGTCACTAAATTTAGTAAAGACAACTCCCCTTTAACAGAGGAAGTGATGTTCTCTGTCCCTTGAAGACGACTCTGAAACACGACGGGTAATTACCAGGCCAACCAAAAGGAGTATTCATATTTTGTAATTGTTTTCTATCAGTGATTTTCCATGGATTTTTTATATCCCCTAACTTTCTCTGCATTGACATTATAAATTGCACCTATTTGTGAGTTGGTATCATTACACATGTTTGTACTCAACTTTCTATTTTTCAATGTATGCTACTGATCTTGAAATGTTGATCATCCAATTATCCCCGCCAATTTCCTTTGTTATTCATTTTTTCATGTACTCAGATAGGTGTGCATTTTAGAAGTAGAAATAACAAGAAATCTATTTTTATTACTGGTACAGATTCTGGGGAAAGGGAATATTTTACATTGAACTTTCCATTTGCTACTGCAGCCCTAATGTTTTGTTTCTTAGCAGGATGAAGGGCAATCAAAGCATGAAACTTTTGCAGCTAAGACCTTTGATCCTTCTTTGAATTGGAAGGTATTAACTAATAAAAATTAGGGCTGAAATTGGGTTGGGTCGGGTTGGGGTTCTTAAAACCCAATCCGACTCGAGTCAATAATTATGGAACTCGACCTGAGCTATTAATCCGAAATTCTTGAACCGACCTGACTCAAATTCTAACCCGTCTCAACCGGAATTCTGACTTGACCCACATTTTGAACCCATTTTAGCTAATTTTAGTAGGATCGAATTAACTTGAAAATTCCTCAACCAGACCCGAATGCGGGTTTTTGTCTTCTCAATCCGACCCGACCCGACCTGCTAACTCGACTCGCATGACCCAACCCGCATGATTTAATAAAAATCTATTTGGAATGAGATCAAAGAGTTGTGTAAACTGCAATCAGTAACAAGAACCAAACGTACATTCCATGGTCTTTTTTCCATTTTTCTAGCCTTGAAGTGGTCAAGAATAACATTTGTATCACACAAACCTTGCAGTTGAATAATAATTTTTTTATTTCATGTCCTTTTTGGTTTATAGGAAATTACTGAACCCATTGCAGGATATAGGGTGGTTGAAATCTATAACGAACTTGCCAATTCTGATTAAAGGAGTGCTTACTGCAGAGGATGGTAATGTTCTGTCTGCTGTTCTTTCAATTTTCCCCCACAGGCCACAGTTTAATGTTTGAAATTTTAAATAATTGCATAGGAGACACATGATTCTTTACTGTAAAAAACAAAAGATCAATGGTTAAAACCAATATCAATGACTAGACATGCCAATTATTAACAGCTAGAAGGGCCGTCGAAGTGGGCGCAGCTGGGATAATTGTATCGAATCACGGAGCTCGGCAACTTGATTATTCACCAGCTTCAATTTCTGTTCTTGAAGAGGTGATGCAAGTTCTATTTTTTTTTAATTTCTATAATAATTTTATCAGGATCAATTCATTGGATAACTTACTTATCATAGTTTATTATCTTCAAACCAAATCAGATTGCAAAAACTGGTACAAAACATCACCATCATCAAAACCATTTTCACATCTATTTGAGGTTGACTTTCTCCATTCTACAATCTGGCATATCATTCTTACTGAACAAGTTAATGTCTTTAATGGCATCGTCCTTCTTCCAGCAACTTTTGCTTGTAACCCTTTGGGCCTGTTTAGTAGGAGCTGCAATGAAATTTATAATCTCTTAAATTTTAGATTAATTTATTTTTGCTAATTCTAGAATTTCAGAATTTCTGCAGAAGCCATTTTGTATTGGGGGAGTATGAAATTCTTAGCTGAGATATGATAATTTTATAATACGTGATTGGCTTCTTATAACCGAACTATTGATGGGTTTTTCTGGACCCTGAGTCTGAGCTTTTCTTGATATCCAAAACTGAGTGATGGATTAAATGTCTGTGGACCTTCAATCAACTTGAATTCTATCACATGTCTAATCAGTATAGCTGATTTTTTAGCAAAAGTGGGAGTACAAAAGTATAGGCTCGCAATAGCGCTACTCTAATCATGTCTCTCTTTGAATGTATGAGGTGATGGGGAACTCCACATTATATCTATATTGTATACAGTTTACGTACATATAGTTCTTAGACGTTCTTGTTTGTATTTCTTCTGATAGCCATGTATACTTCTCATATACATGGTCTATCTGCCCTCTTCTTCATTTAATGAAACCATTCATTACTGTTGCAAAAAAAAAAAAACTTGAATTCTATCACATGACACATTAAGATGGGAATTATGAGTCGCTAATCAGTGCTTATCATCCATTGCCATAAGCCAAGGGTGAGTTCCTTTTTTTTTGAGAGGTAGGTGGGTATGACTTACTAAAATGATAATTGGTGCAAAATAGAGTTTCCCCAAGAAAAAATACTCTTGAAATCAGACACGTCTGTAAATTTTACTATATCTTCCTTTGTCATATTGCTATTGATGTTCTAGTAAAATTGTGCTTTGACAATATCTGAGATACAGGTCGTTGAAGCAGTAGATGGAAAGGTTCCCATTCTCATGGATGGAGGAATCCGCAGAGGAACGGATGTTTTCAAAGCCTTGGCTCTTGGTGCCCAAGCTGTCATGGTTAGCCATTGTTACCTTCTTTTTTTTTTTTTGAAATGGCTCATATATTAATAGATAAAGGCATCAGAGGTGAACAAACAAAAATACAAACAAAAGCTAAAAGAAAACCTCCCACAACAAGAACAGAGGACAAAGTTTAGAATATTTCTCGATTTGTGCGTGTCATCCATTCGTAGGGGCCATTTTTATCTTCTCTGTAACATTTCAATTTTATCGATGTCTCCGAAGAGACATTTTCTACCCTCTTTTACAACTGCACTTGCCCATGGGGCATAGAAATTTGTAAGCTACAGTTGCTTTTCAATTGCAGATCCAATTGCCCAACAATCCCCAAGTATGTCTGGGTTTAATGATTCACAATCCACCCTTTGCTATACACACATCATATGATACATGTAGCAGTTCCCATGTTAAATATTTCATGGTTATCCCATGTTAAATATTTTAAGAAGCTCCTCTCATAAAAAGAGGTCTTGAGTTCTATTCACACTCAACACTCCTCTAGGCCACTCCCTGTAGTTGCTTACCCAGTGTGTGTGGGATTGGGAGGCTTGCAATGCTCCAAGGACTAGTCGGGTTAAAATGTCCTTTGTCCAAATATAGGTAAGACCCCTAAACCCCTTGGTCGTCAAAAAAAAAAATTCATTGGTTATCTCAAATGTAGTCTGCCATCTTTCTCATTTAGGTTGGAATAGTACACAAATGTGAGGCAGCTGTTTATATCCCCACTTTCTTCTGCAGATTGGAAGGCCAATGATCTATGGCCTAGCAGCAAAGGGAGAAGATGGAGTGAAACGGGTCATTGAAATGTTGAGGGATGAGCTTGAGCTCACCATGGCCCTGAATGGCTGTCGCAGCTTGAAGGAAATTACAAGGAGTCATGTTAGGACAGAAAGGGACAGGTTGAGAGCCCTGCTTTGAGATTACATTCATGACTCATAATGGTTTATATGGAGAAATTGTATTTCAAGTCTTGTTGTAAGGTAAGCAGAAGGCTCGTAACCTCCGAACTTAAAATAAATTTTCAAATTTAGTTATGATGGTTTGTAAGGGTGGCACTGAGTAAAGTATTTTTGCCTTTTTGCCACCTTACCCTATTTTCTTTGAAAACAAAGTCATTTACTGACCTTAACTTTATTTTCTTAAGTTTGTCTAATCTTTGTTTTTATTGAAAAGTGTTTCTGATCTCATCACTTTACAATGAAAACAGTACCTTTTCACTTTTTTTATTCTTCCATAGGAAAATCTCTCTTAAGCTTGAGTGAGAAAGGGTTTTCTAACCATTATAAATTGGTAAATGTGTTCCTTCAGAGTCACTTTGAAATAAAATTAGGTTTAGGTTGACTTGGGCTCAAGTTTAGACCAATTTATGGCCGAAAATATCATGCTCAAAATAAAATTTAGATCGGACTAATATAAAGTAAGATTTCCATTTTAAAGCTCAAATAAGCCTAAGCCCAAAGAAGCTAGCATATATCTTTTGGGCTTGAAATCGAGCTTGGATCCTACAAATATAATTCGACCAAAGATTGGGTTTGACTTATTTAGCTCGGGCCCTTCAATTGCAATTGAGGCCTAGGTTCAATGAAACTCTAAACCTAGGTTAGCCTGCTTGAGTTGCAACTATGAGTGCAATTTAGATTGGGTCAATTCGAACCCAATTGACCCAACCCAAAAATATGGGCGGACTGACTGAACCCATTTTAAATATGGATTAGCTTGGTTTGAAAAAGCATTGACACATTTTAATTTAGGTTGGATTAGGGTTATGCTTTGTATAACCCAACTTGCTTGATGATTTGAAATTGAAAACAAATTCCATTCATGGGCTAACAGGGAGTATGTTGAAGAAAATGATATAAATATAGGTTTAATAAAAAAATTAATCATCTGATTCACAACAGATAATTCCTCCTATTTTATATTTGATCTCTATAGTTGGACTCTGGAATAATCTTGAAAATTAAATAAAAGACTTGTTAAATAAATATGGGCCAACAACTAGATCATTACCCACTCTCAAAACTCATTGCTAGGGCTTGACTTCAAACACGTATTGCCCAGATTTATCAGGCTTAGGCCCACTTCTAAACTTCTTAGTTCTTATAAATTGCTTCTGAATTAATATGGATGCACATACTCCTTGATCCGACACACGTACATCAGTACCTGTCCAGATGCAGACCCTATTTATCTTCCCATTTTGGCTCAATGTTATATTTCACTAGTCACATTTGCCAATTTGGTCCCTTTTATTGTTCATCATTGAATGTCCAAACAAATCTAATATTAACATTCCAAACATTGCCGTCTGGATATTTGTCATTTCTTCTTAATATTACTGGGTTCGTTAAACACTTGGTTTATTGTACATATTGAATATCCGGACGTAATTTTTACGTGTAAATTTATTAAAAGATTCCTGTTCAGCGATAGATATTTGCAGTCGATTTACCTTGCAAAAAACTCAAGGATTAACAGCTGAATTACACGTTCGTGAATACTCCAATGCACATTAGATAGTTTGATAAGACAATGATTTTTTCCCGCGTTGTGGAATACAATTAACCAATCAATTACGATCACTTTGATCTGATTTTACTATCATGGGTGTTCATTGGAAGCCCAAGCCCAACTAAGCCTAAGCCTGCCCACTTGGGACCCTCAAAAATTTATCCGTTCAGATAGAAAGACGACATGACAAACTACAAGTGGACCAAATCTAAACTCAAAACTTAACAGTTTGATCTTAGTGGTCAAAGTCACCAAAAGACTTTAAAAATCACCAAGACAAAGACGTCAAATGACTTTAACGACTGAAATCAAGTAGCTTAAAATTGAATTATGAGCTCAAACTTGGTCCACTTATAAATCATGTCTACTTTCAATTTGATCGGTTGGTTTCTAATCATTTTTGACATTTAAAAAAAAAGCGAAGGGAAAATGAACCAAGTGTACACATCGGCATATAATGACTAAACGGGCCCAACAGGCTTTCCTAGGATTCTAGTAGAAGCCCAAGCCCACCAGTTTAACTAAATAAGTTCAAGAATTTAGCCTGAGCGCAGCCCAATAGACTGCTACATGTGTTTAAATCCATTTATTTATAACGGATTTAAACGGGTTTCCGAGCCAGGTTTGAGCTGAGTAAGAGCTTACTCATAACTAAGTATAATGGACCTTTTGGATGGTGAAGACATGTTCAATCAAAACAAGACACGAAAAATATAATACGATACTAAAAATATAATACGATACTTAAGTATAAATCATGAATTCTGATGACGACTCATGATGCTTTGGTGTTCTGAAAAAAGTAAAACAATAGAATATATTTCATCACTTGGGAAGGACCGAATTGGATCCCTGAAATCTAAACTCCATAACGAGGGGACATCTAGTCATGTAGATGGCTGAAATCGTAGAATTGCAGACATGAAGTTCTACTATTTGTGCTATGCTTGACAATTGCCTGGATTTTTTCCCTTTTTATTTCTTAAAATTGGAGCGGGGATGGCAGAGGAGATTTTCCAATTCACTATGGAGTAGACTGAGATACAAATATTGGTCGGGAAAAAATCATTGGCTGATACTTTCGATGAGTATGTATTTTGGTGGAGGTTCAGCCTGACAATGTATATTTCCCAGGATTTGACGATTTGAAATTTTCAATTAGACAATCAACATTTTCCAAGATTTGAGGATTCTACAAAATAGTATGTTTTTTTTCCAGAAGACAGAAATAACACAATGTAAAGATAGATTTGTGGAGGAAAATGCTGAGGTCAAATGATTTGAAAATTATTAAACTATAAAAGAATGCATTGAATGTAACTTTAGTGGATTAGACGATAATAAAAGTTACCCGATAAAAATAAAAAACAAATTAGTTGCAGATTGTGATAAATTTATATACTTGGACCCTATAGTAGAATCTCAAAGAGATTTCAACTTAGACATAATAAATAAGATAGGAGCGGGTGGGTAAAATGTAGACAAGGTAGCGAGATCTTGTATGATAAAAGAGTCTCCTTTAGCTTAAAAGAACAATTTTATAAATCAGTTATTAAATATGCAATGTTATATAGAACAGAATGTTGGACAATGAAAAAAAGACAAACAATGTTAGACAATAATGTGTGCAATATAGATGAGGTTTAACCTTAAAAGATAGAATAATAAACGAACGCATTAGGGATAGCTTCAACATATGACAAATACAGAGAAACTCATTTGAGGTGGTTTTGTGATGTTAGTTCAAGATTAAACACAACCCCACTGCGTAGAGTTGAGAGGTTATGGATCGAAGGCACTAGGAGGTGAAGATGACCTTTAAAAACATGAGGGAAAAGATAAAAAAAAAAAAGACATGTTAGACTGTAGAGTGACTGATGATATGATTTATGATAGGGACAACTTATAAAGCCGCCTCCAGATAGATGGGATGCAGTTGCACTTTCCCCATAATAATAATAATAATAAATGCATGGGAACCAAAGCCCTGAGAATTATGAGAAGGCATTACCATGCTGCAATGTGATCCTCGGAGGCTGGAGTAAACCTCATTCCGTTCTACACCAAAATATCTACAAAACATTGTCAATTCTGCTACCAGACATTGGTATTTACTGAATTGAATAGGGCATACAATAACATTGTATGGAAGTATTTCCGTGAAAGGGAGAAGTCAAACCTCAATCTGGAATGAAATTTTAAGTTTGACAAAATTCAAACTAAAGCTTCTGATGTCTGAGACTTCTGTTCAATTAAACATTCCACCCTCTGCAGAAACATGGATGAAAAATGAGTGTCTCAAATTTGAAGCGGCACAGTTGAAGATAAAGAAAATGGGAAGCAAGGAAGCAAATTATATAACTTTTACCTTCAAAGAACTTCCAACTTCCCCCAGTTTCTGCAATAATAGTTCTCCAGGAGGATTGGAAAATTCATGCCGGTAATATTTTGACGGGGACATCTGCAATCACATTATGGATAAAAGGTGAAGTGAGCACATCTTGTACCCTGTCGTTAACAGAAGCAAAATGAAGTACTGCAAAATTCCCAGAATAAAAGGATCAATTCAGAACTCGATTGAGCCATTTATTCTTGAGCAGGGTGCAAATGCCAAGCCCAAATAGATATAGTAAAATTGCACCTAGACTGGAATTTTGCAGAATTGGTGAGAATTTGTGACTCAGTAGAATCTACAAGGAAAAAAATCAACCAAGCAACTGGTTTAGGAATTCACCATTTAATTTACAAATGATTAAAAAAAGCCTTAAGGTAATCAAGTGTCTATTGATGCAATGAATGAATTTATTATTTATCAAGAAATCATCCTAAGGATCATTGCTGGAATCATGTACTAATGCTGTATGTTTCATCATCATTGCCACTTCCTCATCTATTTGGAGCTGGCTATTTTAAGTTCTGCTCTTCCATTCTACCTTGTCATAAACCATATTTTCTATTATTCCCTTCAAGTACCATGTGGTACCTGCCAACAAGGTTCAAGCTCTCAAGAATCAAGACTCCTTCCCTTCCCTCCAAGTTTTTATTGCCTCCATCTCCTCCTCGTACCTTGTACTAGTAGCTTTCAATTCTTTGAGGGGATGCTATTTCCAGCCTTCTAAAGGTCCAAACCACCTTAAATGACACTCATTTTCCTTCTATCTTTGCTGTTTTGCAGCCTCTATTGTCGTCATTTCCTTCTCCTTTTTAACTACATAATACAGTCATTTCTCTTCCACCTCTCGCAGAACTGGCAATGATCGGGTCCTCCGTAAGCTAGAAGGAGCGCATGAAACTTCTGTTTCTCTTCATTTTTCTTGGCGAGACTTCCCTACTTATGTTCCCCTTCGATCACATCTAATAAGTTAACTGAGTCCTCGCCGTTAGAGGAAGATTCTCCACTCCAAGTCTACATTCTCGCCTCCATTTTGAATTCCTCTGATCATCGAGCACTGTCGTTCTATCCCAATGCATCAGTCTAGGTTTCTGAGTTTGAGGTTGGGTTAAATCCATCCACAAGTGGACCATTGACTTCTAAATTTGTAATATTCTTGCTTTCTTCCGCCTCTCACAGAACTGGCGATGATTGGGTCCTCCGTAAGCTGGAAGGAACGCATGAAACTTCTGTTTCTTGGCGAGACTTCCCTTCAACATCCGAAAAATTAACTGAGTCCTCACCGTCAACAGAAGATTCTCCACTCCAATTCCACATTCTCGCCTCCATTTTGAATTCCTCCGATCATCAAGCACGTCGTTTGAAGTTCTGGATTTGAGGGTGGATTAAATCCATCCATTGGGCTCTGGATTTGTAACATTCCTTTGGCTTTGTATTTAAAAAATCTCTAAAATATATTTCCCACCTATTTTTTTTTTTTTTTTCATTTTTTTCCCCACAAGCACCCTTTGTCTTTCATCATTAATGCATTGCCCATAATCAAGATCTCCAATTCTCCCCTTTTTTCTAGCAAGCTTATAAAATCCAATCACCTTTTCTTTACTTCATCAATTTCATGCTCTATATTTAGCAACAAAATAACACAAACTGTTGAAGACTGATATTTCTTTTAATTATGTAGCATACAATGTCCCTAGGTTAGCTAACTTCAAAGCAGATGAGTTAGCCAAGAAGGGACCATCTCTTCAAGTTTAGTTAGTTTTCAGGTCGTAGTGATGCCCGGCCTGGTTCTGCTCTCTGTTACTGTTTGTTTTTGTTCTTGTGGACTGTATTCTCTCTCAAACAATAAAATTGTTATCCTTCAAGAGGGGAAAAAAGAAGAAGAAGAAGAAGAGAGACTACATAAAATATTAGAGAATTTTGGGGGGAAAAGGGACCAAACTTTTAGTCTAACATAAAAGCTTTCAGTATCATTTTACTATTCTGGAAAATGTCCTTGATCTTTTAAGTTACTTGAAAAAAATGCATTTTTTCAAAGGAGACACTTCTTTCCCTCTCCTAATCTAGACAATAACACCCCCAACCACCACTTATTTCCTTCTTCAAACTCATTATTCCAGAAACCTCTTTTCACCACCTATGCCCCTTTTCCCTGAACCCTTCTATTATGATTTGAAGTTTGAGACCATTCTCCAAAAACGAAAAGAAAAAGATTTGAAGTTTACAAGAACTTTGATCCAAGGGGATTTCATAATAGGTTTTCAAGAAGGAATTTTTAGGATGAATCATGAGGATTCATAATGTGGTCTTTATGAAAGGGCTTGAGACAGCTTGAATGTAAGGGTTTCATGGTGAAGAGAGAGAGTGGCAAGGGAGAAGAAAGGTGAGGGTTTGAAAAAAGTACTGGTCAGAAAGGATTGATCAATTTAGAGAAAAAAAGATAGTAGAATTATTATTTTTATTTTTATTTTTTGAAACAAAGGGATTTTTTCAAGCAACATATAAGATTGAGACATTTATGTAGAAGGAGTCTTTTTCCTATTAAGGTCAAAGTTTGCATCTTTTTGCCAAAAAAATCTAGACTAACAGTCAGAAAGAACTTCATTACCGGTATGCTTGTCAAGCCTGTTCCAAGACGCAACCAAGCTGCAGGAGAATAACTCAACACAGAAGTAGGCTGATCTTCATTAGTGGAGTGTTGTCGAGAGAAACCCTCACTCATCAAATTTGAAAGATGCGTTAGAACAGCCTGGACAATGGCACCATAAATTAGATTTTCTCTAAACAATCTATGATGTTGAATATGTAAAGTACATGCTTGTACTGGTAGAATGCAGAGGTTCAGCCCATGTTAGGCCCCATAGACAAAACAATAAGATAACCAAAACACAGGCTCCAAATGTAATGTTTCTGGTCAGGGGAAAAATCCTCTCTCAATCAAGCACCAAAGAATACATAAAATGATACCACGTAATCAAACAACTGCAATCTGGATTACCTTCCTGAAAGCCCATGGATTGGCAATTCCTTGTATTTGAACATCATCACATGCTGGCCTTCTCACACCAGTATTCTCAATTCTGACAGAATAAATGCCAAAAAATGACTGCAGATATCCTGAGAACAACAGTGGAAATTCTTTAACACATGATCAAGGTGGGACACAAAACAAGATACTGCACATCCCAAGTAGAAAATGAAATAAAAAATGAGTAGATAGAAACCTCCAAATATTAATGGAATGTACAATTTTACAGTCATCATTATCTGGAAAGAGTGTAAAGGGGTGTAATCTAAATCTAAATTGCTTTTAAGTTCTATCGAGACTGTATAAGAGATTTGGAATGCATCAAGTGATTTGAATCGTATATAGAAGATCAGTTAACCATCTCATGGATTAAATGCTGTTACAAGATGTGTAAGAATATACCATAAATACAAGACTAGGGAACTAAAAAGCAAAGTTATGGTGAAATGTAATCTCTTTTTAAGTCTTCATTGCGCTATTTTTCATTTTGTCTCATCACTATTGTAGTCAGTGATGTTCAACCGCATATATCTCTAAAACTACAAATAGCAAAAATCCATGACAAGTGTAAAGCCCAGTACAACAAATATAGAATTCGTACTTACTAACCTATTGAATCTGTTGATCAAAGATGTGGAAGTTATAACAGCTTCGTTGCACTTAAGTGTTTCTAAGGATACAATGAACAAGTTGATAAAAAAATTATTTTATCATTGGAATTTTATATTGTCAATTGAACAGCATATGGCAAGCACATGTGGTAAGGAGATATTACATCCAAATTGTTCACACTGGATAAACAAAATAACGAACAAAAGTTGGTTTGATAGAGTGGATGAGAAATTCAAATCATCCAAAAAATGACAGTTTTCACAAAGATAAAACAACATTTGATGCAGTAAAGAAACTTTTTCTTTTATCCCAAAAGAAATCCATTAATAAATAACAATTCAAGCAATTTGTAAGAGAAAGGTATTTGAAAGCTTCTGCAGTAAACTGATATTTTCTGATAGAGAACATTAATGTATTTATTTGCAAAACCTTCCTAAGAAATGAATTCTAACAAGATCTACTCATACTTCCAAGGAAACATCTGTCTGCAGTGCCAAGGACAAGTGGTGTCATTGTTAGGAAAATACATCATTAGAAAAAAAATTCATAGGAAAATTTTCAAACAGTGTCCAAAATTTCTATTTTCCTGGGATTTTTTTTGCAAACAAATGTATCTTAAATACAACTTAACGGCACTGCCATTTTCTATGTGATCACGAAAAGTCAGTCTAGAGGTTGCATTTCCACCATCTAAATCCTCTTTTACCTTGTTCAATCACAATATCTGCCACTGAAGGGAGTAGGACATGCTTCTCTTTGTTTAGAACACCACAACAAGGAAAAGGTACTGGTCTTGTAACCTGCAATATACACAAATCAGTGGAATAGGGAAAAAATATGTTAAAAATAGAAGAAAAAAACTAAAACTAAAACTAAAAAGAATTAGGCAAAAGCATCTCACTATGTAGTAGTTATTACCAGTGGGGTGACAACACCTCACCAATTCCAATAAATATTGGATCCTCAAGCCTCAAGGAAAATGTGCCGGGAGGAAAGAAGGAAAGAAAGGAGCAATGAAGTCAGTCCCTCATGGTTTCCCCACCTTCTCCAGGGTAACTAGAAATAGGCTTGAAAGGGAAGAAAGGGGAAATAGGCTTGAAAAGGGAAGAAAGGAGAAAGGAGGGGCGGGGGAGGAGAGGAGGGGGTGTGGGTTGGGGGGGTTGGGCCCCACTTTTCCATGATTAGTAAATACTAAGCAAGGGAAAGGAGGGGAATCCCCTCATCCAAACATAGCATTGGTGTTTTAAGTGAAATGTGATCACCCACACACCAATCTATGTGATATTACCCCAAACATCTACACATGGAGCACACCAAATGGGATGGTGATGGGTCAATTGAAAGATCATTGGTTGAAGTATGTGGCCCACCAAAAATTACCTTGATTGATTAAATCAATCAAGTCATTTTTTCTAAGCTCCAAATTTTAATAAATTTCAATTATTTTTTTAATCTTTAACTTTGTGTCCTTCAAAAATGTGACTTGATTCATTTAAAAAAAATACATAGCTTGATTGATTTAATCAAGGTGATTTTTAGTAGGCCTCGTACTCAAAGCTCAAATAAAGACCTTTCTAACAGACCCATCACCACCCCATTTGGTGGGCCCATGCCTAGGTGTGCAGGGTAATACTACGCACCCCAGTGTACAAGAGATTATCCTTTGTATTTGAAATCTATCAATTGGTACAAAATAATTTTAGGATCATAGGTGAAACAAGTGATGTTGCAAATGATTTCATATACCCAAAGAAATCATTTCTCTTCCACACCTCTTTATTGGTAAAGTTTCCAATTATGCACCTCCATCATTTGAATATGTTTTCTATTTTTCCATCTAAAAAATTATGTTTTCTGTTTTTCATTGTTTAGAAAATGAACAAGTCCAATTTTAGCATTTAAACCACCACAGATAGAGAGATGCAAAATAGAATAATGCAGGTAAGGAAAAAGTAGCAAAACCTGTATTCCAATTAGTTATCATGATTCATGAATATATACTACGTAAATATGGTCATAATAGATGCTTGACACTAATTCAAGTCCTTCCTTAGAAAGGTGATGAAGGATAGGATCGGTTTTAACACCTACATATGCCTCCATACTAAAGAAAGTAGAATTCCGAGAGAACTCGAACTCAAAGAATTCCAAAAGTCTGAGAAGTTCCTTGGATCTTTGTCGACTAGAACTGCCAATTGATCGCTCACCTTGGTTGTATGGGCCAATGGAGCTTCAATTGGATGAACCAAAATCCAATTTCTCACCAGAAAAACAGAATAAGGGCAAAGTACTTTCAAGGAGAAATCGACACCATGCAAAATTCTTCCAAGAGGTGAAAATTCGATGAAAACCATGTTCGGTTTCATTGAATTAATTTTAAATTTAGCAAACTGAAATCATTGAATTCAGATCTGAAACAAATTTATAAGTTTCGACCAACAACAATAAAAAAATAAACAGTTAAGGAAAATTCTACATGTTTGACCGGAATCAAACTGGTTAATTGGGTAAATCAAAATCATTGAATTTGGTTAATTAAGTTCAGCATTTCAAATCTTCCATTATGAAATATGAATTAATTCATATCAATATCTGTCAACAGAGATTTGACCCCAAAAAAATCAGCAAAACTAAAACTGATTTTTAGACCCGAATTGTCTGAAACCGAATGATAATCACGTATGCAGAAATCAACCAATTGGAACTCAATCAAGCTGAAATTTGATTTCAGATTTCTTGGCTGAAATCTAGAATTATTAATTCAAATCTGAATAAAAAACAACAACAATTGTTTTCCAGAATTTACAAAAGAAAATTCAAATTAATTCAAGCTAAACTGAATTGGAATCCAAAGGAAAATAAACTAGACTCACCACCAAAGGAGAGATCCAAAAGCACTCTTGCTTTCATTTAGAATTCAATCAACTTGTGTGTATAACAATGGTCATCCATGCCTCCACTTTATAGAGGTTCATAGTTAAAAAATAGAAAGATTTCTAAAAGTTACAGTTTATCGTCATTCTCTACCTTGTCAAAAAAATGGTCATAACATTGTCTACGTATATCAGATTTGTACAAATTTGGGTTTGTTGGAAGGGTATTTGAATAAGTTTTCCAACAAATCCAATTTTATGAAAATCTGATATCGTTTGGTACCTCAAATCTAGCTACAAATTCAAACCACATTTTATGCCAAATCCCGGAGTGACATGTCCTATCTAAAAATAAATAAAAACTAAATAATTATTCTTTGCCAATATGCATGCCTGACGACTGCTAAAATGGTGAAATTCAACACCTACTTTGTAGGGATGATGATGACATGGCTTCCAACTAGGCAATGGCATGTCATATGACATGAAAAATTCGCCACTTCAGCTTGTATGCAGCAAAAAGGCCTTCTAGTGTGAGCTTTCAAGGCCCAATTCATGTCCAAACAGGCCTTGACCCATAGCACTCATATGGGCTCCAAACTTGATGTATATGGGTCCACTAGAATGCTCATGAAGCCCTCTATTCCCTCCATCAATTCTTTGGTCAATGTGGAGTAAAATTTCTTCAAATAATCTCTCATGAGCCCCATCCTTCTCTAATGGGTCTTCATGATTCTCCCCAATGGATTATTCAAGCTTCTGATAACCGCTTCAAAAGGTAAGAAAGGGATTCTACAAATTGAGTATTGTGTTCATATAAGGTTAAGGATCTGAACAAAGACAATTAGAAATGGACACAACTTTGCATTGGATCCCAAAAATGGAAACATGTAATGCAATGAAAGAGATGGAAAAATGCTTCTAATTTGACACCATGATGCTGTTAAACAATGTCCCACTACCAACCAATACTCAGATCGGAGCAATATAAGTAACTTAAAGCATGAAGCATATGATATATGGTGTATGATGAATGCCTATACATGTGAGAAAGCTGTAATCCACCTGCATAAAATATCTTTTAAAAAAACAGCATGATAAGAAAACATACAAAAATCTCAACCACTTAATGATGGAGTAGTCAGCAGCCCTAATAATTAGTGAAATTCTATGGCCATTATGCACCTTGTAGACAATGCCATCAGGTGTGATATATAGCTTTCTTGACTGAAACTCTTTCCGCAAGATGTATCTTCGGACAGGTAGATAAAGAAGCATGAGCAACCCTATACCCCAAGCCAAAATCAGAAGCAAAGAATAAAGAACCCATTGAGCTGTTTGATACTTCAAATAATTTTCTTCCATCTCGTCAAATGATGCCCTATATAAAACTATTTCATCTTCGCTTTCACTCTCTTCATGGGAAACAACATCTGACAGTAGGCGCCTCTCCAAGAAATCGATTTCTACAACACCATCTGTTGAACCCATATGACACACTAAAACCATATACGAGTTAGAAAAAATTAAAAAAGAGAAAAGAAAAATCACTGTCACTGTTGCTGGAACTATTACTGAAAAGTACACAGGTTGGAATATTATGCCTATCAAATTCCTCCATAGATGACAGAAGAAAAGACAGAAACACGGCAGTCATCACAAGCATAGATTTGGTAATTGCATTCAGAAGAATTCCAAACAAATAACCAAACAACATCTTTCAAAAAAAAAACAAATAACCAAGCAACGCAAACAGGATAATTAGGACACCTGACCTTGTTTGCCGCCACTGGCATGTACCATAACCCAACAACAATGGTAAATTGGTAATTAAATGATCCCGGTCATATAACCATTGTAACCTCTCCACTCGATGAAGCTTTCCTTAATTCTTGTGCCAAGTTATTTCAAAGTGATCAACTTGCAGGTAACTTGATTTGAGCTTCAAGATATTCTAATGCTCACTTCTTTTCCCCCCATACCCCATCCAGATGGCAGATCAACAATGCCAATCGCACCAGGCACGATGCGTGAATGATGTAGATAAGATTGGGAGACTAAGAGATCAAAGTTCACAGTGCATGTGTAAGATGATAGTTGAAGAGCAAAACCTCTAATAGAAATCCCTGCATTGGGAAAGGGAGTCAAGAAGAAACCAAAACTTCTTTTAATGAAGAACTGACTGAAGATTTCATTCATGAAACAGAAAGTACCACAAAAAGAGGGAAAAATCTGAGATGGAAACGACCCCAAAAACAATCAAAATAAAAAAGGAAAAGGAAACTAGAAACCATGACTTAGTCTAAAGAAAACTCCAGAAATAAACTCTCCCCATTTGCTAATCTTCTAACAAGAACAAAGAAAACCTCCAAATTTTCAAAAGCTCATTGATCTCCCTATGAATAGGTACCAGCTTCCAAGGTGGCTTCTTCCTTCGCCAACTAGATTGTATCCTGAATGATGCACAATAACAAGCTTCCATTGAAAATGTAGATTGAAAATAGACAACGCTTCCTTGATCTTTGAAAGTTCAACCTCATTGGAGCTCCTACACACCTATTGACCCTGAGAAGAAAGAAAAAAGAAGTACCTCCCAAGTCATGAAGAATACCGCCCATACTAGTTGGGCCTGACTTCACTCTAGTTGCACCATCAATATTGAATTTGATTGCACCTTTCTCCAGCAACTTCCATTTCTCATCAATCTTCCCTTTTATCTGTTGTCTTCCATCTCGAAAGATATCAGAGAACGAAGAACCATGGTATTCTCTTTTAGACTCTACCCAGCTAATTCGTCACACCTTAGCTAAATCAATAACCTCAGATGTTGAAAAGGTCTTCATGTTGAACCCTGCTATTGTATTCCAGGATGGACAACCATAAAAGACCTTGCTTTACCCCTAAAGGGGCTCATAATCCAGCTGAATATGAGATGTCCCAAGTTACTAGGAAATACCTAGTCAAAGCCACAAAAATTGAGAGAGGAAAAAAGGGCAATGGATGAACAAATGGTCTGAGGAACAAATGATATGAAGTCTCAACTACCTCACCACACAAGGGAAAAGAGAGATCTGCTCATGCTTGAAGAATGTTCGTCTAAAAAGATTGCATTAAGTAGGAGCTTTGTCAACCATAGTTTCCTAACAAAAAGTTTCCACCTTTTGGTGGAGCAAAACCCTATCAAACTGAAGCACAAGGAGGAATGGAAGGGGGAGGAGTATTGAGGCTACCAACCAAGGACATAATACTGAAGACAACCAAAAGATCACCCGTTCACACCCTCAAGTCGTCTCGCCCTTGAAAATAAAATAGTCGTTGAGAAAGACAACAGACTAATATACTTTGAAGACTCTCTTCGAAAGAGGACACTTAAACACTGGACTCCAAATAACCTTCCCACCCAAAAAGCCAAAACAATCCCCAACTTTAGCATTTTTGTTGAGACAAACAAGAAAGACTCTCAAGAAAAACTTTCAAGGTAGACTCCCCCACCCACAAGTCCTTCCAAAAAGGCACTCTATCCCTTTTCCCAAAAACAAAAAACAAAGCCTTTTGGAAATCATTCCCACTAATGAAGACTCAGTCCCCATTTTGAAACACACTTGACCACCCTCGACGCCTTTGAGTTTAGACTCTTTAAGAGACCATCCACTCTTAGGAAAATCACCATACAAAGAACACAAGACTTTCCTCCACAAGGCTTTAGTTTATCTTCCATACCCCCAAGGGCATCTACAGAAAATAGCAGCATCTACATCCTGGAACCTCCCAATACCCAAACTCCAGAACTTCTTGGGTTTAGTCACCTCCTGCCAACAAACCCAATGCAACTTCTTTGCAGGCACCTACCCAAAGGAAATATCTTTCAATCTTCTCTAACTACTTCGCCACTACCATAGGCATCTAAAAGAGGGGTAAATAATAAACTAGAAGACTAGTGAAAATTCACTTGACCAAAGTAATTCTACCACCCAGTGAAAGGTAATTCCTCTTCCAATAAGATAGCTTCTGCTAGAAGTTCTCCACCATCAGGTCCCATAAGGATCGAGATCCAGGATTAGCCCCAAGAAAAAGGCCTAAATACTTCATTGGTCTACAGCATAAAGGACTTGAGACATCATTGACTTTCCTCCACATTTATGCCAATTATAAAGCTCTTTTCCAAATTCATTTTCAGCCTACAAATGGTTCAAAGCATCTCAAAATTTCTTTTGCTCCCTCCATCTTTGGGATCAAAGCATCGCAAAACAAGAGAGTGTCATCTGTAAATAGTAAATGGGAGATTATTGGTCCCCCTCTAGCCACCTCAAAACCCTTCACCACACCAATCTCCCTAGCTTTAAGCATAAGTCTATTAAATCCTTCTACCACCAAAGTGAAGATGAAGAGAGAGAGAGGATCCCCCTACCTTAACTCTCTTGAGGCCAAAAACATAAAAAGAACATGGGTAACCATTAATGAGAACCAAGTAGGAAGCATCTAGGATGCAAGTCTTCAGCCATTGTCTCCATTTCAAACCAAGACCAATTCATTGAAAAGGGAAGTCAACAGGGTCACACTCCACATGTCATAAGCCGGTTCAATGTCAATCTTGATAAGAAACCTTTTTTTCCATGGAAATCTTCTCAACACATATCAACTCATTACCACAAGCACTCCATCAAGTATTTGCCTATTACCCATGAAGGCCCCATGGATTTCACCAATTATATCTGGCAAAACAAACATCAATCAATTGCCTAAAAATTTTGCAAGCACCTTACAGATGGAACCCACTAAGCTAATGGGCCTATAGTGAGATAACTTCTTAGGCCCCTCTTGCTTAGAAAACAGTCGATAAATGCCTCAACTATAAACTAGCTGTTTGTTGAAGTACTTCTTCAATAATTTGATTGAAGCACATATTAATCACTCCTTTTGCCTTCAGCGCAATTAGTTTCTAAATTCACAGATCAACTAGAATCCAAGTCCAAAACTCTCCACTGGATTCTACATTCTACGCTTGGATGAAGATGACCTGGATGGCCTACTCTTCCTCCTAGACAGATACAAATTCTCCTGAAAATTCCTGAAGTTGATCTCCGATTACTCCACAGGATGGAGACTGATGGTGGAAAAGGGAAAGGAATCCTCATTGATGAGGCCCAGGACTCTAACTCAGACTAACTGATAGCTTTATATGGTTGTAAATATTCCCTATATCCCCCTATTTCCCTCTATCTTCTTAGAATTTGTATGCTCTGGTTTGTTGTTATTTAGCTATTTTGGCATAATGAAATCTAATGTTACCAAAAATAAATTATAAATTAAAAAATATAAATTTGCAAAGAATTTCATTTGTGGAAAAGGTAGATCCTACGTTAGCTTTTAATAAAGAAATATTAATTATGAAGCATCCATTCAGCATACAGCACAGATGCACACTCATCCAGATCGCCCACATCAAAGTGATTGGAGTCTTGACACTATTTAATGCATGTTGAATTATGGTCCCTACAGATGTCCTTTAAACATGGCTTCAAACAGGATTTTGAGGTTGTACGATAACTTGATCTAGAGATAGATTCCATCCACAATGTTATCTATGATTTAAGAAATGGAACTGGAAAAAACAGATACCATGTTTAAGGTGAATGAGTTACCAAAAATCCTAAGAGAGAGAGAGAGGAATTTTACAATTTGCTAAAGACAAATGAACCACATTAAAGTTATTGCTGGTGAAGGATGCACCCAGTGAAATCCGTTAAGAGATTTTAGGAGGAAAATCCCATGCTTAATAGAAGATGGATGGAAAACATAATGAGAGAGCAACAAAGTAACTACATTTTAAAGATAAAATGTGTTTTTTCACCATAATGCATCCACCTCAATATCAACTTCATGGGGTAGAAATGAGAAATGAGGATATTTTCAGGTGGTGTAATGGTGAGAATTTGGGTTGATATTTGAGCTCTTAGTCATCCACTGGGAGATAGATTTCCTAGTTTGATGTGGAATGTAGCTGATCAAGATGGATGTTCTTGTCGGGGACTGCAAGGAGACTACAGTTGGTCTATATTGTAAGCCTTTTCCCATGAGGGTGTTAATGATGAAGATTTAACTAATTTACTCTGTTCATGCAGCTTTTGCAGTTAGCTCATATTCGACACAATGAGGTTGATGACTGTGACTAGATTGGCAGTTAAGAACATCTCTCTGTTAAAGCTTTGTCGGGTACTAAGATTGGCTTGGAGTCTTGTTATTCATCCCTGCTGTGGAACATTCAATGTCCTTTCAACTGCATTGTGTTAGATAACTTTAAAGTCATAATCATATCCTACAATGGATAGTACAGGGAAGAGGAGATATATTGACTGTTTATGATGTTTACCTATAATGCCTAAACATTGTCACAATTGTTGATCACCTATTCTTCCACTGTCAATGCCTCAAGTCCATGGGCTGTTATGCCATTGTCCCTTGATGTGGTATCAGCGATGCCAATTCTCTGATTAATCTTTCCTATCAGAGTCCTTCCCCATGTTCAATTCTAGCAGAAAATCTTAGTGGTTCGTAATGTTGCTAAAAGATATTTGGCCACTTTGAAAACCACGAAGTTCGAGGTGTTTTAGAAATCAATCAAAGGATATTGTTGGTCTTATTGAATTGATTAGGGGTGAACAATTTGGTTCACCAGCTCAGAAGTTTTTACATGGTGTGAAAGCAGTACCTGGTAAAGAGCTAGAAAGAAGTTATTGGGTGCACCAATTGCTCAAAAGTT
Source organism: Chimonanthus salicifolius (assembly GCA_013350335.1). NCBI lineage: Eukaryota > Viridiplantae > Streptophyta > Magnoliopsida > Laurales > Calycanthaceae > Chimonanthus > Chimonanthus salicifolius. The sequence goes on along the minus strand of CM023540.1, from coordinate 25,669,557 downwards.
TTTTTCAGATTGAATTCTTGTGGAGTGATTTAGGAATTCCCAGTCCATCTATGATCAGTGTGCTGTTTTATGATTCTTCCAGGTCTACTTTGGTAGATTTTTTCAGGTTGGGTAGAGACCAGTATTGCAACAGAAGCAACAGTTAGGGATCTGTTACAAGGCTTGAGGGGCACTGATACCACAGAACTTAGTCCATTCATGCTCAAAGGCATCTAATATGTCCTCTTTCCGAAATCCCACAGTACCTAGTCTATGTTGTTGAGCATGTACTGAGGAGTGTCAATTGGGAAAGGCTGACATTTTAGCTAACTCCGTTGTATGAATAAATTTATGTTATACGTAATCATAGCCACTTGAAAGTTCAGACGCACCATCAGAAAACAAACAAAAGTAGTTACCACCTTACCATGCAACCAGTCTAACTAGAGATATGCTGACCCTAGATGTATGACTGCATATGAATTTATGTATGCATTCTTCTAGAACCATGATGTCCGAAAGATATTTGTAATTCCATACGTATATAATAAACTACTCATATATTTTCACTTCAAATGGAAATTAACTGAATGGTATCGACTCGGATAGCTCAGTTGGTCTAAGCTTCCAAGATTACACTAGAGGTCTTGGATTCTGACTCCTATGGAGCTTACCTGATACACGAGGCTTGCGGATGATTTCGTGTATCTCTGGGATCAGTGTCACCTCGAATGTGGGATGGAGATACCCACGGTATCCAAAAAACTGAGTGGCCTCGATCTAGATTTCAACGGGAGAAAACAAAATCGAAGGAAAGTTGGAAAAGATAATACCTGAGGAGCAATCGCAAATTGGACTTTCTAGGGTTTCTAATTCATGCTGGATTCACGATTCCTTCGTTCTGGTGATATTATAAGATAAAAGGAGGGGGAAATGGAAAGAGAAGAGGGGGAGAGAGCGATCCGAATCGGACGGAGAAATTGAGGGGAAGAGCTTTCCCTCTTCTTTCTGGTTTTTGTACTGGCGGACTGTTCGATGGCTTTGTTCTGTTCTTTTTATTCCGGCCGGCCTTTCATTTTTCAGGTGCGATCGGGACGATTTTCGAAATTGCGAAAATTGGTTGCTCCCTCAACGGATTCAAGCGATCTGAACCGTTGGATTAGCTGAGGGAGCATATTACATTTTCCCGCCGCACTGAGAGCTGCTAGTCCGTGACCTCAGATGAACGGCGACCGGTGGTTGTCGTTACAGTGGTCTGCGGTACCAGGACGAAATGAAATTTTACGAGAAAGTGAATCTTAGTGTCTAATTTAAAAATATAAAAAAGTTAGACACGAATTTGTTATTATTAAAAACTTTATGCTTTCACTTTTTTCTTTTTTCTTTTTTTTTCCTATTTCACAAGAAAATATATTTTTTCATATCTATATAGTGTTTCAGAGAAATAATATTATATCTCAACTTATTTCATACTTAACTAGTATAATTACCATCTACGATCGTGAAGCATCCAACTCATTATTATGTAGAAATATAAATAATGAACTGACTGTAAATGCATCATGATGAATAAGGTTAATTAATTTGTATTAATATTTTACATGTATTTATATAATAATTAAAAATAATAATATTATCACCATCACAGCTACTCGATAACTGAGTCTCGTATGTAAGATGTTAAAATTAGCTTTAAACATGTTTACATCTGTTTCTGCAATAATTCTCAATAACAACCTAATATACATCTAACATTTAAACCACCCTTGAACCCCTTAAAAAGACATATTTGGCCCTTGTCTCGACCAATCAAAGGCTTTGACAAATCATGCTGGCTCATTCAATCTTATTGATCTCTCGATATTTAATCAATATTTTTAATATTAGTTAAAACTCTACAACTCACATTGTGTTTTATTATAAAAAAACAAACAAACATATTCATATCTAAATACTTACATATCATTTGATATTTGTTGAGTTGTGTTCTTTAAGTTAAAAAATGTTCAAATATTACTAACTCCAATTTTTATGTGTGACAATGTGAAAATGAAATTAATCACAGTACTCCCTTGCCCTCTAGACTCTCAAGGATATTAAATTAATACACATTTTGAATACCTGTTTGATTGTAGTATTCTAACAAAACTTGTACTGTTGTTTTAAACGATCTCCATTCTTTGACTTCAAATTTCAAGTAAAAAGTGTGTGGTCTTTATATATTTGGATTGTTGTGCTAGCCAATGTGCACAATAAAATGACTAACTCTTTTTTTTTTAAATAAATGTTTGATTTATTCACACAAAGAGATAGAAAACAAAGGCCGAAATAGATAAATAACAACAAACATTCAAAGCCTAACCTAGGTACAGAGAAAATGACTAGTCAAAACAGGCTACACCAAACAACATAGGCCTAGAACCCAGAGGAATATAACCCACTTCCAGGCCCAACATAGGCCCAGAATGGCCACAAAAAGCACGACGATCACGTAGGAACCATAGCAGTGGTGAGCAACACGCCATTCCCACTAGAAAATAGGGACAAGTCACCAAGAAAAAAATAGAGAACCAAGAGATTAGGCTTTGAGGCATAATTGCAAACGAACCCATGGGACATTGTAGACGATCCAAGAGGCTGTTAACGCAGAAATGTGGATGAAAGAATTCCAATTTGGCAGACCACAAGAGAGAATTCTCACATGATCAGTGTTACTAGATAACACCCCCTTGAGCATGGCATTGTTATGTAGGAGAGCTTGCAGACATAACAGGATTTGGCATTGTTATGTAGGTGAGCTTCCAGATATAACAGGATTCATGAAAGGAAACTAGGAGCATCATGTAGGTCCTCTAGTTGATGAATAACTCTCATGAATGAGAATAATAGAGTTGGAAGAGTGCTCATATGTAGACGGTGATGAGATTTTGAAATCAAGCCATGGCCATTTCGCTGAAGGCAAAGATGAATATGATCTCATGGAATACGAAATTCGACGTAGATTAATTTGTGGTGCTCCTGAGGAAAAACTTTTAGTCAAGCCTTGGTGGGAAAGAGTTCAGGCTCTTCAAATCCATGAAAGAAGGTGTTTACTGCAATTAGATATGCCTATGTTGAATCTCCTATCCCAAGTTATATTCCACGAGTGGGCTTTTCAAAGAGGAAACTTCATTTTCTAAAGCCCAAAAGGCTTGGTCAGGCGCCATGATTGGTAATGTCATGAGCCATGCGCTACACCCTTTTAGTCTAAGATCATATTGCAAAAGATCTGGAAACTACGAGGGATACTATTAGGTTCGAGGACAAGCTTGACCCAAGGCCCATCTTTGACCATGTCCCTATTTAAATTTCGTGCTTTATCAGCTGATAACATTTGGGATTTAAATAGTTTTCAATTTATGATAACCCTCTCCTAGAGCCTAAGTTTGCACATGATGAGTCAAAGGCTTTGGAACATAAAGCCTCCAATTAATCCAAAAGGATTGGAGCGATAGTTAGAAACTCACCTCACGATGTGAAAGTTGTGAGTCATCTCCCACTCTTTGTAGAGTTACTCGGTATGTATAGGTAGGAAAGCTTGTAGATACCTCGATTATTAGTCGGATACTCTAAAAGACATAGACACTTTAGATCATAAAAAAACGTACAACCTCTAATTATCACTAGAGAGCGAGTCCCAGAACCACGTATAAATTAAAACTGCTATTTTTAAACTATTTTTTTAATCTAAAATTCATTAATTCAGTTTGCTTAAACAAAATTAATCAAGTAGAAATTGAATTTTATTTTCATTGGAAATCAATTTCATTTGTGAATTTTGCAAGGTGCCGATTTTTTCATGAGATTTATGTCTATTTTATTTTCCAGGTGTATTTTTCTTATTTAATTTTTGTTTGCCTAAAATTATCGTAAATTTCTAATCAATAATTGAAAAGAAAAAAGATGATAGGAACTTCTTTACTTTTTGAATGACTACACGATTTGAGTTTTTTCAAACTCATCATAACTTGAGTCGGATCTCACCTTTCTATTATTTCAAATTGAGGGTTTAAGTGGATCTTAAAATTGATCTTAGCTGCCATCAAATTCTCTCTTTTATATTAATTAAAGATAAAAGAGAAAATATATAATTTAAATATTTTAAAATAAAATTCATAATGAAATTGGTGGTGATGAAAGGACAACTTTTAATTGTTTATAATAAAAATTATTTAATTATGACTCGTCATAAAGTATAAAAATATAAAAGATAATTTAAGAGTAAATATTCCTTCCCTCTCCGTGTGATTTTGTAATTTTGTATATATCTCGACTTGCGTTCACCCTAGAAGCTGTTATCCCGGCCGTGCTTACTCTGCAGGAGTTCCACTGGTCCTATAAATAACCGCGGAAAACGAAGCTGAGCAGACACAGTAGACGAAAATGGACGAGAAGAAATCCTCCTTTAGAAACCCTAACCAGCTGCAGCAGGAGCAGCAAAAGAAGAAGAAGGGAAAGAAAGAAACGGAGAAGGACGTCTTTGCCTCTTGCTCATTTGCTGATCTCGGACTTCATCCCAGCTTATGCCAACAGCTCAAAGGCTTGTTCTCTCTCTCTATCTCTCTCTCTCTCTCTGTTTTCCCCCTTATCAATAAAGAAGCGACCTTTCATGTTAATACTCTTATAGTTAGCCTTTTGTGGTACTACTGTCTGTCAACTTGGAGCGGAAACGCAAAAAGGATGAGTACAACTCCTTATATTTTCAATTGTTGGAATTTTTATACTTTTCAACTGAACTATGTGTGATTATTGTTCTTGAACTCATGGACTATGTAGCGATATTGTTCTTGAGACCCAAAATTGGTCGTAAAGTTCAATCTCACAATATTTCGATTTTCAAAGATTTACGAGATTGTTAATTTTTTGTTCAGTTGTTATTTATTTTTTCTTTTATAGTTGGATTCCTTGGAAAGAAAAATGTTACTGCAACTGCAAATGTATGGAATGGACAATCCACAAAGTGGTCGTCATTCCAGTGTTTGCTTTTTCATAGTTTTTTTATTAGAGAGATTTACATGATCGAAGTGTATTGGGAGACTTGTAAAGCAGAGCAACATTTTTTTTCCTTATTCAAATATACTGAAATCTTTCCTGCATTCCCAAATAAAGTCAATGGACAGTATGCAGAGAGAAGAAAAGATGCAGTGTATGTGACCTTTTTCTGCTCTGCCTCCGGTGACTCCATTACTGCCAATATGTCATGGTTCCCGTGTATAACATCCAATATGCCTGTGTTCCACCATGGATAGGCCATTCCTTAAAAGCTCATTCATCATACATAATGAATCTGTGACCATTTCAAAAAAAATAAAATCATGAATTCTTTATGCTGAGGATTTTGACATTTTGATGTACTCAAAAGAAAACCCAATGTACTTGAATATCTAATAGACCTTTATTTATGTAATTATGGGCCGGATTCACCTCTAATGGGCTCAAATGTAATAATAATCCAGCCAAGGGTTATTGTAAAAAAAATCACTGTCCAATGCTAGTATAAACACACATTGCAATTTTCCATTATCAACGCATCCAAAGAAAAAAGATGGATGATATATTAAACACCTATGGCTTGATGGGGACCAACATAGAGATTTGCAATCAGCTTTGGAATCTGGATGGTGGCTTTGATCTCCAAACGTCGAACCAATAAGGAAAACAAACCAGTAATTCAAAACCTACTGGTTAGAACACTAGGGTGTGCGTTTATAAGTCTACATTTCACTAGATGAAGGTATTGATTTTACACTTTCTTCTTTGGAAAGCTATTTAACCTAGAACTCAGCCTAAAAAATTCCCCTTCTTGTTGTTGACATATTCATATAAAGAAATCACAAAGACTCCTATCTTGAAAGTTTGGACCTACCTTTCCCAAAATTTGTCTGGCTTCATGAAAAATACTTTTTCCTTGTTTCTTGCATTTCTCAAAGAAAAATAACATAGGTGTAAATCTATTCATCCTTGGCAGTTGTTGACATGCACATAAAATTGTCAATGGACTGAAGAAGAATGTTTTAGAAGTTCACAGTCTGCAAGATAATAGTGGAAACATGAAATGACCTTTGCCTCTTTCTTGGTATGTCATCACTATAAAAGGGCTTTCAGCTAGTGGGAAGTACTTGTTTTTTTAGGTAACGAATTTTCATTTGTTTTGTGAACCAACTGTCAATTAAAGGTCCTATGAAATGATAGGATTGTCTCAGTATCATTTTCAGTCTGCAGTTTATCCAAGGCATGTGGATGAGATTGGCTGATATCTCATAAACGACTGCACCACTTGTATCAAAATGGATCTTCTGATAGCTTAAGTGAAAAACTCACTCTTTAACACTGTTGCAGTTTTACACTTGCAAATGAACTTCATTATCATCATCATCATGGTCAATAAATCCATCTTCCATTTAAACAGACATGCATCCATGAGTGCATGTATATAATTGGTGAACTGTCATTTGTGCATTTTGTAATTTTTTGTTCTCTTGACAGATCGGTTAGGATTTGAAGTCCCAACTCTTGTTCAGGCCCAATCAATCCCAGTTATTATTTCAGGGCAACATGTGTATCCTTTGATCTCGTGATCTCATTGTATATGTCTATTTATATTTGTTTAAATCTGTACATTTTTTTAGTTTTCTTGTTAGCGTTGTGAATTCTTTGATGGAATTTTGTAGACTTATTAATGCGGCTACTGGCAGTGGAAAGACCATTGCATATCTTGCTCCAGTTATTCACCACTTGCAAATGTACAGTCCTCGTATCCAACGATCTGATGGAACCTTTGGTATGTGATATGAGCTACAGAAGTGCATTCATTCTTCTAATCATTCCATTTATGAACATATCGAATGTTGCCAGGTGGGTTGGCTTGGGCCTGAATCAATCTAGCCTGAATTCAATCAAGTTATACTCAGGTGACTCTAGCCCGAATTTATAGCCTGACCTCTGACCAGACTCAACATGAGAAACCAAGATTTGGGTTGACCCAATCTTACCATTTTATGCATTCTATTCATTTTTAAATAAAGTATTCATAGAGTAATGTATATAATTAATTTGCATGTGTTGATATTACTATAGACAAGACTGTAGCATGACTGTGCAAGCTTCCCTGCGCCCCCCGCCCCCCCAACAAATCTTGAGCCCAATTGAACTCAAAATTTGGGTGGGTTTTCTATTCTCTCTTTTTTTTTGACGACATAGAACCCCAAGGTCCCCACTTCTCCTTGAGTACGAGGGTGTTGGGTAAAACTTTGTATGCACGTAGCCCCCCGCAAGCCATGGGCATTAATGGGTTTTCTACTTTTCTTAACTTGTTTTTGGTTGGATAAAAAATTTGACCTAATTACAGCCTTAATAAATATCACCAGTATTGTCATGAGAAAATGAGACTATATAAGTATATGGAAAAATATATTTTGAGCTAATTGTCTATCTGATGTGCAAATAATCTTTCCTAACCTTGGCTTGGCATAGATAGATAGCCTGGCCACGTACATAGTAATCTGGAACCAAACCCAATTTGAAGAATTGAAGGGTTATATGTAGAAGGAACTAGGAGAATGGAGAGAAACAAAAATGTCAATGGATGTTGTAAGAAAGGTTATTTTTAGATTGTGGAGGATGAAAACTATGGTTGAGTGGAAAACTGAATCTTGGAAAGCTGGCCCTAGATAGATGACGCAATGTCCTTTATAATGATAATGGTGATGGGATGATTTTCATGATAAGATGGGTATTATTGAAATTAATTTAATAGAGCATTCCAAGAAGCATAAAGAATTGAGATTATAATTATATTCCAATGAATTGTATTTTTGAACTAACAAATTATTATTAGCGTTGGTGCTTGTACCAACGCGTGAGTTATGCATGCAGGTGTATGAAAATTTGCAGAAATTACTACACCGGTTCCATTGGATTGTTCCTGGGTACATAATGGGTGGTGAGAACAGATCAAAGGAGAAATCCAGGTTGCGCAAAGGTTGGGAGGCTCTGGAATTACCTTTTTTTTTTATCACATTATTTGGTGGATAGTTTCTTAGGGACATGTATATCTTTTTTTGGGACGATATTTTCATGTCATTTTTATATATTGGAAAAGTATGCATTTGTGTAGCTTTTAATTTACTACAATACTGTACTTAAAAATTCAATTCATGAACAAAATATTGTGGTTGATCTCTTTTATCACAAAATCACTTTTCTCTCAATAAATGAAAGATATGGGATTATTTGTTATCCATTTACAGAAAAAAGAGAGAGTGACAAACATGACTTCATCACAAAATTGGGATTCATTATTTGTTATATACTTGTATAAATGAAGTTAAAGTTAAAAAAAAAAAAAAACCACTGTTGGATTAAAAGGTTGTAATGAAGACAACAGCTTTTAGAAGTTATAATTTATACTCTCCAATATATTAATAATAATAAATAAATATATAATTTAAATGGATAAAATAGAATTAAGACAGAGACAGTGATGATGAAATAAATAAATGAAATAATAGTGATGAGGAAATCTGTAAGGCTTAATGGGTTTGTTATTTCCCAGGTTCCTCATTCTGCCAATTCCAAGGCAGATGAGCTGGCTAAGCTAGGGGCTTCTATGTTAATAGACGGTGGTATCAGGAGGGTCACCTGAGGGCAGGTCTTCTTGTTTGATCAAATATTTTATTCTGGGTTGTAGTGTGTCTTGGCTGCAGGCCTCTCTGGCCTGGTTCTGTCGAGCTGTATTCTTCTTTTCTCAATGAAAAATTGGTTACCTTTCTAATAAATAAATAAATAAACAATGAAAACTCTTAAAACTGAGATCAGTTGTTTATCTGAACTAATAAGGCAGCTTTATTACATTGATATTAGCAAAAGAATAGCTTTCTAGGTTATCAAGTGTTTTACTTTATTTTGTTTTTTCACTTCAGGAATATCTTTACTTGTTGCAACTCCTGGTCGTTTATTGGATCATTTGAAGAATACATCATCTTTTGTTTACAGAAGTTTGCGCTGGATAGTCTTTGATGAAGCAGATAGGTATGAGTTACTTTCTAATGCTGCAGGACTCAAGAGGATAATAGGGACCTGTATTGGGAGAAATGTACAGTTTCTGCACTATCATTCTAAGTGCATATGGGGCTCAGTTTAGACTGCTGATTTGATGAACCCTACCATTTGTGATGGTTCTCAACAATCATTGGCATTGGATTTTTTTGCCTTCATCTTAAATACTATTTGAGGAACCTGATCTAAGGATGTTGATTTTCCAATCTAGGTGATATTTTGAAGTCTATCAGATAAAAATATATCCAAATCAGAAGTCTGGATCATGCAATTATTGGTTCATGTTACAGGAATAGGCATTGGAGGGACCTTTGCATTTGCTAGGGTTCTGGTTTCTCTTTCCTGGATTAGGCATATTTTGATGTGACTGGCAGCTCCATACTACTAGATAAAATTTTGAGGATATATTTCCTTTTTCTTCCTTATGTTGAAATTCTATATTAAAACTTTCATGGTTTTCCCTCTTGATTCTGTTTCTCCTCCTTCCTGCTTGAAATCAGGATCCTTGAAATGGGATTTGGCAAAGAAATAGAGGAGATACTTGATCTTCTGGGTTCAAGACAAATTGAATCTGTTGGTGAAGATACAGTTCCGAGGACATCCAAATTTGAAAGGCAGAACTTGCTTTTGTCAGCAACTTTGAATGACAAAGTGAATCATCTAGCTAAAATTAGCTTAGACAATCCTGTTATGATTGGTATAGATGAGAAAAAAAACTCTGATCAGCTACTATGTCCATCACACAATCATCTTGGGTCTATTGGGTCTGAGGAAAATGGTGAGATAAAATATTTAAACACACTACAAGGCTCTCAAGTTGAAGGTTATAATCTTCCTTCTCAACTAGTTCAGAGATATGTTAAAGGTAATTTTTTGATGGAAAGGTTATACTTCCAAGTTTCATAGAATCCTTATGAAATTATAATAATGCCAACTGTTTATTGCTGTTTACAGTTCCCTGTGGCTCACGGCTAGTGGTACTTCTTTCCATTCTCAGAACTTTTTTTGAAAGATCTATTGACCAAAAGGTATGCTGAGCTTGCAATCACTGATTGCCTACTGTTTTAGGTTCTGGTTTATATTATGACCCACTGTCTTTGTGCATACTGTATACATTTTGGCTGAAAATTCATTTCTAAACTAATTTTCAAAAAAAGAAAAAGAAAAAGAAAATTAATTTCTAAACTTTTTAAATAATTTTTTTTCTAAACTGTGTGCTTTCAAAATGTTTTTTTTTTTAATATCAGTTTTTGTGCTTGATTTAATGATGCATGTTTGCTGGAAAATGTTGCATTTTTTAATATATGTTGTGACAACCATTGCCTATGTCACCTTTCTACTCTCCCCCTTGGTGATATATATTCATGGTCATTGAAAATTCTTTACTTTGCTAATCTTGCTACTTAAAAGTTTTCCAATTTATAGTTTGTTTCTTCGGTGCCTATGTTTGATTCAATGGGTCCAAGCATGGGAGGATGTCCAAAAATATCAAAAAGATGATTATTGTTGACAGTTTTCTCTTTGGCCTTTTATTGGATGACTGTTATATTTTTCTTAACTTCTGGAGGCCTCATTGTTTGGAAGGTGTTCTAATTATTCTAGATTGTAAAATCCTATTATTTTCTTAATGATCCTATGCAGCTCACTGACGAAAGGATTGGATTTTCCAACCTGTAAGATGCCATCTTATCAATCTGTTCTTTGGCCTTGTCTATGGACTGCTGTTATATTTATTTTAACTGTCAATGTGCATGCTACCCATGGTTGAGTGATCTAGATCACCTGATGGGACCCTCCTTTAATGGGGGATGGTTTGCAAATCTCTTAGACTGGAAGATCATTGTGATGTGCTCCTTGTCATTTTTTATGTCTTGTTTTGTTTCTGAACCATGTTTAGAGCAATGATCGAAGGGTTTGTGTAACTTCCTTTGAACCTTCAAAATTCTTCAAATCTTAATGAATCTTGTTTTTGGCCTTTTTCTTTGGACTTAGATTTTAGTCTTTTAGCTCCCAAGTTGTAAACAAACCGTGGTTGAATGATCCGGATCGCTGATGGGCCCTATTGATGGAGGATGCCCTGTGAACCTCTGAAATTACGTTACCCAAACTTTGTCCTTGTTCAAGATTTTTCTTTGTTCTTTTTTGGAGTATATGTAAAGGCTTGCTCCCAATCGACGCACATGTTATAAAGCTTCAAGGCTGGGTACTTAGGTCCAAAGCTCATTGCTGGCCAATGATACCACATTATACAATATTGCTTAAAATGTGTTTTTGTTGTTTTTCATTAGTTGCAAAGATTTTTTTTTTTTTTTTAATTCTATAGTTTGGATTGAAATGAGGATTTATATGTGAATGATTTGGATTGAAAAAACTTATGCTTTGTTTGTTTTTACATTGTATCCTAGCATAACTAGTACATCATAGGTTTTATGGAGCTAATACATTTTATAGATAAGCAACAAAAGAATGAATGAGAGTGCAACTTGGGTTGGCCCAACCGGCGCAAACTCGAAACTTTGGAACCTGAGCTACTTGGGCCCTAGTCCAGACCCTATTCTGGGCTAAGAAAGGCCTGAATTAAATTCAGCAGGTCTCACTCCTTGCATTCTAGGACCAACATCTGAAAGCCTGAGTTAAACCTAGGGCCCGTGACATCCGATATGTACTTTTTATATTGCATAATGCATATTGTATTAAATAAATATATTATGATGACTTAAAAATCTTATGCATTATTAAATTCTAGCTATTCATCCTATGCTTAATCATAATACATTATAAATTCTCTAGGCACTCTCCATTTCCCAGCCCTAATCATATTTCTTTCTCCTCTATTCTCAGTAAACCCTATTATACAAATTTGGAAATGTTTTTTTTATTTTGAGTGGTGGAACTTGGAAACTATAGGTTGCTTTTATTTTCGAATTCATTTGGTTTGCCTTTTATATCATGGCTTTATGAAAGTGAATAATGATTTTGGAACTTGATTTATGTGATAGATGTGATTAGATTAGTGGTTATACTGATGAATTGTGTGATGGGAAAAGAATTGTAGCTCGGATACTAAATCTTATCAAATCTAAAATGAACAATTTCGGCTACATGTAGACTTAGGAAGTTAGATTTGGGTTAAATTTAGCATGCACTTGGATATATGCCTCCTAAATGCAAGATCTGAGTCCAAAACCAACTTCGATTTGGACCTTCATTGCAGGATCTGAATCTGCACAGCATTCAGATGCTCCCATCCACATCTGCATCCCACTCATAGTTCAGATTCAGATTTGGGTTTTTTTCACATCATATTGCTTATGCTACATGTAGACCTTTTTTTGTCTATTATTTATAATTATCTCAATTTTTAGTCTATTATTGACAATTATTTCATTCTCATTTATATGTTATCAAATCCAGACCTGCCCATGTCGAAATCCACATTAGAAAAATTAATAAGATATTAAATTTAGATAAGAAAATTTAAATAGAGGTTCATTCTGCATCCAAACCTGTTCATTTCAGCTTTTAGATTCGTCAGTTTTTTGGACTTTTGGATACCCATTGACATCCCTAGATGCTGTTTCGAGGCCCATTGATGGTATCATATAGCTCCAAGGGTTAGAATCTTCTGATTTGTGATATTTTGGATTTCCAAAACATTTTGTGTCACCCATGAAACTCAGATAATCATGGTCTATGACCTATGTTATGGCCCATCAAGCTATCATGTTGGATCAGCTAGCCATGGCCTATCCCATATGGATTTTGGAATTTGCTCCATAATTATCACCAGCCATAGTCCCATCTATCTGGGTTTGGCCCTTTGACTTAGGCTTCCCCTTTTCCTAGTACCTCTCACTCGTAACGTTCAATTCTTCTTACAGAAGCTGTTTGTTGTCATTATATACATGGGTAAATCATCTTAAATGGCCTTCTTTATCAGCAAACCATATAATTGCTTTTCCGTAATGTGTGGACCCTGCTGTTAACAATGTATTAGAAGTTTATGACTAGATACTTTCTCCTTGTTCTAATTATTTGATTTAAGTATCTAAGTTTCTCAGAGGTTCATTCTGCAGATTGTAGTTTTCTTCTCAACATGTGATGCTGTAGATTTCCACTATTCCCTTATAAGTGAATTTCAGTGGTCACATGACACACAACCAGAAGTGAATCAGAAGCAGAAGTTTGTCAAATGCAGAACTTTCCGATTACATGGTAACATGGAGCAAGAGGGAAGGAGGGCAACCTATCAAGGCTTCAATGCTGAAAAATCAGCGGTTCTTTTGTGCACGGATGTTGCTGCAAGAGGCTTGGATTTTCCAAAAGTTAAACGTATCATTCAGTATGATTCGCCGGGGGAGGCTACAGAATATGTGCATAGGTATTTTCAGATGTTAGCTTGTGTTGTCTCTACTTCACATCCTTTCCCAAGGTTTAAGTTTTCTGTTGTTATTTTTCCATGCGAGTTAGTTGAAGTTACGATGAATTCTTCCCATTATATGGGAGTAATTTCTTCCCCAGAAAATATCTGATATTGAGTTGTAGTAATATTTTTATTGGTGTTACTATTAACTTACTGTAATATCATTGCATTTCGTGAACCCACATGAGTGTAGCTCAGTTGACTTGAGCTTCTAGGAATGACTTGAGGTCTCGGGTTCGACTCTCCCTAGAGTTACCCGATACATGAGGCTTGCAGATGATTTCATGTATCCATGGTATTAGCCTCACCTCCAATGTAGGGTAGGGATACTCATGATATTCCAACCAAAAAAAAAAAAACATTGCATTTAGTTCTAGATGTATTCCACTTCCATCAGTTATATACCATTGAACAGTAGGTATGCTCAGTTCATTTCTATAGAAGATCTTAATGTGCCATCCATGATACATGGCTGTATGATTCAAAAAGGCATTGCAAATGGACAGCTTCTTAGGTAAATGACAATGCATTTACTATGGCTATGCTTAGCTAGCTCCTTGCTGATCCTAGGATCTTGGAGATTAGGATTGTAGACACTAGACGGGTTGCATCTGCTGGACCAGGATCTGATTGTTCTGCTTGGAAACAGGACTGTTATAACCAAAGTATAATATATTTCTTTGAAAATGGGTAGTAAACAGCCTTTTGACTTGCTATCTGAGAGGTTATTCTCTTCGCGGAATGCTGGTCTGAGTCAGGTCTATTGGGTCATGGACCGTAGAGATAACCCTAGCAACCTTTATTTCTTGGTGGGTCCAGTTGACTGAGTTTCTACCTGAGAAGTTATAAACCCATTGAAAATGTTGAAAAAATGTGTGCTGCTAAAACAGCTGGAACCAAATGCTGCTTGAATTTTCTGATCTGTTAGTCTAAAATTCTTTTAGCATTATCGCTCTTTGCATTTGTTGTTGTCTGTGCCATCTGATTATCAGCCATTTTACTTGTTTCTTTTACTCGAGAAATGAATATATGATGTGGCCATGCAGGTCAATGTTAACTGAGCTCCCAATGATTAATCCAGTTCCTTCTTCCCTTGTTTGTTCCACATCCCCTTTTGATCTCATCCAACTTGTTCTCTGCACTGTCAATATTTTGACCGGTGTGGCCCATAGACAAACATTATGGTGACACTATGGTAACTACCATTTAGCTGCATCATATAATCATCCCTTTATTTAATATAATTGGATTTTCCTGATATTTATTCCTATTCATTTGTCGTCAAGAAAGTGTGCTTCCCTTCTGTGCCTTCAGAGAGGATCATGTATAAATTATGAAGCTAAATTTTGTTTAATAGTTGCCCATTAATTTGGTAGGGTTGGAAGAACTGCTCGATTGGGTGAGAAGGGAGATGCATTGTTATTCCTGCAACCGGTTGAAATGGACTATCTGCGGGACTTGCAGAAACATGGTGTTTTGTTGGAAGAGTTTCCAGTACTCAATGCTTTAGACAGCTTTCCCTTGTATGGTCAGAAGCATAAGGAGTTATTATCACTAGAGGTGCATCCTTTGGTGGTATCTCTGCAGAGGGCTATTGAATCCTTCATTTCAGCTGAGGTACTTCATCATTTTCATTTGAGGAATTTAAATGCTTATCACCAGTATATAGTTTCTAAGGTATTCATCTGCAGACATTTGAGCTTGCTTTCTTTCTACTTTGATCAGATTGTTGCATGGGCCCTAAAATAGATGGCCCGCCCTTAAAAGTTGTCCAGATTGAAAGATCCTGGTCTTTCATCATTGGACTTTCTATGTGGACATCTATTTCATATCATGTTCTTGCTCTGTTGGCCATGGATTATAGAGTTTTAATGGTGGTCCTCATGGAACAATTTCTTGATTCATTTAATCATGGTTGACGTGGAAGGAATCATGTGGCTTCTGTTGTCACAAATATTGCTATTAGGATATGATTGGCAGGAAATGATATTGGGATATTATCAAATTATTAGATTTTTACTGTTATGTTTAAAAACTTAAAACATGGAGTTTTAAAATTTGTAAAAAAATTCAGGTTAATTGTTGTGAAAATGTCATGTTACCATGCGTTAATATCAGCTTTGTTTGTTTCAGGGGAATTGAGGAGACCTCCCTTCTCTTGTTTGATATTTACTATGGACATCTATTTAAATATTGACATTTGTAATGGTGCCCTTTAGTCAAACTAGATTGCTTTTTCTAGCTAGCTCTGCTGGCTGTTGAGTGCAAACTTCTGGTCTCAGTGAAGTCTCGAAACCCCTCCTGCCTAAGTTCTTTCTGAAAATTTGTGTTTTCCTTCCATGGAACTGTTTGAAGACATGTCCTAACTGAAGGCTAACTGCTGCAATGCTTTCAAAGTTCCACTGAATATTCAGCAATGAGCAGTTCTCTGTCCCCAGATATCAACAGTAGATCTTGCTTTAGTTTTGCTGTTGTTTCGATGACCCAACTTGAGAGTGTCGAGATATTGTTCTAGTGGAATATTTCCCACCAGAATGTTCTTCTCTCTTTCTCTCTCTGGTGTGCTGCTGTAGAAGTTTCATTTATTATTATTATTATTATAGATTGAAAGATATGTTTTCCTTTTTTCCCGCTTCAAAATCCTCAGATTCTTTTCACTGTGTTCTCAGTACTAACCTATTCCATGTATATGGTTCAGTCAAGAATGAAGAAGCTTGCCAGAGATGCATTTAGTGCTTGGGTTCGTGCATACACTGCACATCGTGGAGATCTAAAGAGAATCTTTGTGGTGAAGAAGCTCCACTTGGGACATGTCGCGAGGAGTTTTGGTTTAAAAGAGGAGCCGTCTTTGGTAGGGAGATCATTCCAAATGCAAACAAAGAAGAGGAAAAGGATTCAGAAACAAAGTGGTTTATCAAAAAGGAAACGAGTTGCTAATAAAACATATACTGCAGAATGACTGGGAATTGTGTTCCTGAAAGGTCTGCTTGTTGCCCCCTCTGTTCCCTGCGAAGCTATTTGAACAATGAGAACTGTTCTTCTCAAGGAGGGAGCATAGCAATTACCTGCTAACATATTTATTTATTTATTTATCAAAAGGACATGAGGAATTAGAGTCCTTGTGTGTTGTGTTTACAGAATTTCTTGAATCTAGAATTCCCTAATGTGGATTCCTGGGGCTTGAATTTGTTTTTTTTTTTTTTAAATGTTATTCGATGGGGGGTAATTAGATAAGAGGGGAGGAGAGAGATTTGTGCATACATGCGTGTCGCCAGTTTTTCTTAATTCTTGTTTGTTTAAAGAAAGTTAACTAGGAGAGTGCTTGTTTTAATTTATTTAGTTTGAGCTCCCTTGCCTTCAGCCTTATGTAGAGCTCACTGGGGTCACAAATACTTTTTCCTCTTTTTACATTCATTTATCTCATAAATTGGACTTTTATCAATGCAATTTGAACTTTTTTTTGAGTTGATTTCATATTTATTTTAATGGTTGGTCTTTAGACCTTTCAATGTTTTTCAAATTCAATGGATCTATTCCATGAGTAGTATCATTAAAAAATATCTTTTAAATGTACCTATGCAGTTTCAAAGAACTTTGTCACTCAAGAGCAACATTGCCCATGTTTGGAATTAGTACTGTACAGAAAAGTGGGTTGATGACTTGATAGGATGCCCTTGTTAAAAGTATAGTTTTTTAAATAATGTCAGGATACATTCTGGTCTTTGAATAGAATTCGTACTGTGGTAGGTGCTTCACATGTAATATAGGGTCTTTTATTGAGTTAATTAATTAATTAATCAATGAACAAATATTAATTAAGCTAAATAATATTTTAATTAATTTAAAACTTTAGTATCAACATAAACTTTTGCAAGTTCTTTCCAACAAAATTGCAGGTGAAAACAGTATCTCCATCAACACGGGTCTGAGATTACAGAATCTATTGAAAGAAGCGGTTCTCATGAAATCCTTCATGCAGTATCTGAAGAGAAAATGATGACGATGAAATTGAAAAGTGATAGACTTGGTTATCTGCAACAAAACTATGCGTCTTAAGAGGGTTAAAAATATATGCAAACATCCGATATGTATCATAATATCGGCGATTTAAAAAGAAAAATCGAAAATCGGTGATGATATTGGCCGCTATTTGAAATATTGGCTGATATTTTATTTTTATATTTCCAGAAATTAATATTTTAATTAAAAGGCCTTTTTTCTTTTTTTTTTTAATTAAAAAAAGAGAGACTGAGATTTAAAAAAAAAAAACCAAAAGAGAGACATTGGTCGATATCTCAACCATCCTGGGATTTAAACCCCTGCTTAAGAATACTTGAATGTTGCCAACAATGCTCCTAGTATAATTAGGATTTCAAAAACCGATACATATTCAAAACCACCTTGTCTATTCTTTTTTGAAATTTTTGAGAAAATTATAAAAAAATAGGAAAATTGGAAAATAAAGTGAGTATTTTTTCTAAAAAAGGTCATTTACATAGAGCATTAGATCATTAAGAGTAAATTTTTTTGATGTATTTATAGTATATCTTAAATAATTAAAAAATATTTCAATTGTAGAAAATGGAGAACCAACATGAGAAAACACCTTATATGAAATTTATGTTCTCTAATGTTCTGTAATGATAGTTGTAATGACTCGTTCCGTTAGCACAATATTGTCCAATTTGAGCCCCCCACACAAGCCCACATGGTTTTGCTTTGGCGAGCCAATCTACTGTTGCTCCCAAAATGCCTTATGTTAGAAAGAGGAAGACTACCACTTATATACCAGAGAATTTCCAATGCAACTAACAATGTGAGACTTTTTAAGTCAGGATATTACAATCTATCCCCTTAAAGCTAGAGTCGTCCCCGACTCTGCACACACAACAACCAAACCCACACCATCAGGCAAATAGTTGAACCATTCTCTGATACTATTTGTAATGACCTGTCCCGTTAGCACAATATTGTCTGCTTTGAACTCACACACAGGCCCGCACAGCTTTGCTTTGGCGAGCAAACCTACTGTTGTTCCCAAAATGCCTTGTGCTAGGAAGAGGAAAGCTACCACTTATATACTAGAGAATTTCCAATGCAACTACCAATGTGAAACTTTTTGGATCAAAGTATTACAATAGTATCTTCTATTACAATTCATGATTTTTTTTAAAAAATCAAATTTCATAAAATTGTTGAAAATTAAAAAAAACAAAGATCCTACACGCTATATCAATCACATAAAAAAAATTATTTAATTCCATAAAAATTATATATCATTTCATTAAGATTTTCTACAGAATTATTTTAGAAAACTCAGATTTTATGAATTTTTTAAACAAGTTCAAAAAATTACACAAACACCCTTCAAACTATATCAATTACATTAACCACCTCTTGCAAAATTCAAACTGAAAAATGGTCGAAACGACAAATTTTTAAAAAATTTGAAAAAATATAAATTAGTAGTACAGACTACAGAGCATTTACAATCTGTGAAGACTTTCTTTCCTCCTCATCTAGTTGAGGAAATTTTGTTGACACCGTTAAGTAATGAGGGCATAGAGGTACACCACCACTTCCAATTTATAAATAATAGGCAGCCGTCCCTTTGAGACACTGGTTAGCCATTGGGGAATCTCAACCACATGACTGTTGCGATGGTTATTTAATCAGTTGGTTGCAGTTTCTTTCCTCTTAAATGGCCCATCTTCAATTTCCAAGCACAGTCACTCATGTTACATATTATTAATAGAACTGCCTTTGTTTGCGGCCTGTAGATCCATGGGAGAGCTCGTCATGCTATTGACTGATCCAAGAGTCTGAGAACTCAACTGTGGGCTTGCAGGTCCAGGCCCAGCATTCATCTGCTGAAGTGCCCCTGAGCTCAACTGCTGCGGGCTCATAGGAGACTGTAGGCTTGGTTGGGGTGAGCTAATCTGCTGTTGTGGTTGGCCCAGCTGTTGCTGAATTGTCATTGAAGATGGTGAACATGCTTGTGACTGAGATACAATGGCCTGTGGGTTCAACGGAGAGCCTATTTGCTGTGGCTGCGGTTGAATCTGCTGCTGTTGCAGTTGTTGCTGTTGAAACTGAAGTTGCTGCTGCGGGTTCAAGTAGAAATTTGTTCCTTGGGTTTTTGGTGGGCCCATGGCAGTCATTGCCGTCCGTTGCAACGAGTTCATGTTACCCCTGCTGAGTGTCTGCCCTAGCATAGACAGGCCGGGAGAGCCAGCATGCATCTGTGCATTTCCTGACATACCGCTGATGCTTTGTTGGGGGCCAACCATCATGCCAGCTCTTTGCACCATCCTAAGCTTTGATGCTAAGAGGGCTGCCTGAGCCGCCTGTGGATGTGACAGTGTTCCTGATCTCAGCTGCTGGTTTAACATGTTGCTTATGTTTGATACCTGGCTAGGGTTCATCTGATTCTGACTCATGTTACCCAAGCCAGACATGGAGCCCATTGGGGCGGAGATGTTGGGTCCCATTCCCCGCACCCCTCCCATGCCTACAACATTTCCCAGGCCACCAAGACCTACCATATTATTGTTCACATTGCCCATGTTGCCCATGCCCATGGCTGCCATCATCATTTTCCTCTGCTGCTGCTGCTGCTGGTGCTGTTGTTGCTGCTGCTGCTGCTGGTGCTGTTGTTGTTGCTGCTGCTGCTGCTGTTGTAGCATTTGAAGTTGTTGCAGAGAGGACTTGCTAACCATGTGGTTACCCATCTGCTGGATGTTTGAATTCTGCCCAATAGCATTTAGGTGAGAGAGAGGATTTCCTGGATGAAGAAGAGGGGATCTCTGGATCTGAGGCTGCTGATGTTGGATCTGGGGTTGTTGATTTTGCTGCTGCTGAACTGATGCTTGGTCTAGCTGAGGCCGTGCAGGCATTGCCATCCCTGGCAAATACCCCTGAGACATCTGTAACGCCTGGGTATTTCCAGGAGAAAGCATTCGTGTTCCAGAGAGATGGTTATGGGATGGGTTCAAGGACGGATTGTTGCCATTAGGTGAAGTTACAATACCAGATGGCTGATTGGCAACAGCTTCTGGGAACTGCATCTCAGTTGCTGGGCTATCTGAGACACTGGGAGCAGTGGACAGATTTGCAGAGGTTGGCAAAGGTTGGATTTGTTCATCAGTTTGCTGATACCCATCTTGCGACGACATCTACATAAATTTTAAAATGACAACACAACATCAAATGTGGTTGGAACTTGTGGATGTACTTAACCTTTTTGAATTAATGGACCTGACTAGTTGAGATCATATTCAATAAGAGTACTTTGGAAGAATAGTTCCTATGCAACCATGCTTCTTGAATGGCATGTAAATTGGAGATCACATTAGATATAATTGTTCAAATTCAAAACATTAGTCATTGACATTGGCTCCCCAGTGTGTGGACTCTGCATAAAAGGTGCACTCAGCATTTAACTGCTTGCAATTCTGTGCAAGCAAATGACCAAATTTAATATCTACAGCTCAGTTATTAAATTTAACTGAGTAGGTTTTTCTTATGATGAGAATCCAAAAGAAAACTTACAAGTGAGCAAAACTGGGCAGCAAGAAGATCTGCATAGTGCTGAAAATGGGTTCAGGTTAGAGTCTAATTAAGGAAACCAAAATGCAAAGAAAACTGGTTTAATGTCAGTGCATCACCCAAGTGTCAGTAGTAGCAACTCACAGTATTTGGCAATGTCGGGCCATAATCTTGAATGATGGAAAAATTAACATCATCAATATCTCCATGATGCATAGCTACCGTGCCATCAGATGGTCTCTCCAACAGAATTAATTTGTTTCGCGACTTGGGAACATAAACAACATTTCCTGTAAGAAAGCCATGAATTAAAAGGTGAGTTTGTTGAGGGGATGGTCAAGGCTCTGAGGCCTGTTGCATCAGGTTAAAATTTCTGATTACTGTCATCACATATATTTTGAGTGAGAAGAATACACATTTTATTGACAATAAAGAGAATTGCATTTACAACAGAAAGGATTTCCGATTGAGTGGATACAATTACAGAGATTTCCAGCAACTGAATGTTTAAGATAGTTAATGCCCAAACACCCATATGTCTCCCTGAGAGATGCCCATAACTCTTTCAATATCATTGACAGATTAGTAATGGAAGAGTTGATAGCCACAATAACAGAAGCTCAGATGATGGTCTATCTTCAGATATTCTTTTGCTTCATTCTTCTCTAAATGGTCCATGTGATATAGCTAAGGGTACTAATATCCACACTACTTGGTTCTTTTCAAAAAGAACCTGATCCTCATCCGTCCATGAGAGCCAAAAGGAAACCAGAATAACCCAATAAATTCAGAAAAGGGAGCAAAAGACAGTCCACAAGTGTGAAATAGGATGATGCAAGATGTGGTCAATTAATGCCTCACTATTCCAGCAGAAAACAAATATTTCTAATTGAAAAACTTTGGGATTTTAAATGGTCAAGGGTGAGTATCTTTTTCAAAGTCGGTGCCCAACAAAAGTTTGACCAGGTGGCATAATTGATTCCTATACATATTTGTAGGGAAATCTGGAAAACAATCTTGGCTTATGTGAGTGTAGCTGGATCTACTTGGAAAATATTACTAGGATCCTTATCTTACATCATTTTACCTAACCACTTCCCCACAGCTGTGGAGGAGTTGGGAGGGAGGGGGGAATACCTAAAACTTCATACCAAGCACTAACTACGCTGCATGGTAGTGTCCATGTCAATTGGCTTGTTAACTCAGAATGTCCAAGCCATAAACCTACTCATGTGACACACCCATGGTAGCTGAGACAGCTAGAAAATCTCATGTAGGGCCTACCTATGATCAACACAAACCCTCCCAATCAATATTCACAACTGGGGACACATTACCATTACTAACCTACCTTACCTCGGACAATTGTGAATAAGATCCATATGGAGCCACTTTTCACTTGGGCAATTCAAAATCACATTCACCAATCAAAACAAAATAAGTCTCACCATGTCATCAGTTAATCATGACTTCTTGTTGTGGCCCTAGAAGACATACACATGCCAATCCATGGGAGAATGGCTTAATCCATTATTTTGCATCATCAAGTGTGGCCCATGACCTGCCATGCTGTTTCTTGTTAGGGATCCATAACTTTGCCATGATGGGTTCCATGAACAGACTTGGCTTGACCTCTCAAAAAAAAAAAAAAAACGGGGGATCAAGTATACCAAAGAAAACATGTAAGGATTGGCTTGGGTGCAAGAAACCATGACTCATTTCCACTTCAAGAGGAAGTAGAAGGAGAGGAGAAAAGAAGAAAGAATGAAGGAACCATGACTAATGAGGACTGACAGCCATTTACTGTGTACTTTATTCCACGTGATAAAATGCTTGATGGGGGGCAAGAGGCACATCTATCTAACAAATACAAAGTCCCCCTTCAGGAAAAATCCGAGCAGTCAAAATTTTAAACTGCCTCTCACTCAGTTAGCCCAAAGATTTATCCTTTTAAAAAAAATAAAAAGGTTGGAAAAAAAAATCATCACTGCAACCCCATCAGTTTGGTCAACAAGTTTCAACTGAATGTTGAATATCAACCTGATCAAAGTGCTTGACAATTCATTGGAGTGCATTTGAAGCCTTAACAGGCGAAGGCTTCAAAATAGGTGGCCACATTGTACAGATTTGAACTATATGATGAAAACCCCCCTTTTCTGTTAAAAGCAATGCACTTCTGACATGGAATCCAATCACTGATATGCATCATCAGAAGGCAATCGCCAAGGTCTACAAGCCATGAAATTGCCTTCTTTAACTGGTAACTCTTGAACAGGCTATAGCTCGTGGACACCCCTTATCAGCCAACATGGAATCAACCAGTGATTAAAAAGTGAATCAATTAAGGAAGCTTGAATACCTTGGTTTATGTGCTCCATGTGCAAGAAACTCAGGATTCGGCTCTTACAGACATTCATGCTCCCACCAACAAGTGACTTTGACATTGGCTTTGTAGTTATTGTATCTTTGAAATCCTCCATATTAAATGCATTTGCCAGAGAGTATGATATCTTTTGAGTTGAATAGCTCATGGGCTTCCTTACAGGACACTCATCAACTTTATTCTTTTTGCAATTGAGTTGGTACCTGAAAGTGCAAAACACAAGCAAACTGAAGTGGATGAGAATGAAAATGTATAAAATAAAATGACATGGACAGGACCCTCAATTACATGTCACAGCTAGATGAAATGCTTTAGAGAATGTCTGGAGGCTAGCCTCCTCCAGATGATCCAGACTCACCCTTCTCCAGGTGAACATAACTTCAATATTCATCTATGTTCATTTAGATCTTGCTTCTCATTGTAAAGGGTGATATGTTAAACCTCCTAAGGAGGACCTAGGTCCCATGAACTCTATCAGGCCACACCCACTTCAATTGACTCTTATTCTCTGGGGAAAACAGGTACCAATATAGAGCATGGTACTAGTCAAGTAAATTAAAGTTTTGGACAGGACTTGCCTGACAGATGGCCACAGTTCAAAAACATGGCACAAACAGACTCAGGTCCATCTTGGCAGCCATATGTGGGTTCAACCACTCAATATCTACACAACAAAAGGTTGGGAGACAACCAACATTCCACATTCAACTACCCAGCAAAGATGCAGGGCCCAGCTCATGCAGTATGATTCTGATTGAAATATCAAACAATTTACATGGTGGGTCAAACCTGCTGCACGGTATGATGCAGCACATCTAAGGGGTCTTTGACATTAGCAAACATGTAGTAGAAAAAGATATGGTTCTTGTCATACCTTTGACTTAACAACTCAATCTTAGAGAGCCTTTCAAGAGTAGCTTGATCAGTCAAAGGAGGGGTCCCGACTGAAGGACTATTCGCATTTAAAGGGACACTCATATTACCAACACTAGAAGGGGATCCAACACCACTAACTGCTGGAGTTCTGGGGAGGGAATTCGATCTCCGTTTAGCAGCCAATGTGGCCTGGTGCTGCCGTTGCATGGAATCACTGGGACTGGAAGACACAGAAGGGGTTCCAACTGCAGTACTGGAAATTCCTGTAGTTTTTTCCTTTTGAGAACTGAGTACAGCAGTAGTTGGGACTGCTCCCATGTGGGCCCCTAGTGAACCACTAGAAAATTCCCCAGATTTGGATGAGACAGGGGACTGTACCACAGCTCCAGAAGAAACACGTGGACTTTGTACCAATTTCCTTTTCTGAAGCAACTCATCCTTTCTCAGATCCTTATCAACAAGTTGACCAAGATTCTGCCACTGTGTGTGGGGAGGAACATGGGATCTTAGAAATTGCTGCTGTGTCTGCCTCTGCATTCTCTGCTGCTGATCCAACAGATTGCTTTCTGTCATCAACATGTGTGAATTATCATTGTTTTTCTCAAGCTCTTGCTTGCCAAGATTCTCTGTTTCAGATCTCTCTTCCTTAACACCATACCTCATCCCTTGCTGCTCTAGATAAAAGGGGATCCCCGGATCCTGATTTTGAGCCCCTCCAAAAACAGGTTGCCTTGGATCACTTATCATATGCTGTGCGTGGGCATATTTTTGACCCCCAATATTGGCATATTGGAGTGCTCTAGCCTCATATTGTTGCTGCAACACTGGGTTTTTCCAATGCATATCGGTTCCATGAAGGTTGTCCAGTGCTTGGCCTATCTGTTGATGTTGCATGCTGCTGTCTGGACCCAGTGGGGTCTGTTTTGGTCTCTTGATACCTGAGATAGGTGACAGTTGGGGATCTGGATTTTCTCTTTTAACCTGAAGGGGAACATTTGAATTCATGGTGTCTGCATATGAGTTAATCAAGTCAGGTGCAGTTGATGAACTGGAATTTACACTAACAGCCAGTGTATGTGCAGTGGACCCAGAGCCACGATCATGAACAATTCTAGGGTAGCCGACTGTTGATTGAAATTTAGGTTGGGACGACAAAGGCAATGCTGGTCTAAGACTGTCTTGTCCAATGTTTTTGGGTCTCAGTGCTGGCAAGCTGCTTGAAATTGCATGTTGTAGAGTTGAATTCTCATGGACATGCTGAGCAGCAACATCACCTGGAATGGTGAGCCCAGAATCTCCTGGCCTGCAGTTTGTATTATCAGGTACCCTGTCAATGGACACTTTCTTCCCATAGACTTGATTGTTAGACGTGACAGTTACTTCTGCTATTTGTCTCGATCTTTTCTTCCTCCCCATATAAATGCCCAAATTGAGCTGAAAATGACAATTAGAGTCAACTAGAAATACTTGAGAAAAGAAAAGCCTCCGTGATAGCTGAGGACCTTGCAGAGTCATTACCTTGTTGGTAGAGTCAAGTCTGTCCATCATTGGCGTGGGGTCAAGACAAAGTTGGGGCTGTAGAGCTTTCACTATTCGCGATTCAACTTCCTAGAAGCACATAATTAATGAACAAGTTTACACTACTCAGATAATGAATTTTTTTTATCATGTTTGCAGGATATGTGTACCCTACACTACAAAAACAGATTGCATACAAATGTTACAATCGATACCAAAGGTAAAGTTACTACTAAGATAATACTGAATTTAATTACATATATAATTAAAAAATGCAAACATGGAACATTTCAGACATCTTAAAGTTACAGTATAAAAACTGCAAAGTCTTAGTGAAACACGTTCATGTCCATGTTACAACGCTGAGACAAGAGAACTGATGTAGTGGGCTAGCAGGCAAGTTATTAAACATTCTATCATGGAAAAAGTCATGTGATGTTTTCCTTTCAATAGATTGTACTTAAAAACAGGAAAAGGAAAAATAAACAAATTATTTATACTAACCATTAAATCACTGTAAGTCCAAGAATCATTTGAGATTAAAGGAATATCCTTAACAACATTTTCCAGTGACATCCGAAGGTGCACTTTGTTAACAACAGGATATCCATCCAAAGTAGTGCTTCCAGGTTCAGATACACACTTCCGGTAGTCCCGCACCTGCAGCGATTTTTTTTTTAAGTATATAGAAACACTGAAAAATAAGAAAAAATATTAAGGAATTATGGATTTTGAAGGTCAACTTTTTCTCACTTCCAGCTCATGTCAAATCAAAACAACTCAAGCATGATCAAAGAAATCGAAACCCCATATTCCACATTCCAATAGAAAAGGCAAGGAAAATAAAAATCAGATGTTAAAATGTGAATTGAAGATAAATGATACAATCTTATACATTACAAAGGAAGTGTTGGCAGGGCATTACCTCACAGACAATTGTCCCATCAAAATACTTGCCAGGTATATCATCTAGAACATCCCCAGGCAACAGGCCTGACTCAATTGCCTACAAGAACATGAGAGAAGAGGCGGAAAAAAAATAAGAGAACACACTGTAAATATGACAAAATTAACACTGGGAAAGTTAAAAAAGTATCTACAGCAGCATATGTTTGAAGTAAGCTACACATACAACTAAAGATATGAACCAAAAAATTAAAAACAAGTAACAGAAATTCAATGCGTCATTTTAGACCAAAAATAAAGATAGATGTACTTACAAAAAAAGTTAATCAAAGTATCAAACACTTACAGAGAAAAGAGTCTCGTATTTCCTATCATATGGACGCAGTGACTTCCGGATATCTTGAAGCACAGGCTGTAGCTTACCCTTCTGACACAGATTAGATAATGTGTAATTAGAGAACAACATGCTTACATAAAAAATAGAAAATAACAATGGATTGTTAATTTGATCACGTAAGATTGTAGTCTTCCAATGTGCAGTATCCTTTTAGTACTGAGGAATTTTGTAGTCTTTGACCCAAGGATATTCAAAAGATCCTCAGGCACTGATTGTGCATGAAATGGTCTCTCCATCTTTAGAGACCCAGATAGCTGATATCATGGTCCCATCACAGATAAGCCATTCTTAAAAAAATCCAGCTGGCATGAACCTAAATCCTAATCAATCAAATGATACGGGCAAAAAGGGCTAAAAAAGAATACAGAAACATTTCACGTTATGATGGGAATGAAATGTATTTTTTATGGCTAAAATCTAAAAATATATTATTTTTAGGGCACGCTCTGTCCATGGTGAGGCTTCTCAGATCATTGATCAAGACAACTGAAACATGGGCTCTTCAACCACAGATAGAAATTCAAGGCCTGAGGAGATTAAACATATCCTTGATGCCAACAATAAGCCCAAGCAAACTCAGTTGCTGGCCAATAAAAAATAAATCAAAATACTTAAGTTTTTGAACAACAGAGTTTCCTTGTTAACAAACCTCAGCAGTTCCGATAGAAAAACCATCTGGAAAGAGATTCAATGTAAAAGACACTTCGTGATCTGGAAAAAAAAAAAGCGAGTGAGGCAACTAAATAGCTCAGATGTTGATATTGTTAGGAAAAAAAATCAAAATCTATTCAATCAGTCTCACCAGGTACGGCAGGATTTCCTCCAGAACAAGTGGATGAAACTGAGAAGCCCCCAACTTCCTCACCCATGTCATCAAAATTAGTCTAAGCAAACAGATCAATGAACTTATAAGAAATGGAAAATCATATAGGCTAGGAAAAGTAACATGTACAACTCTAAATGAACATAATTTTTAATAAGAAATTAATAATAAAGATTAAACAATAAAGAGAGCTAGGTGTCCATGCCAGAAGATCTAAGCAGGTATGCTTGCCAATCACATTGAGAGCAGGACCAGAAATTGGTGCCTGTGGATGCTTGCCAGATTGCATTTTGAACTAACATTTCACTGGAACCTCATATTTGTCTGCTCTGCAATGTGTTTAGACTTTAGAGGGAGGCAAAGAAAATGGGAATCATGTTATACAGGCCACTATTTTCTCATTGTTCACCCCAAATCAAGATTTTCGTCGCTTCAGGTCTGGCCTAAAACAAATCTAACGTCCATTAGGTGAAGAGACAAGCTATGTAACCAAATATGCCAAGACAATCGAAAAGGAAATTTGGATGTTAATTCATGCTGCCAATCACAACGTGTATACCATCCAATTGCAATTTCAAATCCTATGTATTGCTCCCATGACCAAACAGCATTTTTGAAGAGGGTCCACAAGCACCTGAAAACCCAATGGGGACGGAGAAAACAGTTTCCGAATCACACAATTATCTACGCTTCCTTTTGAGAGGAAGCATTTATGTATGCTAAAGCATGATTTTCAGCGAGCAGCTTCCTCTAATTACCAAGGTACCTTTTTCTTCTTACACATCTTGATGAATTACATCCTACTGTAAAAGCGATCAAAATAAAATCTTCAAGCTCACTAACTACATGATAAAAGAGGGAAAACCCACCAAACCCTAACTTGTCCTACTTCGCCACCAAACGTAGATCAAACAAAGATGATCAAAATAACGAATTCAATTAGTTAATGAGGAATTGGCAGTAAAGGAAGCATAATACAACACAGAATTTAAACACAAAAAAAAAAAACGAAAAAACGAAAAAGAAATGGTGGAACTATTACCTCTGGCTTTCTCTTGGAAGCTGAAGATTCATTAGCGGAAAGAACCCGGGAACTGTCCTTGGAATTCTCGGCCGCGTCTTCGACTGAAATGTCTGACTGAGGAGGTTTGGGGCGGAAGCGAGATCCAGTTTTCGAGACCTTGAAAGAAATTCCCATCTCATCACAGACGATTCCTGTGCTCACACCCTTGCTTCTTCTTCTTCCCTCTTCAAGCTACGTACGGAAGGGATCTCCCGCACAATCCTTTCTTTCCCTTTGCGAACAACAGATCTCGATTTCTAGATACAAATTTCCTAGCAGAATTCCAGAAAACGTTTGGAGATTCCGAAATCCACGAAAGCGCGAGAAGTGAATTCGGAGATCTGAAGAGATGAAAGAGACACCTCTTGAGAAAGTTCCGTGTGAGGGTTTATGCTTTCGTAATTTGGCGAGAGATATTTAGTCTGACTAATGTTGACTATCCATGATTGGTTGTTTGTGCGTGGGGCCTATTGAAAACCAATTGCTGCATGCCATGTGGCATGTCCCCCCCCCCCCCACCCAATCCCCCAAGAGAGAGACGGGTTTGACTGCATTTCCAAACATGGTTCGAACTTCGAACTCGCCGATGGGAGAAGTGGTTTTAGTCAGGTTTTTTTTTGTTTTGTCATATATTAAAAATGAGTAATTAATTTTAATTTTTTTATTTACATTTAATAAATTAATAAAATACCCTTTTCACTCTACCGACTCTCTATTTAATTCTACCTCAACTTGAAGCAAATGAATCAATTATGTGCTCCTTTGTACGGGAAAATGAGATGATTACACCTTTTGTAAGGTCGTAATTGCAATTTACAAGTTTCTAATGAGAGTAGAGAAGAAATTCATTCTATAGAAAAGTGAGGGATTAATTTACAAATTGTAATTTGGAAAAAATTAAACTGTAATTTTTCTTCTACTCCTCCCCCTTTTCCTCTCTTGGTTTAGTCTTTGTTCACAATGCCCATGATGTATTTTGATGGTCTACACTAGAGGAGCGTGTTTGTGTGAAAGTTCGGTCACGAGAAATTTGCGTTAGAGAGAGTGCACACAAAGTCCCACATTGCCTAAGACAATAAATGAAGATGAGTATATAAATTTAACTTCTCCTCCCTTCTAGTATGACGCATTTTGAGCTTAAGTGTGATATTTGGACTAATGCAAAGCCATGAGAGGATATTGGCTCCAAAACGGATAATATTGTATTAGCGGGACATGTCGTTACAGATGGTGTTAGAGCCCGGTTCAACTCTCAGACCAAGGTGTGGAAAGATAGAGTGGTAGAGCTGGAGACGACTCTTGTCCAAATGGAGTGAGATTGTAATGGCCTGCACCAGAGGAGGTGCTTGTATGAAAGTTCAGCCATGAGAGATTTGCGTCAAAGAGAGCGCACAAAGTCCCTCGTTACTTAGGATAAGAAGTGAAGAGTATTTTGACTTCAAATGAGACAAGTCTAAAGAGCAAATCTCCAATTAGTTAAGAGTGTGTTCAGCAAATATTAATTTCTAAAAATGTTAGATTTAAATTTTATCAAACTATAATTTTATAGATAAAGATTTGCGTCAAAGAGAGCGCACAAAATCCCTCGTTACTTAGGATAAGAAGTGAAGAGTATTTTGACTTCAAATGAGACAAGTCTAAAGAGCAAATCTCCAATTAGTTAAGAGTGTGTTCAGCAAATATTAATTTCTAAAAATGTTAGATTTAAATTTTATCAAACTATAATTTTATAGATAAAGATACTTTTATAATTTTGATATTTAGGCAGAAATATTTTTGCCCACTAAAGGCCCAATAAAAATGTCTGGGTCAAAATGTCTACTTAATTATATCAAAATTAATATTTTGTACAATATATGATCAATTTATGCAACATTCATAGGATTTGAGTAATTTGTGACCCAGGATACTACTTAGTTCATGTCAGCTTCTCAGCCTTTTTTTTTACATAGATATAGGACTGATTTAAATGCAAATTTTGCCCAAATTTTGGCATTTCTGTGGAGCCTATGGCCACCCAATATCAATTTATTTGTTTATTTTGAAACCGGTGGCCATGTTCTTGGTAACTTTATTTTATATGGTAAATGGTCTTAGTTTCATTTCATTTCTTTATCTCCTCTAATTATTATTGATTTTCAAATTCGACGAATTTATATTTAATATTTTCACTTTTTATAACCCACGGCATGAAAGTCACTGCAATCTCATTAATAAATGAGAAAAAAAGAAGGCAAAAATGAAGAAAGGGGCCCCCTAGCTACTAAGTTTTTGAAATTTTTTGTCACATAGATGGCTAAATTTATTAATGTGCAGTGCTAAATGCATACAATAAACAAGAAGAAGACAAAGAATAAGGAATAGAAAAAACCCAATTTCATTAAACAAAGAAATAGCTTATAACAGTGCAAAATATTAGAGAAACATATACAAATTATATCCTTAAAATAACCCCAGCCCACTATAAAAAAAAAAACCTTTAGTCTTTCATAACACTTAGTCTTACAATGATCTCAGCAAAATACATGTACAAAATTCCCAAATTTGTCATTCGAAGGAAGAAGAAACTTTCTAGAGAGGCGAAAAATCTATTGATATATAATATATACTCTTTTGAAAGTGTTGTACTTTAGATTTTCTTCGAGTTTTCACACATAAATTAAAAAAAAATATACGAAAGTCTCATGATATAAATAATTACAACTAAAAGTATATTCAGTTGATAAGGTATTTAGGTAATAAACTTTCTAATAAACCTTAATGTCTTACTATTCACTAAGTGTTAAAAACCAATTCCTCTAAGAATTCTCTAAATATAGAAGTTAAGATTGTTTTCATACTTCTTTCAAGAAACCACTTCAAACTCAAAGATTCACAATCAAGTACTCTAAAGAATCGAGTTGAGAAAACAAAAATTTATATGAAATTCGGGTTGGATTAAGAAATTTACAAGTTAACTTGATCCAATCCAACCAAACCCGACCCGCTAAAATTAGGCTAAAATGGATTTAGAATGCGGGTCGGATCAGAATTCAGGTTTAGTCGAGTTAGACTTCGGATCGAGTCGGTTGCAAATTTTAGGTCAATAACTCGTGTCGGGTTAGATCAAGTTCTATAAATATTAACTCGGATCAGGTTGCAACCCTAATTTCAGCCCTACCGACATTTATATTGACACTAAATGAGCATAGTTTGAGCTAAAATTAAAGTAAACCTCCAAATAATGAGCTGAGTTCAAGCCAAGCTGAGTAGAGCAAGGCATAGCTTAGCATTGATTATACATGAACAGAGCTTAGCCTAATTTATTCTATGAAGGAACTAACTTGATAATCAACTTATTTATTCGCTGGCTAAGCTCGACCTATAATTTAATTGAATTCAACACAGTAGCTTGTAAGCCAACTGGACTTGTCTATAGGTCTACGGCCTACCAATTGAACTCTCTATGTTTAAGTCTTCTTCGACCTAAGACCCTTGGTGTATATTTATTATATATATTAAGGAATTTACTTTTAAGTAGTATATTGCACCACAAGAGACGAATATAGGAGCAAAATGAGAAAAACTCTTATATTATGAACTAGTAAAAGTATCAGTGAATAAATCAATTTTGATATAAATATTAGAATTTTTTTTTAATTCTATGTATTATGTGTAATTGTGCATACTCATAATGAAGATATTGATATTTTATTAACCATATAATCAAGTCCAACCATCGGACAAAAACCTCTAAGTACGATGGGTAAAGGTCAGTTGCTAGAATCTGAAAGTTATGACTTTAAATCTCCTAGGACGTCAGATATGCAATCGACTTATGAAAATACTTTGTCAAATTCAAATATAAAAGTCAACTCTAAATTGATGACAAAAATAACTTAGATGATGATGATTCCTTAAGAACCGGGGCAAACTGCATAGTGCATACTACTCGACCCTCTCACATTGAAATTATGATTGTTTAAGGACAAATGTCAATATATTAAGAAATTATTTTGATGGAGGTGCACATTTCAAGATAAAATGCTTTCAAAATTAGACCATTGTAGTGATAACATGGTTTAAAAACTTGAAACTTGGACTAGACCCATCGAGTCACGTAAGTCTAGTCTAGCGAGTTTTTGTCCTTATAAAAAATAGTAAATTAAATGGGACCTCTAGATTAGCCAAAATATCAATATTCAAACTCGTATGAAATTTGTAGCCTTCTAATCAAAGGCCATGACATGACATCAACGATCAAAGTTGAAAAATAAAATAGCTGAAAATATAAAATTTTATATTTCGGTAAATCTTGAGTTATACTTTCATTTTGAATGGTAGTACGGGTGAAACTTGGGCCAGGCTTAACCGAACCCGCATGAAAAAACTCAAAAACATTCGAGTTTGTGTTGGCCCAGGCTCAAGTCGGGCTCATTTTTGGACCCAAAACATCAGGCCCAAATTAGGATTCATGTCAACCCAAGCCTCGTACATGAAAGCCCGTTTTTAGACCAAAAGCCCCAATTTAAGTTAAATTTTATAAGATATAATTTTCTTTAATTGATATTATGTATAAATATATAATTTTT
The DNA here is from genome assembly GCA_013350335.1 of Chimonanthus salicifolius. Lineage (NCBI taxonomy): Eukaryota > Viridiplantae > Streptophyta > Magnoliopsida > Laurales > Calycanthaceae > Chimonanthus > Chimonanthus salicifolius. The sequence continues at coordinate 25,635,974 of CM023540.1, read as the reverse complement.
TTAAGAGAAAATTTATAAAATTATACAAAAGAACTTCTATTTTAAGCCTACATAGGCCCGCATACACATTTTGGATTTGAAATCGAACCTGGGTCCTACATATAGAATTTAGATTGTGCTCGGGTTTTAGAAATTCAGGTTAACCTGGGTTTGGGCTCTAGAAATTCAGGTTAACTTGAGTTAATTTATTATTTACTTTTGAAGGGCCTACGTCCAATTATTTATTTTTTTTTTAAACAATTAAGAGTAGACTTTCATTAATAAAAGGATTACAGTACAAGAAGAAAATAAGAAGGGGGAAGGGGGGGAGAAGCCTATGAGAAATAAGCCCCCTCCCAACAAAAAGAACAATAAAATACAACAAAAACATCAACAATCAACGCTCCCAAAGAACTACTCAGCCGGGGTATAAAAAGTGCCATGGATCACCCCCTCTACACTATTCTTTGCGAGGAAATCCGCTACCCCATTTGCTGATCTACTAATCTGAGAGAAAGATACTTCCAAGCCCATCGATAATTCCTTAATCTCCCTTACCAAGGTGATCAGTCTCCAAGGTGGACGTTTCAAACCCTTTGCCCATTTGACAGCATTGGATGAGTCACTTTCAATAATTAACTTCTCCCCCCCTAATAAGGCCCCTAAGGAAAGAGCTCTCCTAATACCAAGAAGTTCCGCCTCATTAGATTCCTTAATTCCAACAGACTCCGAAAACGCAATACGAGTAAAACCCAGATGATTCCTAAGCGCACCCCCAATCCCAGCCGGTCCTGGTTTTCTTTTGGATGACCCGTCAACATTAAACTTCCAAAAACCTAGGGGCGGAGGAAATCCAATCCAACTTCGGTTTGCCTCTCTTACATGTGGGTGCCAAACAACCGTCCCAAGAGAGGCACAAATCCTCCACTTTGAAATCCTTGAAATCCTTATTAGCACAGATCCATGAACATAAATTTCAAAAAGTCACCTTCAAATACATAAATTCTCACTTTTGATGATAATGATAAAACAAAATCAATAATTATTATTAGAAACTAAAAATTCATACATTAAGTATTGATACTATGATTAATACTAGTCATTAATATATTTTTGAAATTTTGATATTAAAAAAATTATTATTTTTTAAATAAGTCACTATTTAGGAGGTAAAAAAAGTAACCAAATTTCTTTATCATCAAATTTTCGAATATTCATACCCCCTGACACCTATCATCAATACGCATGCATCGGTGATCCGTAGCGGATAAGTGATAAATCATCTATACTGCATTTATTCTCCTTTTTATTTCTGAAAAAAATTAAAAGAAAATTGGAAAATCTAGAGTGAACATATATAATTCTTTACGTGGGTGGCGGTATTTTTATGGAGTTTTAAACTTTTGAAAGTCAAAATTTCAAATAGCCTTAATAATTTGAAAATTATCTTAAAACTTCGAAACATTTCTAAAAATTTTATAAAAAAAGAAACCAACATGAGAAAACACATAATATGAAATTCATGTTCTCAAATATCCTTTAATAACATGAATTCTCTATTCCAAATTTATAAAAAAAGTTATTGTAAAAAATTTGAATTTCATGAAAATGTCAAAATATTAAAAAAACTATATAAGAACCCTAAAAACTCTATCCCCGGTCATATTTAGGATTCCTCATTTAATTGTATAAATATTTTTATATCATTTCATTTTTTTTTACAATAAACTAAAAAATAAAAAGTATCTTAGAAATCTCGACTTTTATCAAAATTTCAAAAGAAAATTGGAAAATCAAACAAACATTCGATAAACTACGTGAAAAAATTAACACATCTCTATTGAATTTCATGATCACTTAATATTATTTCATTAAAAAATTTCACAAAAAATAAATAAATTTGAGATTGTCTGAAAGTTGAAACTCCAAGAAAATAATAAAAATAAATCAAAATTGAAAAAATAACTTTTGAATAGAATAATTTATTTTTAAACCTTTATAAATTTGAAAGTATTAATAAAAAAACTCAAACATCAGTCAAAATTAACATTTAAAAAAATTAAAAAATATAAATTCCACCGATTCTTTGACCTGTGCATGTGAAAGCCGGAATGAAGTCGACCGGCCGATTTTTTAAACTTTACCTGGGCATTCCAATTTTCAAGGCCAGAGATACGCGATCTTCAGATCAGGAGTGGAAGTACGTGGATTTGGTCTTGACCATTAGTCTATAAACGTAATAGTAGAGCAGGGTTAGGTAGGGTTGGCGCAGCATTTCCCCTAAACGAGGGATTAAACAATTAATTACCTTTATTTAACACTTAATTACTCGGCATTACTGGAAAGAAGGAAAAGCCGTACTGCAGCGCCGCAAAACTCAATTGTCCGTGCGTAAAAGGCTGCCCCTTTCAGTGGTCGGCTTTTGCATATTTACCACTTTACCACTGCTTTTGTGGATGACAAAAATGCCCACACTAAATGACTTGGTTCGGTTGACGCTAGTTACCCGACAAAAGCTGCGAAGTGCACATGCAACTGGGTGATCGTTGCCTCTGCATTGGTGATGGTGGAAGGTCAATTTGGGAACAGAGAAAAGGGCATCCTTACGGCTGACAGGTGTCATTCATCCGGCCGTCTCTGACGAGGCTGATCCTCACCGTACGTGAGGGCAGACCCATCCATCTTAGATTTTTGTTGGAACAAAAAAGATCACGGCCGAATGATGAGATGGTTTTGAGTAATCGACTGAAAAGTCCATGAAATCAGAAGCCAATTCACGAGTTACTAAGAAATTCAGTAGAGGACAATTTCGAAAATCATACCCTATATATCACCTGATGAATATTGGTTGCCAGTGAATATTGTTTTAGGCGGTTATTCGACGATTTTTTATATATAAATTTTAAAAAAAAAACAATATTTATATACACTCGACTTTTCTGCATCTATACATCTGATTTCTGATTTTTATGATAAATTACCATTATACCTCTATGATTTTACTCATTCGAACAATTTCAATATTCGTTCGAATGAATCATTCATTCGAACAAATTACGAATTTTAAATTTAGTTCATTCGAACGTATTTACTGAACCGTGTTCTGTGTTACTATTCAACCCATTCGTTCGAATGAACGGATGGTTCATTCGAACCACTTCATGCTACAATATACACATAAAGTATTTTTATCAGGTTATCGTAATTAGTTTCGATATTCAATTTGAAAATATTTAAAAATACACAGTGATTAAAAAATAACTTTAAAATTTTAAAAAATATTTTATTATTTAATTAATGCACTATGCATTACTATAGTATCGGCAACATAAACCGTTATTTTTTAAGCACTATGTATTTTTTAAATTTCTCAAATTGAATATCCGGACTAATTACGATAACCTGATAAAAATACTTTAAGACTTCAAAGTCTTTTACACTCCCAAATATGTTTTCGACACAGCTGAGAGATATCTTCATTTATAAAACACTGTGTTTTAAGCATTTGAGAGTGTCAAAAGACCTTCAAGTGTTAAAGTATTTTTATTAGGTTATCGTAATTAGTTCGGATATTCAATTTGTGAAAATTTATGAATACACAGTGTTTAAAAAATAACTTTAAAATAAAAAAATATATATATTATTTAAATAATGCATACATGCTTAGATGAAGAACATCCGTTCATTCGAACCAGCATTGTCAGAACCGGACCGGACCGGAACGGACCTCGGTCGGTTCAGGTTCGACCGCAACAGCCATCTTCTAGGTTCGATCTGATTTAAAAACCTTCTGATAAATTAAGCCGCAAAAAACTGTTTCAAGCCGCGGTTTAAATCGGGTTTTTAAATCCAGTCGTGAGCCGTGAGCCTCGGCTTTGGAAAAAATGGAAAGTTAGAAAAAAAAAATAAAAATTAAAAACGTACGGCGGCTGCGACTTTAAGAATCCTTACAAAACAGTAAAATTCAGTAGAAAAAAATAGGAATGAGAATAAACGAAACGGCGGAGAGAAAGAATAGAAAGATTAAAAAAATATATGGGGAAAGGATTGAATAAAAAAAATCTCTACACCTTTCGTAGCTTTTCTTTCTCCTCTTTTTCTTCTTCGTTGATGTACAGAGAGCGGCGGCTAGGGTTTAATAGAGACAGTGAAAGAGAAGAAGGGTATTAAAAGATGTTAGGATTTCTAAGTAAAAACTCGTCAAGTGTGAAAAGGAACTCACTGTGAGTTTACTTAAGAGCTCACATGTAAGCTCACATGTGTATTCTAATATTTTATTAAAAAATTATTTTTAATATGAAAGTTATAATTTTTTATTTTAAATATAATATTTACTTATGCTGAAAGTAAAAATTATAATGTTTTCTTTTATTTATCTTATTGTAATAATTTAATATTATATTTACCATCTAATATTTTTACCATTATCATTATTATTAAAAGGTATTCTTTATTTTTATTATATCAATGTAACATAATTAATTATAGCTCGTAATTTTATCTAATAATTTTATTTATCTAATTATTATTAATGAAAAATAAAATCTCTTTTCTCAAATGAAAGAAACATTATATTATAATAAATTCCATTTTGAAGTTAAAAATTTAGAATGTCATGGTAAGTAGCTTTCTTGCTTTGGATTTTAAAAAAATAATAATAACTAATTACATTGTTAATTAGAATAGATTTGAAAGCTTAATTAAATTTATAAGATTCAATCCATGATAATGTATAATAAACCACTCCTATATTTATAAGAATTAGTCTACATGTAAATATTGAAATGCTTTATAATTTGCAAAGCAATAAGTGGTGATTATTAAGGATTGAAAATAATGTTGTTTTAAAAAGAATGGTCAATTTTTAACTTTCTACAACATATAATTGAGTGTGATTTGAAGAAAAAAAATCTTTCTTATAAGAGTTTTATTTATATAGAAAAAAGATTAATTAATAATCTAATAATATTTATAACACAACATTCATAGTAGGAGTTGACCGGGTTTGACCACGGCTGAACCCGATTGAACCGAACCTTCTTCGAATACGGTTTGGTAGATGATCTGGTTCTTATAACATTGATTCGAATAATGGGCTGAACAGTAATATAGAATATTGTTTGATCAATTCGCTTGAATGATTCATTCGAATGAATGTCAAAATGAAATGACAGTTTGTTCGAATGAATAAAAATGTGAAGATATAATGATAATTTGCTATAAAAATCTGAAATCAAATATATAAAAATAGAAAAATCGGATGTCTGTGAGTGCGGTCAAGAAAAAGAAAAGGAGGAGCATTGTTCGACAATACCTTTATAGTTCTTGACCTGATTGGTCATACTTGAAGTGGAAATTAGGTTCGACAACAACATTGATAGAAAGAAGGATACCCAGATGAAGAAGTAAACTGAATTCTTTCTCATAATTCGAAGTGTATTTATAAGTGCTATATCATAAGAGGATCATCGTCAAGAGTGTTAATATTCGTTGATACATCTTTTATCTGACATATATCTATTGAAAATTTGATGGCTGATATATATAATATTGACCTACATAAAAAAATATCAACGATATTTTTTGATAGATCTTAGATGAAAACATTGGTTGACATTATGTATTTTTTCATTATTTTTATTTTTTTAATTTATATCAAATTTTAAAAAACGAGATAATTTTTAAAACAAAGAGTAAAAGAGAATAAGTTCGGCCGATATATATATATATATATATATATATATATATATATATATATATATATATATATATATATATAACATTTTCCGATAGATATACAGTAGTAGCTACTTGATGATTCCTTACACCCACTTTATTTTAGTTAGTGATTTAGGCATTTTTGTTTTTTTTTTTAATGGCTCTTGATTTACCCCACAAAAGAGACTCCACATGGGCCCGGCAATTGACTTGAGACATTATATCACACAACATGTTGTCGGGTGTCTTTTCTTCCATTTGTAATATGATATATATATATATATATATGTTTATTTTATCTTGAAAATCATAATTATATTTCTCATTGAAACCTTTTAAGCCACATTTATAAAAGAACCTTCTTTTACAATAAATGAGAGAAAAATAATTTATCATAATATCTATTTGGTGTTTAAACACGATAAATAATATTTCATGTATTATCTACTTTCAGGTTTGATTTGATGTTTTTGGATTAAAGTAGAGGTTTTTGGTTCAATTCCTTATGAATTTATTTGATAGATGAGGTTTATAGGTGATTTTGTATATCGGATTACTCTCAATTCTAATATAAGGTGAAAATATCTATATTATAAATAAAAAATTAAAAGTTTTTAAATATGAAATATATCTATTTTATTATTTTATCTTTTTTAATTTATTAAAATAAAATGAAAGAGAAAATATCATGGTATATCAGTATCACATCCACACGTCAATTCCATGATAGCTAGGAACAGAGACAGTTGAAAAATGATAGGCCTTTCTGAATAGAAGGGAAAAGGATAAGGAAACATAAGCATGTTCATTTTTTTAAGCACCTGACGCCCCACATGACCAAAGGTGGTACCACATGAAAATGTTGCTTGGTTCCACACTTCTAATTGGTAGGCCCGATCCGATTCATATAAGTTGGGTCCACTGTCTGTCTGGGTCTAATGCACATTGATGGACTTCAAAGATTTCCATTCACATTGGAAGCACAATTTGTCCTAAGTGTTTCAAATGTAGGAATGAAACTCTAGTACGACCAAGTAGAATTTTAATAAATCTAATTCAACTCATGTAAAAAATTATTTAACCTGACCTAATTCGATTCAAATGGCTGACCCGAGTTATTCAACGGACCCGACCTTACCCAAATTTATGATCCGACTTAACTTAAGTATTGTTTTATAACTTATTGCACTCGAGTCGGATCAGATTACTTTTAAATTTTTCAACATAATCTTACTTGAATTTCATATGGGTTTATTTTTTTATAACCCGACCAAACCTTAGATCTACAAAAACATAACCCAAGACCATTGATTTCTCGAGTCAGTTATCGGGTTTCACCCTAATGAATCATTAACTTTTATAATTCCTATTGCAAAATTATACAAAACAGTATTTTTATTTTTCTAGTTATATAGTCCTTCACATATTGTTATACGACAATAAAACAACCATCCTCATAATTATCTCAATCTCTTGAAAATTGTTTTTTTCTTAGTTTATGACCACACTGCAAGATCTCAAAGAATATTGACCATTTTCAACAATACGGAATGTTTTAGCCGATATTTATCCTATATGATCAATTTAGTTACGTACAATTGTATTGGATTGAGATATCGTCGATATATCACTAATATATTATATTTCTTTTTTTTTTTTAAAATATATTTTTTGAATTGATACGAACAATAATCACCAATATATTGTTGATATTTGGCCATGTCGAATTACTACTCATCTAACATGATCTATATGACTTCAACTGGTTCTTTTAGTTAGAGATCACAATCACGCAAATGAGGTGAAGAAATCATGTCCTTGGCTCTTATCTTTTATATGTATAAAAAGCATATTCCTTTTACTATAATTGTGACTATTTAAAAGCTTCAAAATATTGGAAGTCTAGTTAGGCTAGAAAAGGGACCTATAAGCTTATCGCATGTTGGTGATCATGTTTAAATCTTATTTTTTAATTATTTTTAAAAAAATAAATATATCAAAAATACTAAAGAAAAAACCCCTTTGCGATGTATTTGAAAAGAATATCAAGACTCAAAGAGTACTTCACTGAAAAATACTAATAATAGAGAAACTTTTGTTTATCGACTCCACTTTATAGTGATTATAGGTAAAATTTCGAATTCTTAATACTTCCCACAAGCACCATGAAACATGATTAGGCATTATTAATAAAGCGACGTTGAAAGCACTTTACTTTGGAAAAAAAGAAAAAAATTATAAGTATAATTTTTATTTTTTAAAAATTTCAAAAACATTGCTACAGTCATGCAAATGTGATAAATTTCATCCTTCCAAAATTACCCAACATGTTTTTGGTTGAGTGGACGAGGTCTCTTTGAAGGAACATAATTCTCATTTCTCAATTCAGGAAAGAGGAATAGAATTTTTTGGAAAATTGGTATTAGGCCACCCTCTTCTTGTGGACATCCCATACTTTCAAAAGTTACTAAAATTAAGATTTGAGAGAACATAGCAATGCAGATTGCAATATGTTCCCCTCTCGGCATTACATGCATGTTAGTCTCTCATTCTCTGTCTCTCAACATTTTTTTTTGGTAATAAATGAGTAGACCTAAAATTGGGTAGTGATCCTTGGTGCACTACCTTTAACGAAAATTCAATTTTTAAGAAAGAGAAAAAAAAAGTATAGATAAAATTATAATTTCTTTTAAAAAGTAGTGCACCGATAAAAAGTGGTGGTGCAAAAATCACTACATCTAAAATCTCAGTTATTCATAAATTTGCAGGTCACCATCTATCATAATAAGATGTATAAGATAAAATTTATCTACGATGATGCTAATGATATTTACTTTTGGTTCTTATATTTACATTTAAGAGAAATAATGTTATTCTGCCACTCTAACTGTGAGGCTGACTTCAAATGACTCTATTTGTGTCATGTGGGGTTTATTTTTTAGCCTTGACTAATCAATCTTTGGAGCATGTGATGTGGAGTCTATTTTTTAATAATTTAAACTATTTATTAAATTTTAAGCATAAAAATGAATATATGTTTTTTCTACTTCATCAAAGAGAAAATGAAATCATCAAAATCATGAAAGTAAGTATGAAGACTTTAGATTCAAATAAACTTATCTTAAAATAAAAATTAACTTAATCCTTTCTTCAAGGAATAAGAGTTGCTTTGATATTTCAGTCATTTAATTAACGTTTGATGTGGAGAATGGAATTATCTAAAGCAATAGTTTATAATAATTTATCTAAAAAATATAAACAATGTCACACAAATGTGGGAGCTTCCCTTTTCTGCGCCAGAAAAAACGCAATACGCATGTCTCTTTTTACTCCACAAGAGAATAAATAAAGAGAGAATTGTGAATTTGGTATGAATTCGAGAGGAATTTGAAAGATGGAGTTTGTCTGAGAAGAGAGAAGCACGCCTTCTTTTTCTAGCCTTTTCCAGTCACTTTCTTGTCGGCTCCTCGCCATACCACCCCTCATCCTTCTGTCGCCCAAATCCGTCAGATTTCCGGCGACGACATCCTCTTCTTGCGTCACATCCCGGCTAACACCCACCGGGTTCCGGCAAGACAGTTGTCTGCGACGAAAAAAGCTGAAGTTCTTCTGCTTTCAACTGGGAACGGACTGTTTTGACGTCTGATTCGGAGCAGAAATGGAATGGATAGATAGACTGTCATTTTCCGACTAATCTTCTTACAGTGGACGTTGAGGGGTATTCTCGTAAAAAGGGATTCCAACGAGGGCAGTTAAGCAGACACGACAATCATGCAGCACTTCCCCTGTAAAAGAAGCTAAAGCTCCAATCAGACAGAGGAAGAGGAGCTTTTCCCCGTCTCTGGATTCTAGAATTCTATTTGTCAGTGAAACAAGGGAAACCCAGTTGAAAATTTTTCTTCGCCTGTCGTCGTTAACAGCTTTGGCTGCTGTAACTTGCTTTTGGAGGTAACGGGACGGCGTTAGACTGACCCTTATGAGTTGTGGCGGAGTCACCAGCTGTGACTTCCCTTAAACGGCTGAAATTCGCTGAATCAGGGAGAGAAATCAGAAAAGAAGAGAATGATTGGAAATTTCTACAATTGAGAAGCTGGTGTAGGATATATATTTCTTGGTAGCTGTTGGTGGGATTCGAAGAAGATGAAGGCTACCTTAGCCAACGGTTTCTTGCCGAGTTTGGGACAAGGTATGGGGTTTTTAAGCTTCTTGTAATTGGATGTATTTCAAGTCTTGTTTTGTTGACTCAGTTGATATTTTCCTTACCTTATTCTGATGGGTTTTACTTAATCTGCAGAGTTTTAATTTCGTGTTAAGTTCTAGCAGACTTTTCTAAAAAAAAAACTCATCTTTTAATGGGTTTCCTCTAATTTATATACGGCGTGTATTTCTGTTGGATGTTGGTTTCTTCACAGACAATTGTTTTTTCTGTGAGTTCTGTGAAGACTCTTCTTCTTCTTGAGTCCGACTTCATAGCAGAGCATCGACAATTGGAATTATCCATCACTATTCGCGAATGCGAATTGTGTTCTTGTCCTTCATTCCTGAGAAATGAGGGTCACTTTAACATTGATATCTTGTCATATAAGTAGAAAAAATGTTAGAAGAAGGATCCATATATCTTTGAATTCAGTCATAATTTACACCATAAAGAAGTGTACCTTGCAAGCAAGGAGCATTCTCCTTCTCTTTGCTCCTCAGTACAGGAATGCTGTAATGTGGCATAAGGGTTTAGAGCTTTACCAATTGATGGTAGTGTCAATTTTGAAACAGATGAGAAAAGAAGTATCAATTCAGAGTTATGGCATGCTTGCGCTGGACCGCTGGTGTCTTTGCCTCCAGTAGGTAGTCTTGTGGTTTACTTCCCACAAGGTCACAGTGAACAGGTTGGTTATTTCCCCTTTTAAATTGAAATGGAATCAGTTTCTGAAGTACTAGCTTCTTACAGAACTCTTCTTTAATATTACGATCGCAGGTTGCGGCTTCGATGCATAAGGAGAATGATAGCATCCCTAGCTATCCAACACTTCCTTCAAAGCTGATATGCGTGCTCCATGATGTCACACTTCATGTATGGATGCTTCTATACAACTCTATTGTATGACTCCTCTGTTTTCTATAGACACTGACTCTTTGTTTCAATCAGGCCGATACTGAAACAGATGAAGTTTATGCACAGATGACCCTACAACCGGTAACTAAAGTGGGCCATCAACTTCCATTTAGTTTTTTTCCTTAGCCATCTATTAATGTCCATATTTTTATGAGTTTTTCCTTCCCCCCTTATTTTTCTTCTGCATCTTATTTTTTTCCCCTTTGCTCGTCTTAGTACGAAAAAGAAGCATTGCTGGCATCTGATTTGAGCCTAAAGCAAAGCAAGCAACCAGCTGAGTTCTTCTGTAAAACACTTACGGCTAGTGACACAAGCACTCATGGTGGATGTTCTGTGCCACGTCGGGCAGCTGAGAAAATCTTCCCACCTTTAGTATGTGAAATACTCCCAACTTTTAAAAACCATATGATGCTACATTTTTATTTTTTCTATTTACTGTAATGCTTATAAGAAAAGCGATATTTGTAGGATTTTTCAATGCAACCGCCTGCTCAGGAGCTGGTAGCAAGAGATTTGCATGATGTTTCATGGACATTCCGACATATCTATCGTGGTATGCAATAATGTTCCCTTGTTTTGTTGTCTTTTTTGACTGTTAATAAAATCCTTCTTTATCGCACGAGAGAGAGAGAGAGAGAGAGAGAGAGAGAGAGAGAGAGAGAGAGAGAGAGAGATAACTTGATAGTTGTCTGACTTGTTTTCTGGCCAGAGTTCCATCAGTGGTTTTTAAAATGGGAAAGAAATAGATAGACTGCTGATTTCTAAACCTTCATACATGTAGAAATGAACTATATAATTCTTTTGGTAGATTGAATCAAACAGAGTATAGTTGCAGGGGCAAAATCTTTTCCTTCATTATTTTTTGTTTTAAACACTCAAATGTATGCTGCAAATATCAAAGAGGAAAATTCATGCTTTTTTTCCTGGTTTTATTTAACAGCTACTTACATTGATGGTGAATAATCCACTTTTTTCATTTGAACAAATTTCAGGTCAACCAAAACGGCATCTGCTTACTACTGGCTGGAGTGTATTTGTTAGCACAAAGAGACTCTCTGCTGGTGATTCTGTCCTTTTTATACGGTAGGCAACATGGCCTGATAGGTAAAATTTGTTTGAAAATTTCTTCATCTACGAGAAATGCATCTTGGATAATTTTCTTGTCTGTGCAGTGATGAGAAGTCACAGCTTCTATTGGGTATAAGACGTCCTAACAGACAGCAACCACCTCTTTCCTCTTCAGTTTTATCCAGTGATAGCATGCATATTGGAATTCTTGCTGCTGCTGCCCATGCTGCTGCAAATAACAGCCCATTTACCATATTTTACAATCCAAGGTGCTACTTCATGATTTTAAATTTTTTATTTTCTTTAACGTATCGATCAATTACATTTTAGCTCAGCCTTTGAAACAAACATGCAAGGCCAATTTTTGGTGATCCAAATCATTCATATGATGGATGCTACCACTGATGAAAGATCCCTAAAATCCTTTCACATCCATCAATCTTGACCAGTCACTTATGTAAACATTAGATTTCTGACTGGCCATGGCCATTCATTTGGAAGTTCTTAATCACATACCTTTAATCATCCAACATGTCAGTGTTCTATATAGAATGGTCCGTCCATTATGGGTCCACTAGATGAACATATTAGATTAATGACAGGCGGGTCCTAACTTTACCAGTGGTGGTTGAATGTAAAATTTTGATTGTTGTAAGCATATGATATGGCACCCCAAATTATCATGATAACTTATGGGAATATAGTTTAACAGAACTTACTCTGATTTAACAGGGCAAGCCCTTCTGAATTTGTCGTTCCCTTGGCAAAGTACAATAAAGCAATGTACACCCAGGTGTCTCTCGGCATGCGTTTCAGGATGATGTTTGAGACAGAGGAGTCAGGAGTTCGTAGATACATGGGCACAATTACTGGAATAAGTGATCTTGATCCTGTGCGATGGAAGAATTCAGAATGGCGCAAGCTTCAGGTAAACTTGGATTATCGTCTTATGGATTTATATAATATTAAGTTACTTTTGAGAGGTTTGTTGAGATCAATGTTGCTGACTCATAGCAAAATATGCCATCAGCCAAGAATGTTTTGTTATTCGTCTATCTTATTCTTTCTATACCATACTCATCTGATGGTCCTTTTCTAATTGATGATGATGTCCAATGGACAGCTTGAATTCCGTACTTGTATCACCCTGGCACATTCATCCTGTGGAAACAGATCCACTTTCAGTTTCCAATGTGTAGAAGATTACTAAACATCTAGGTTTGAGGTGTATGTGAGCATCAATGAGAACTTGCACACCTCAAATAGTAAATAGTTGGTATTTGTCAAATGTATTTTCATTTCAAAAACATTATAACACACTCTAGTCTCTACTATAGTCATCAGTTTTAAATGCTGAACAGGTTGGATGGGATGAATCAACGTCAGGTGAACGACAAAATCGAGTTTCTATATGGGAGATTGAGCCTGTAGCAACTCCTTTCTATCTTTGTCCTCCTCCATTTTTCAGGCCTAAGTTAAGCAGACAGCCAGGGATGCCAGGTATTCCATGTCTTGCTATTGAAATATTATACCTTCATTTTTTTTCCCGTTGTTTTCTTACCCTTCTATCATATTTCTTTTTCCATTTGAGTTAATCCATTTGTTGTTGTACGCTGCATGAGTAGCATATATGCATGAATTTCTTTGTTTCTAACCATTTACTGTCTTAAGATCCTTGATTTATTTCTATACAATAAAAAAATGTGTTAGTAATGTCTACTTTTGTAACACCATAAGCCTGTTAAACAAACATTGCTTGACCTTGTGTTCTTTTGTTGCTCGTATAAAAACATATATAAGAGGTAAGAAAGTAAAGCTGTTGTGGAAGAACCTTGCCACATATTGGTATTTCATCATGTGCTTATTGGCAGATAGGACAAGGGACCATTTTGGGTAGAAAGGGTATAGGAGAGGTAGATGGCCCTTGGAAACAATTCACCAAATCAAAGTATGATTGCAGTGATGTCGGCGGTCAACGTATGTAGAAGAGATACATTTGAAAGGAATATATTAGAGGAAATTTAAAGATTGACCTAATGGAAATAAAAGATCAAGGAATGCCATTTAAGATGTCTATGCATGTATATAGAAGACAAAAACAGTCTAATACAATGAAAATAAATTCAAAAAGAAAAAAGAAAAAAAAAACAAGTAGGAATTGTGAGAATGGAAGAGATTGAAAAAGATTTCTGATAGGTGTGATGACGACGAGAAGCAGGACTTTGGAGTATCAAGAACATGATTTTTAATAGACTTGAGGTATGATGCCCGGACATGGCATGGATACAGCAGGGAAATGCCATCGATATGTCAGGGACATAGATTTTTACACATAAAAAATGATTGTTTGGACTCGCAGGTGTCCAATACGTGCACACTGCCTACATTGAATTGTCCTTGAAATATTAGAGTTTTGAAAAGGTAGTTGAGACCTGATGGATGTGATGATGATAATACACATACAAATGACCCCCAAGCTTAGGAGTATGGGTAATACCCCACACAATGCTCAAAATGGCACCCATCTCCCTTAAATTGGATCCTTACCCAGTTTGACCTTGTTCCAAGTTGACCACACCGTTGAATTAAAACCCCTCCTAAGTTGAATTGAATATATTTTTATATGATCTAAACTTTATGGCCCCCATATTGAAGCATAGATCATTCCACCCAACTCATCCACATGGTCCTATTTGGGCCCATAGGAAAAGTTTGAATGGTATATTACCTTGCTCTCTCATGTGGAGGTCATATAACACACATACACATGTGCAACCCATGGCCTTTCTTTTAAGAAAAAAAAATTAGAGATAATGGTGCAGCTTTTATCAAGGGAGAAAAGAAATGTACATAGAAACGTTAAGCCTAATGACGATTTGGGCTGGCACGTCGTGGACGGCAAAGTATGTAACAACTATCACTTTGAAGACTACATCATAACTAAGATATCCACCCATCTCTGCAAATCCAACTCCATTGCCTGCAAATTCATTTGATGAGGCTGACCATGACCATGATAAAGGAATGGAGCTTAAATTTTCCACCCTGAATTAACTAATGATCTTTTCATTCCCTATTACACATATGGTGGTTATGATACCATCCCCCCTCTACCCCTGGGTCCACAATCTGTAAATCTGAACGACATTAAACCTATCCCCAATGAATTATCAGTTGCTCAATTTCACTCAGATTGGAGTCGGGGTGACCATTGGATTGATCATTGGTTTACCACTCAAAAACGGTGGAACAAATCCTCTGTAGACCTGGCAATAGTTCTCATGAAAAAAGTGTAAAATTTCTAACAATCCAACAATGGGGCCAACTACAGTTGAGTAGAATTTTGTATCATTGATAGTTCAGAAGAGGTTTAGATCTGAGGGGTTGGAATTAAAAAAATGGTGGGTTGCATGGGAAAATGGAGGCTAGCATCAGATCATTTTAATCACGCATATAATGGTCAGTAGAAAGTTGGAGCTCACAAAGCTGACCTCTTTAAATGGGCTAATGTATAGATCTGATGGTGGATAATGTTGCGAATGACAAATTGTGGATTATTATTGTTGTTGGTGGCAGTGTTGTTACCTCTATTACCAGAAACTACTACTATTATTTAGAATTTGTCAGGTTTATAAGCAGAACATCCATTGGCATTCTTGAGTTCTCATACAATTGCATGGATGCTCTCAGCATGTTTTTCATTGGTCTGTGTCTGATACCCATTGCTTCTCACTTGTGTGCGTCAGACTAAAACGGAACTACTTTTGTTTTTTTGTGAAAATTTGATTCGAAATTCTGGTTTCAAAGTCACTTACATGTCCATAGGAATGACTTTGCAGATGATGAGTCTGAAGTAGAAAATGCCTTCAAACGGGCAATGCCATGGTTTGGTGATGAATTTGGCATCAAGGATACCCAAAGTCCTATTTTCCCAGGCTTCAGTCTTGTCCAGTGGATGAACATGCATCAAAATTCTCAGTTGCTTAACTCAGTGGCACAGCCAGGATACTTAACGTCCACGGTCACTTCAGCTCTGCAGAATAACCATTGCACTGCTGACCCATCTAAGATACTGAATTTTCAGAATAACCCCTTAGAAGTACCCAATTTACAGTTCAACACTCCCAAAGCAACACATCAAACTGATCAATTTCAGCCACCATCACTTACTTGGCCCCAACAACTACAGCGGCAACCACCACAACAAATTTTGCAGCAGCAGCTGCCACCACCACAACAGCCTCACCAGCAACAACCACAACAACAGCCTCGGCAGCAATCACAAGCTTCTCTTGTTACTCCAGGCATTGTTGATCAGCAGCAACAGAAGCAACATAAATCTTTCATAAACCCACTATTGCCTCAAAGCCAGGTAGCTAACCAACCAATGCAACCGCCTCTCATGCACTCTCAGATTCAGCCACAACATTTTCCAACACCACTCTCTCAAATCCAACAAAACCATCAGCATAATGAGGTTTCTCTCCAACAAACAATATTACAGCAAAACTTGCAGTTCCAGCAACAAGGGGAGCAACAATTGCAACCACAGCAGCAACAGCAGCAGCAGCAACTGCAACAGCAAGAACAGAGTCTCCTGCAGAGGCAGCAACAACTGCAACAGTCGCCAGTATCCCAACAGCACCTTCAGATGCAAATGCTTCAGAAATTGCAGCAGCATCAGCAACAATTGTTTGCCCAAATCAGCCCACATTTGCAGCCTCAGCAGCCACAGCAGCAACAAAACCAACAATGCAATCAACAATTTCAACAAAAGCAACAGCTGCATCAGCAGCTTGGCAGTAGTCAGATCTCTCCATCTGCACTCAACCAGTCACATCAGGTTTCTTCAAATCATATAACAGGACCTATAAAATCTCACTCTGGGTTCATTGAAGGAGATGCGCCATCATGTTCAACATCACCTTCTACCAATAACTGCAATGCTTCTCCATCATGCTTGTTGAGCAGAAGCCATCAAAGTCCAACTATCATGAGAGGAGACATGACAACAGTTCCACCATTGAATGATTTACTGCAAAATATTCAGAGCAAGCCCATTGTCCAGGTCAAGAATGAGCTTCCCATGGCAAAAGAACAACAACTTGCCAACCATAGTGTCGTCACTGACCACTTGGATGTTTCCTCATCTGCAACTTCATTTTGTTTGGATGGTAGTGTTCTGCCATCGTTTTGTTTGGATGGTGAAGTTCAAGCAGACCCACGAAATAATCTGCTCTTTGGCATTAACATTGATGGTTCGACTCCTGATACTTTGTTGTCGAGGAGCTTTGGCTCTGGGAAGGATCTTCAAAATATGGTGTTTGGTTATAGTAATCAAAGAGATATTGAGACAGAGTTGTCAACAGCAGCAATCAGTTCTCAGTCCTTTGGGGTGCCTGACATATCATTTAAGCCTGGATGTTCCAGTGATGCTGTTGTCAATGAGAGTGGTGTTCTAAACAGAGGTTTATGGTCCAACCAGCCTCAGCGTATGCGGACATTCACGAAGGTTTGCCACTTTTCTCCATTCTCCTTCCAGGTTTTATTTTTTCCCAAAAAAAAAAACGAATACAAGTTTGAACATTTTTTACCCTTTAGCCCCTTTTTTTTGAGCAGTAACATGAAACTTGATTGATAAAAAGTGAGTATAATGTTTTCAGGCCCAGCAAGAAGTTGGTCCCAGAAAGCATAACAAAATCAAACACAATAGCGGGTCAAATAAAAGAAAATTCGATAAAATTACTTTCCTTCAAGATAACACTGACCAGCTGTACTAGATGGTTAGGAGAAACTCCAATGATAGCATCCATAACCAGTGCACACTGAGTAATGTTAGATTTGATTCTCTTCTACACCACTTCCATGGGCAATACTTGATCCTCATAAATTCGTTTGTTGTGTTGAAGCCAAATGAACCAAGCTATAGCCAAAGGCACCAGTTTCCAGAGAATATGGCTTCACTTTGTAAAGGCACCTGCACCCCATTACAAGAGAAGGTCCCTAAAGGATTTAGGCTTGGCCCAACTAATGGAAAACAAGGAAAGATAACGGTGCCAATTTCCAAACCTCCCCTATTCAGAGGTCTTTTTAGAGAGAGAGAGATTGTTCAGTAGGCAATTTGGTTGTAACTTGGAACTGCTTCTAGCCTTGCTTTCCCATTAGTGGTTTTTTTTTTTTTTTCCAGAATGATGCTTTCCCATTTATTAATAAAGATACAATTTGGTCGATCACGCACACACACACGGAACACATTTATGAGATCAAGACAGTTCATCTGCTATGTACAACCATCGATGAGCCATAATCCAACACTGCTTGAGTATGGTGCCCCTAATCCCTTGTATGGATTGGAGCAGCATATAAAGAATTGAATGGATTGGATTGTGTGGTGATTTTGGTTTTCTTTTTGGTTGGTTTGGGTGGGGAGGAATGGGGAGGAGAGGGGGGGGGGGGGGGGGGGGGGGAGGGCATAGAGTTGCTTATATCCTTGGCATTCAATCAGCAAATGTCTCTCAAATGTATCCTCAGGCTAAGCTCCTTTTTTTGGGGTGTCCATTGGTTGGTTCCGAAGAAGTGAAAGCCAGATGACCGTACTGTGAAGCTTCACAACTCGTTGAAGTGCAATGGAAATCAATAAGTAATATAATACCCTTTTCCACATTATGAGGATAACAGTGAAGTGCCTATGAAGCTGAAGTGGAGGCCAGAGAAGGTGCTTTCGTGACTAATGATATACTTTCAAATATACATTATTGAAGAGTTTAAAAGGGAAGGGACGAAGGACATGGTAGATTGTGAAGTGATGGAGGATATGGTTTATCACATGGTGGAATGGAAGAGTAAACTCAAAAAGCCTACCCCTGGGACAATGATGATTGTGAAGAAGGCACCTTAATGAACAGATTAATATTTAGTTATTGCACTCATCTACTCAACCTCTCATGGATCTGCTCTTTCTTTTGTAACTTGAATTGCTTGATAGTCCTTTTACTGACCACTTCAGTTGTCTGATATTCTATGCATTTTTCATTTCTTGGTTTGCTTCTGACGTTCATATATGGGTTGCTTTTCCGTTTGGACCTTAAAGGTTCAAAAGCGTGGCTCGGTGGGAAGGTCTATAGATGTTACACGATACCGGGGGTATGATGAGCTCAGGCATGACCTTGCACGCATGTTTGGGATTGAAGGGCAGCTGGAAGATCCTCAGAGGACTGAGTGGAAACTGGTCTATGTGGATCATGAAAATGACATTCTCCTTGTTGGAGATGACCCTTGGGAGTAAGTCTCCTTTCCCATACTTAAGAACTAGATGAGCCTTGACTCAAATCCACTCTAATAAATTTGGAATCAGGTGATGCAGTAGACTGCATTCAATTTCAAATCAAGCCCCCGTGTCATATTTTCTTAAACCACTGGATCCTATTTTTGGTTTTTTCTCATTGTTGTACATTTGCTAACCATTTCCTTTCATTCTATTATCAGGGAATTTGTTAGCTGTGTACAAAGCATCAAGATCCTGTCTGCGGCAGAAGTTCAGCAGATGAGTTTTGATGGCGATCTTGTGAACATTCCCATACAGAACCAAGCATGCAGTGCATCTGATAGTGGCAATGCATGGAAAGGTCACTATGACGATAACTCAGCTGCCACTTTTGACCGATAACAATCTGATAAATCTAAGATGGCAATTAAATGTTGATGTTCTGCTGATCCAAGGACCATCAAGAGTGCTTGCGTTTCATGCTGCAGTCGTAGGAGATGACGGATCAGGGCCTTGCCATCGTTGACAGAGACTGATATAATTGAGGCTTTGGTATGTTCATATATCTTGGACGTCAAGAAAAGGAAAGTGGTTCAGAACACAGGTCAGTAGGAAGAGAATGCCTGAATCCCCTGTGACATAAATTGCATTATTTTAATTATATAGGCATCTTCCTATTTGTTACAAGATGCCTATAATTCATCTGCCGAGTATAAAAATTTGGGAAAGTGGTTCATTTGGGAACCATGTATACACCACATATAGAGTTATAATGTGGTCTTTCTAAGAGGATCTACCCTCTTATCATCTTCCCCTGGAAAGGAATCTCCACATTTACAAAGTAATTGTGAGAGATAAATTGTGTACCTAATCTCATTTTGCCTTGAACCCATCGCAACTTCTCAATGAGATCTCCTTCTTTTAACCAAATGTGATAAAATTAATGATATGACTGAATGTTTTCTCTTTTGAGAGGAAACACCTTTCTTTTCATACAGAAACAATAATATCGAAAAGAAAATATAAAGGAGGAAATCAATGAAAGAGAATCAAACTACAACAGAGAGGTTTATGTGATTCTCTTTTAGTATGTCTACGGGTTCAAAGGCAAAAACGAAGGAGAGACGACTCTCGTTACAAATTTCGCTCGTATTCTTACTCACTGAAAAAAATGTGTATATAATGACCTGATTAGAGTTTACATAAGTTGGACAATAAAAAATTCAGCTCATGTGCCCCCTTTCTCTTTTTTAAAATTTTAAGACATACTTTATTTGTAGCGAAATCTTGATTTTCAACGATCTAAGCTCCATAAAAATGACTTATTTTTTTTAAAAAAATAAGTTCACCGATATGGTCGGTATCCCTGATACACCCATATCAACAATAAACATCGCTTATCATTAATACAGTACGTGTCAACAAATACACTCATGTCAATGATATTAAAACACCCCAATTTCAATTACATATTATGGAAGTTAATGAAAGCAGTACTCGATTCTATGAAGCTTTTGCAACCTAAGCAGTAGAGAATGTTATTTCTCTTCCATTTTACAGTTATTAAAGTTTCTGGCTAGGTAACTATTTTTACTCAATCTGCTAGCATAACTGGGCAAAGAGGCCAGTTATAGAGTTAACTTGACAAACACGTTTAAATGGATTGAATTCGAATTAGGGTTTAAAAAAATTTAGGCCACTCATTTCAATTAATCTTATAGCCACTTAGAAGTAGCGTTAAAATTAAAATATTTCAATCTATTAACAAATAGATTAGGCAATTTGAGTTAAACCTATTTAATAAACACATTAAATTTTTTTTTTTTATGACAAAAGTGTTTAGGCTTCTTAGAGTGTCTGGTTAATTCTTGAGATATGTGTAAGCGTCCTTACTCTCACACATAGGATAATTTTATAGAGAGCAGGGGTTGAGATATCAACTGATACGTATCGTATCGGTCGATATATATCGATTTAGAAAAATTCATAGTTTCTTTTTCTATATTAAAAAAAAAAAAAGAGCAAGGCAAAAATCTAGCTTTCATATATAAATGAAATATATTTTCACTGGATAAAGAAAGAAAAAAAGTAAACATAACATAAACGACTTTTGAATAGTCAACTTTACTTTCTAAAATTTAGGTTGTCACGTAGGCCACGTGAAAGGTTGACAATGATGCAAATGAGCATTCATTTTGGCTACCAAACCAGCCCTAGCCACATCGTTGACCAATTAAAATCAATTAAAGTCAAGATAAGGTGCCACATAAATACTAGATTTTTCTGCTTCTACACATCTGATTTTAAAAAATCAACTGAAATTATCATTCTACCCCTCCTTATTTGATCATCCGAACAAACTGTCAGTTCGTTTGGATGAATATATTCATCCGAACGAACAGATCAATCTAAATTTCATTCGTTTGGACGAATATACTCATCCGAACGAACAAAACATTGCAATTTCAGTTCGTTCGGAGGAGTAAACTTATATATGTTTATTTGAATGATCACTTAGGATCATTCAAACAAATGTGCATTGTCATTCACTTCCTCAAACTTGTCATCTTCAGACTTGACCCATGTTTTGGCTGCATTCCTATATTCAGCTGCTTTTCTTGAGATCTGTCAGCAAACATGGTATTGCTTTCATTTTTTAAGAAAGAATCCGAAATAGCATACCAAAAACATGTACTGCAGGAGTTGCCAAAATTACTTTGAGGAATTACTGACTGATACTTGGTATCTCCAGAACTAGTTCTTCATTGTGTGTCTTGTGCACCACATTTACTCCAGCATTCTTTGACATTTACCATGTCACATTGTTTACTCATCAAATGAACTGCAGGAGTTGCCAAAATTACTTGAAGGAATTGCTGACTGATACTTGGTATCTCCAGAACTAGCTCACTATTGTATGTCTTGTGCATCACATTTACTCCAGCATTCTTTAACATTTACTATGTCACATTGTTTGCTCATCAAAGGAACATACTATTCTTAGGATATATTCAAACTGATCATTCGGACGAATGAACTTATGTATGTTCATTCGTTCGAATAATTCAAATTGATCATTCGAACGAATGAATATATATAAGTTCATTCGTCCGAACGAACTGAAATTGTATTGATCTGTTGGTTCGGATGAATATAATCATCCGAACGAACTGAAATTACACTGATTTGTTCATTCGGATGAGTGTATTCATCCGAACGAACTTAAAATGAACTGACAGTTCGTTCAGATGACCAAACACGGAGGGGTAGAATGGTAATTTCACCCGATTTTTTGAAATCAAATGTGTAGAGGCAAAAAAAAATCGAGTGTTTATATGGAGCGTCCAAGATAAGACTTATTTTGATGTTTATGATAATCTACAATTATTTTAATTATTTTACAATTTTTTTTGTTGTGGACCAAAGTCATTAATTTTAAAATTATTGTTAGAAGATTAGGAAATTTTTTTTTTTTTGGAGAAAATTGGCATAAAACCACTGATACCAGGTAATATCAATCAATACAATACGCATAAGCTTGCTCCACAATATTAGACTAGTCAAATGCTCTATTGTGTGGTATTTGTGTGTCATGGCATCTGCCGGCTGGACAATATTTAAAAAATAGATATAATAAATAAATGTTTTTTTTTTAATATTTAGAGATAAATCAGTCAATCGATTTAACATAGATTAGATTTTAATATGTGATGATGACAATAGAGTAAATCCGTCAGTGAAAGCATTCGAACGCCAAGAGCTTGTGCAAAATGTTGCTTTTATTTTTTCATTTTTAATTTCAGAAATAAGAATTTCTGACATTTTCTCTTCTTCTTTTAGACAAAAACGATAAAAAGAATGATGAAAAGAAGCAAATGTACCTTCCTTACATTCCATTCCATTCCATTTCCATTTCCATTGTGTAAAGCTTGAAAATAGAATTTTAAACATACGATAAAAATGAAAATACAATTAGCAGGGTTTTCGAAGGAACAATGAGAATGAGAATGAGAATTAGGGTGCAAGTGGAGGATATCGATCAATGCAATCCAGCCATGGATTCCTCGCCGGCTTCCTCACATGGCCCATGGCCCGCCACACAGCACTGTTGCACTTGAACCCAGATCCAAATGCAAGCTGCCAGATCCGGTCTCCTCGCCGGACCCGCTCCTTGGCCTCTAGATAGGCCAACTCATACCAGATGCTGCTGCTGGAAGTGTTGCCGAAGCGGTGGAGCGCCATCCGGGAGGCCTCCATGTTCCGGTCGCTCAGCTCCAAGTTCTTCTGAAGCTCGTCCAGCACGTTCTTGCTGGCGGCGTGGACACAGAAATGCTCGAAGGCCAGCTTATAGTCGGGAATGTAGGGCTTGGTGGCATCGGCGGTGCGGAAGAGGTGGCGCCAGATGAGGGAGGCGAAGAAGAAGACGTGCTCGGAGAAGGGGAGGACGAGGGGGCCGAGGGTGGTGATGTTGGTCTTCAGAGCGTGGCCGCCCACTTCCATCAGATCTCTACTGATTGCTAGACCCTTCACCCGTTGCTCGTCTTCGTCCTGATACACGGACCTGTTCGTACATACGCACCCCCATCCCTAACTCACTGAGTCACGAGTCTATAAAAATTCCTATTGAAACTTCACGAGTTACATTTAGTAGGACTTTAGGTTCGATTTTCGTGCCATTCAACAGTTGCTATCAAATTACTATAAATTTTTTTTATTATTTATATAAATAAACTATTATCTTGACAAATAATGAGTTTTTTACTACATACTCTATAATTAATAAAATTCTAAAAGAAGAAAATCTCTTATTTTTTTATATTCTAAATTTTTTTAAACCCTAATCAATGTTTTTTTATTAATTTTGACAAGAATTATATATTTAACTGAAATGGTCGTGTGACTGATATATATCGTTTAAATTATATATTTTTCATTAATGTAGCCATGGGTTAAAATCTAAGAAAGGACATGATGAGTCAGTTCTACAACTTACTTTAATTAAATTCAAATAAATTGATTTAACCAAGCTTTTATAACAGGATTTGATGTTGAGATTAGTTGGTGCAACCCCTAACCACTCAGTTAACAGAGTGAATACTTAGAATTTAGACCTGAACATGAACATTATTAAGCCTAGGGCCCAAAAAGAAGGCCCACCCAACTAATACCTTAACAGAAGGCCCACCAAATTAATGTCTATTCAGCGCCTGGAACTAATTTCAAACGTACATTTCATTTATGCCAAGTTATTTAATTTCTCATATTATTAATTTCTTTGGAGTAGTGAGTTGGACGTCAAGTGTTTTGATAAAAGAAACATTAAAGAGATTGTTTAGTTCAACTGATCACTTCTCGCTTAAAAAATAAAGGTGTAAATAAGTGATATTTATATCTGTACCACCGTTCAATTCTTTATCTATTTTAGGCTCAATTTTTTGCATTTTACTTTCATTTAGCTATTTTAGTTATCAAAATTATTATTTTCATCACCCCATATTTTATGATATCAATTTATATGTTTTAACCATAAAAGTAGTCGTTAAATTCATATTTTGCTTAAGACTGAGAGTACTATTATTAAAAGGGTGACTGACTGACTGACCTGAAGCTCCGGTCGTCGGATCCCTTGTGGGTGCGGACGATGTGCTCGAGGCGGTACTTGGCACGGTGGAAGTCGCGCCTCCGGTTGGAGAGGAGCAGGGCGGAGCAGCCCATGCGAAAGAAGCAATTGGGAATCAACATGGAGCGGTTGCGGCCCGGGTACCAGCTGAAGGAGACCATCTCAGCGCTGACCACAATGGCCAAGGTGTTGGGGTTGGCCTGGAGCATGTCGTTGGCGAGGTCCAGCGCTATGATGCCGGCGCTGCACCCCATTCCACCCAAATTGAAGCTGAGAATGTTGCCCCTCATCTTGTAGTGGTTTACGACCATGGCGGAGAGAGAAGGGGTGGGGTTGAAGAGGCTGCAGTTCACCACAAGGATACCCACGTCCTTTGGCCGGATGCGGCACTTGTCGAAGAGCTCGTCCAGGGCGCCGAAAATCACGGTGGATGCCTCAGCCCGCCCCTCTTTCATGGTGGCGCAGTTGCCCGGAGACATCACTCCTTTGGGAATGTAAGTCTCGTCGCC
This sequence comes from Chimonanthus salicifolius, assembly GCA_013350335.1. NCBI lineage: Eukaryota > Viridiplantae > Streptophyta > Magnoliopsida > Laurales > Calycanthaceae > Chimonanthus > Chimonanthus salicifolius. The sequence goes on along the minus strand of CM023540.1, from coordinate 25,610,706 downwards.
TATGCCGGAGGCCTTGAGGATCCGCCTCTGGAATTCCAGGCTCGCAGCGTCGAATTTCTCTGATTTCCTCGCCAGCTCTATGAATTCCTCCTTCGATACCTGTCATCAATCAAAGAGACGGTCATCAGCTTTAATTGACTAGTTAATCAAATGATGCTACATAAACATGATTAAATGTACTTAATACAATATTATTAACAACGAAGATGTGTGAATAGTTTTAACTTTGCATTGAGGTAAGAATTGACCAGTTACTTTAATTTGTTTTAATTAAGATTAAAGGAGCAAACTTTTATATTACAAGAAACTCCTTAATTTGATCTGAAATTGTGCTTCATGTAGACATGATGCTAATAATACCAATAAAGCCAGCGAGAAAAGCAGGACTACTAATTTAATTCCAAGGTCCTGCGGTCTACCAAATGGCGACAGAGTTTCAGACTTGTCAACATTAAATTTCGAACAACCCTTCACATTTTAAAGTGCGCCCTTTATTTGGAAAAGAAGCCAGCTAAGATGTAAGAGCCTCGAATGAACTCCATTTCATAGTAAATTCAAATAGTAAAATTTGTTAATTTTTTTTTCTAATTTCGGTTCAACTTTTTATTTATATCAATTTTAATCTATAAAAAGTAATGACTAATTTATTTTATCTTAAAATTAATAGATAATTTGACTCAGATAATTTTATTTTAAATACTTAAAAGTACCTATAATAAAGTTCTTCTTTTATTTGTAGTTTTAATTTTTATTTTTTTCTTTTATTCTGTCTTTTTCTTTTGACCTAATCCTTTTAAGCCGTGGATCCTTTTCCTTGTACTTTTTCTTTTTCCTTTAATGAAGTTCTTCTGTACCTTTCAAAAAAAAAGTATCTATAATAATACAATATTATTAAAAAATATTTTTTTATGATTTTTCTATAAATTATATGATCATTTAATGAGCCATTTATATGATGAAAAGTGACAGGCTTCATTAGTAGGCCATGTGTCCCCTGTCATGAAGTTTCGTGGTTGAGAAGTAAATCTCAATTAATAACATAAAACCCTATTAATTCATTTGATCAATTAATTCAATAAAAAGCTTAGACAAGAAAGAAAATTTATATTAAAAGAATTTGATTGCTTTGCTTCGAAATTCTAAGACCTAATTAATTCATCAAGTCACAATCTAAACAATAATCTATTTTTTAAGACAACTAGATGCGTGAATTAAGAATAAAGATCCCAACTTGTAAATTAAAACCTAACTATTATTATTATAAAAAAATAATTGAATATTCTAATCTATTTAATAAACAGATTGAATTGATTAATTTGTTTAATAAATAAAGAAATTTAAATTGAGAACTAAAACAAATTAGAATACCTCAACATAACACTTCAGTAACAAACTCAAAACTCAAAAATGAAAAATCAAATTGATAGTGACTAATTAACCTATTCAAATAAATATTTTAAGCCAATCAAAAATTATTTAGTAAGAAATGAATTAATATATAAAATAAAAATTAAACTTATTAATAATCCCAAGTCAAAAAGAGAGTGGGAATTAATGAAACAATAAAATGCATAGCCACCCATCACATGCATATTGGGAGGCACGTATCCATGCATGTATTCACACGTACAACGAAGCACACGTGAATGTATGTATTTAAATTTCAATGTCTTCAAAATCAATTTCAGTCATTTATTTTTTTTTCTTTTTCCTTTTCACTAAAAAATATTATTATAGTATTATAGGTATAATATATTTTTTATCTTTTATATTTTTGATATTTTTAAATATTCACTAATATTAAAGTTGAAAATGATTTAAAGGGATTTCACCTAGCATCTTTGATAGAAAATGATCCAACGAACCATTCAGATTTTAATGGATTGAAGAATGCCCAGTGATTTGTCTACTATGAGTGTTTCTCATGGTACACATTAAAATGAAAATACAATTTTACCATTATTTTCTTATTTTCCTCTGTTTCAACACTTTTATATTTGGTGGAATAAAAATAAATTTAATATTTATTTTGTCCAAACAAATTATAAAAGAGATTAAAAAAAAAATGGACAAAATGGGTATTTCACTATTTGATTGATTACCTTGAGTTCATCCGACGGTCGATAACAGGCGAAATCGATGAGATAGATGGGTTTGGGGCGTGACATGAAGTAGACGGAAACAGTAAAGACCAAGACGCCGAAGAAGGTGAGGACGGTGGCCAGATCGTAGCTGGTATCCTCCAACACCTTCTTCAAAAGATCTTCTCTGCTCAGGCTGCCGACCTCGGCGCCGAACATGATCACCAACACCGGTATCGTGGCAAGATAGATTGCATGGTTTATTAGATAATGGTAGCCCAATCTCACGTATTTGAGATTTACAGAGTGCAGGAAGTCCGGCAAACGTCGCCTGACCCTGACGGAGAAGGTTGGGGAGCCTGCATCAGGACCCGACACTTCAACACCACGGTTGACGATCTCTGTAGAGAGTAGGTGTTGCTCACTGGCCATGTTCTCTTCTCCACAGCTGACAATTGCAGAGAGAGATAAGAGGGAGAGATGAAGAGGAGCGAAGAAGGAGAAATTATATAAAGGGAAAAGTGGGTGAAGTATAGTTAATATGTGCACCGAGTGGGGAAGAGAGTCGTTGGATAAGCCATGAATTCTACATTGAATGAAAGTGGGTTGAATTCAAATGCTGTTTCTCTGTCCATTTTCCCATCAATTAGGCAATGACGGAATTGCCCTTCATTTTCTATATTTATTTATTTTTAAATTAATTAATTATATGGTCGCATCGTCACGAGCAACATCAGTTGTAAGCAATTTTTTTAGTTAAATTTTGCACTGGGTATAATTTTAAAAAGGTTAAGGTGCAAGTTCTTGGAATGTGACATATTTGTCAATTCTAAATTTTTCTTTAAAATTTTGATAATTTTGAGTTATTTTCATCAATTTATTTTGAATTTTTCTTCTCAGATAATCCTTATTTTAGAGATTTTTTTTGTTAAAATAATTTAGTGAATTGATTTTGAGTACTTGTGAAATTAGATAGAAATGTCTTAACGTGAGTGATATAATTTGTAGCCATCTACGAATTAGACTAGTTCTAATAATGTTATAATGAAATTCATAACATATGAAAAGAAGTGCCATGAATACTATCAATCAACCAAATCTGAATCGATTTTAACACAAGTGGCATCATTATCTTTAGATTTAGATTTAAATAATATGGATAATGATGTGACTTGTATATAGATTGATGGGTCATTTTTGTTGTTAGGTCAAACATCAAATGGCAACGCCCATCTAATCCAGAAAGACTTTTGGTTGGACTGACAGCAGTGTCGACTTAGACTGATATTTTGAAAAAATTAAAAATCGGAAAAAAAAATTTACTACTATTTAAATTATCTCAAAATCTTATTGACTCAAGTCTATTTAAATTAACTGGCATGAGTCATTTAAAATTTTAAAATAATGGTTGGATGCCTACCCAAGATGATAGTCCTAGTTCCATCGTCAGATATTTGACAGAACCATTTTTATCAAAACTTGTGTATGAAGATTTATGTAGTGCAAGTTAGGTTCGAGAGAAATTTGAGGTAATCTCGAAATTTAAATGTTGATCTTCAGTTTTGGAGCAAGATTTTGAAGTCAAGTATTAACAAAAGTTTATTAATTAGCCGTCCGTTTCATAAAGTAGAAGATTGTAGGTTCGAACTTCCACAGTCTAATCTTGTGATATTAGAAGATGTACGAAAAGAATATAAAAAATTAGTCTAAGGTATTTTATAATTTTTATCTAATATATAATATATGATACCTCACTGACACTAAATTACTATATTAGGCTAAAATTTCACCCAGAAGACTAAAATGCCGTTGCTTGTCTAAAATATAAACTCAACTGAAGTAGCAACACCATTGTCATTAGGTAATTTAAAAAGAACCTAAATGCCAGTCTCATGATAATCTTCTCTATACTCTATTAATAATAGAATAAAATTAAACTCGATGAGGTTAGAGTGATGATTAAGAACTTGCTTTAAAAAGTTGAAGTCATGAATTTAATTTTCACTCCATCTCAAAGGCCCACTCTCTACCTACTCTAAAGATTAATCGAATGCTCTTGGAGATTTGGACACCTTGGCCATAAAAAATGATAGAATAAATTAAAACACCTAAATTAAATTTGTTTTGAGGGATGATTGGGACAATTTTTTATTAATTTTTTTAAACAAAAATGCTCATCCTAAAATATATTTTTAAATTTCAAGGGACTTTTTTTTAAAAAAAAAAATGGCTGAAGACTCTTTTCTCAGAAGAGGAAGGAGCTTTCATGAGTTCCATAGAAATGATACAAGTGTCGTTGTGGTGGAAGAGATAGATAAGAAGGGAACATCTGGGAGAGAAGGCAGGAATGAAGAAGAGAGCCACTGGTGGTTGGAAGTCTCGTGGCTCTGAGCCGCCAGCTGTAACCGCTCAACTAACTTTCAATGTTTCATTTAATGACGTTTAAAGCATCGGCTCTTAGCCACTTAGCCAGGTCACCAGCCGCCTTTTCCTCTGCATGAGAAAATTAATGTTTTTACATTAATTTTTTTAAAAAAAAACCTTTATTGCATTATAAGATTTAGCTTTGTGGTGAGAAATTATTGAATGACATTAATGTCATTAGTAAAATTGAGTAAATTTTATATATAAATTCATTTTTTATGAAAAAAGTTATTAGATCTCAATATCTCATTGTGATCATAATGGACTACAAGTTCCAAATCCTATTGATTGAAGTGCACTAAAATTCTTTTCTTAACTGATCATATATCACGATTTACTTCAATTCAACGGTGAATAGTTCTTAAAAATAGTTGATATTAGAGTCTACTGAAAATCATACAAAAATATTTAGAGCCAAGGGTTTTCTTTAATTCAAAGTGAACCACGCATGTAAAACTTACACAATCTTATGATAATTCACTATGTAGTTATTTCTCTTTCTAAAAAATATATTTGTAGCAACAATCTTACTACCAATTCCGTTGTTTGATATAGTTCTTCTCTTCATGTTCTCCCTATGTGTTAGAATAGAAAGTGGAAAGATTTTCCATGGGTTGACCTTCTCCATATAGATTTCCTCTTTCTTTTGGAAAAATAGTTTAAAAAGCTACTTATTTTGTGATTATCTATATTCTAATTAAATTTAAAATAAATCCATGATGTTCTTTATTTATTTCACTCATCTATACAAAGTCTGTTACATAAAAAATATATAATTTTCCTATTGAAAATGGATACCACAATCTTCCTAAAATTACCCTTCTTGACATTATAAGACTGTTTACTTTGCCTAACTCATCAAACCCTTTTTAACCCCAAAACACCCTAAGCCAATTGTCCAATCTCCTTTGCTAATATGAATTCTATCATTTTGATAAAATAGGGTAAAACTTGGGTTGGGTTTACCTGAGAAATCAATGGGTTTGGGTTATATTTTTTATATATCGGATCTGGTCAGATTGGAAAAAAATAACCTAGATGAAATTCATGTCGGGTTGAATTAAGAAATTTAAAAGCAAGCTGATCCGATCAAATTCGATCCGACTGCACAAAGTTATAAAACAACGTTAAGATTGAATCGAATCAGAAATTTAGATCGGATCAAGTTGAGTAACTCAGGTCAGTAATTTTGATCGAGCCTAATTGAGTTTAACAATTTTTGACATAAGTTAAACTGAATTTATTGAAATCCGACCCAATCAAACCCGAGTTTCATCCCTTTGACCAAACTTGTTTTCTTTGTCTTCAAAATTTAACATTCTTTAGACTTGAGAGAGGAAAACAAGTCTTGGGCATAGTGACAAATACCGTTCTCGGGATATTAACGGCAATTGATAATAACGGGATATTTTTAAATTCTCGGATTTTTATCAGGAATTTAACGGGAAAATCTCGCTGAAATTATAATATTTAAAAAATAAAAAAATAGAATAAATAAAAAAATTAATGAAATAAAAATGGTATAGGGAATTTATCGGGATTTTCTCAGGAATTTACCGGGATATTATTGCGTTTTTAACGCGATTTTATCGGGAATTTACCAGAAATTTATCGTTTGGCGATAAAAACGCATTTTTAACGCGGTAATGGTATTTTACCGATAAAAATACGGTAAATTTGAAAATGCCGCCGATATTTGTGACATTGGTCTTGGGATACACAAACAGGACTTTTCCATGACTTTTTGATTTACTTTTGACAAGTCAAATGAACTATCAATTCAAAGTTTGACCATGAGTAAAGACGAAATTAATGTTAACCATGTATCTGTCTTGACCATCCAAAGGTTAGCCCGCCCGTCTTCAACACCATCATTGTGGTAGCCCCCATAAATTAAGGTCTATTGCCAAAATTATGCAACTCAAAGATTTTACACAAACCAAGAAATACCAACAATACACTAATCTATATTGGTGTAGTTCAGTTCAAGGGGTATAAATATCGTCGGATATATATTATATCGGCTGATATGTATTTATTTTGAAGTAGTGAATATCGGCCGATATATATCGTCACCGGCTGATATTCACAATATCGGCTGAAATATCAGCCGATATCGACTGGAGAGAGAAAAATATCGACTGATAACGATTTTTAAACCCCTGGTTTAACGGGTTGTCTCCCGCTTTAAGAAGTGGAAGGTTGTAGGTTTGAACTTCTAAAGTCTAACTTTGGTGTACTCTAAGGGTAGTGAGCTCACCCATAGAGATTTTACACATAGTATTATGTGATTTTCCACATGTAAAATTCAAAAAAAAAATTAATAGACTAAAGTTGCATATGGATTAAGTTTTCATTTTGTACCGGCATACATGAAAAGATATATAATGTCCATTATTAATGTATTAATTTTTTCAAAATCAAATTGACTATTTTAAAACAATTAGCAAAAAAAATATGTTTAGACTCTATTGATGTCATCTAATGTATTCTATAAAATTCAATCTCGTGTTGGATTGTGAAAACCTGACCTTTTTATTATTTTAATTAAAATCTTTTTTTTTATTATAAATATATAAAATAATATTATAATGAAATAGAAAAACGTTTTTTTCTCATTAAAATACCTCAAACCCTCTATTACAATAAATTTCTTGGAAAAAAAGAAAACACTTTATTTTTAATATTATTGAAAAAAAGAAGAAGAGTTCCACTCATTGTGTTTTTTATTTTTGATCGACTAACAATGACAAGCAACCTTTTCAAATAAAATATTTTAATTATTCTAAACTTATCTATAGCTTTCAAATTGACTCTAAAATTTATGTGTGTACAACTATGTTGACCAGTCATAAAAGAAACTTCTTTTTCTCATTAAAATTAATTTTTTGGGAAAGTAAAAAAAACATTTTATTATTAATATTATTGACAAAGAGTACTTGTTTACGAAAGAAAAAAAGAAGAAGAGTTTCATTCATTGTACTTTTTAGTTTTTATCGGCTAAAAATGAAAAATAATCTTTTCAAATAAAATATTTTAATTGTTCTAAACTTTTCTAAAGATTTCATAATTCTATTAGAGTGTAGAAGAGAATTGACTTGGAAATTTATTATCATGTACAATCTCTGTTGACCAGCCACACGCTCATAATTATTTTTGGAGGGACATATGACTTTAGGTTTTTGATGGGACAACCAGAAAGAGAGAGATATCTTAGGAATTACATAAATCTGATTTAAAAATCTTTAATTCTTTTTTCAAACCATTTGAAAATTTATTATTAGAAAATGGGAAAATCTGAATTATATATATTTTTTTTAATTTACGCATGAAAAATCGTGGGATACTCAGCATAAAACTCCCACAGATAAGTCCACTACATCTAAGGCACACCAATATGAAGCCATAGGAACTCGAACTCGCAACCTCTCGCTTCCTAAGACGAGAGATAACTAGTTAAACTACACCTATGTGTCCTGCTTGCAGAAAGTTATATTTAAATCTCAATAATTTCCTCTTTCCAAAATTCGAATATTTAAAACTTTATTCTTACACGTTGAGAGAAAGTGTGTTTCACTTAATAATTTGAGAGAATGAAAAAAGGTTTTCAAAGTGCTTTAAGAAAAATAAAACCCAATTAAAAAGGTGAGTTTTCCTTAATAATCCATTGATGGGGCATTAAGTCATTCCTTGATTGATTTTTAATTTTTTTCTAGTCTCACTCTGCTTTAAATCCCAAGAAGAAAGTAATCCATTGGTTTAATTCTTTAAATATAACTTACGTTAAAAAGGAGATTTGAATGTTTAAAGATAATTGATTGAAAAATATACATTTAAGATAATTGATAGGAATTTATACTTTCATTTTGACTTACAAGTGTTACTTAAGGCATTATTGTTATCAATATTATCATTACTATTAACCAAAAGATGGAGCTCCTCATAAATGTCAATATTTAATTGATAGAAAGTACAAGAAACATTTCTATATAAAAAAATAAAAGTATTTCAATTATAATTTTAAATTCATTTAATATTAATTAACACACACAATAAACTTTTCTTATAATAAATTTAGGAGTTTCATTGGTGCAATGAATGCTCAAGTTTAAATCACATTAAATTTAATTTTTGCAGAGTTTTTAAATGTGAATTCAATTTTATGGTAAAATTAAACTATTGATATTATTTATTTAATTATTTTTATGCATCTTTATTATTAGATTAATATAATAAGCGAATATTTTATTTTAAAATTTAAAAATTCAAGATGAAAATAATTCAATAAATCACATTTTTTATAATTAGATAGTTTATAGACCATCTATTTATTTATACATTTTTTTATTAAAGTGTATGACAGTTGGAAGATAATAATAAAAGTCATAATTGGGCTAACTGCTACCAAACTAAGCTTTGAATCACTGCTGACACGACCAAGTTAAAGAAGTTTGCAGATTAGAATAGACTACTCCACAGCGTCCAGCTGTCAGTTGAGTGTTTCGAGTCAGATCAAGTCAAAGATTTTTACTCCATTCTTGTCTTTTACTGTGAATCAAACCGGTCGTGATCGGTGAGTAAATTAAGAATAGAGTCAGTAATTGTACATTTAGAGTTTTTAT
>CM023540.1:25405834-25601479 GCA_013350335.1 Chimonanthus salicifolius | reverse complement strand
AAATAAAAAATATATCTATTTGTAAATTTAAAGAATAATGCATACATGCTTAGATGAGAACATCCGTTCATTCGAACCAGCATTGTCGAACCGGACCGACCGGAACGGACTCGGTCGGTTCAGGTTCGACCGCAACAGCCATCTTCTCGGTCCGATCTGATTTAAAACCTTCTGATAAATTAAGCCGCAAAAACTGTTTCAAGCCGCGGTTTAAATCGGGTTTTTAATCCAGTCGTGAGCCGTGAGCCTCGGCTTTGGAAAAATGGAAAGTTAGAAAAAAAAAAAATTAAAAACGTCGGCGGCTGCGACTTTAAGAATCCTACAAAACAGTAAATTCAGTGAAAAATAGAATGGAATAACGAACGGCGGAGAGAAAAAAAAAATATGGGGAAAGGATTGAATAAAAAAAATCGCTATACCTTTCGTAGCTTTTCTCTCTTCTTTTTCTTCTTCGTTGATGTACGAGAGCGCGGCTAAGGTTTAATAGAGACGTGAAAGAGAAGGGTATTAAAAGATGTTTAGGATTTCTAAGTAAAACTCGTCAATGTGAAAAGGAACTCACGTGAGTTTCTTAAGAGCTCACATGTAAGCTCACATGTGTATTCTAATATTTTTAAAAAATATTTTTATATGAAAGTTATAATTTTTTATTTTAAATATATATTTACTTATGCTGAAAGTAAAAATTATAATGTTTTTCTTTTATTTATCTTATTGTAATAATTTATTATATTTACCATCTAATTTACCATTATCATTATTATTAAAAGTATTCTTTATTTTATTATATCAATGTAACATAATTAATTATAGCTCGTAATTTTAATCTAATAATTTTATTTATCTAATTTTCTTAATGAAATAAAATCTCTTTTCTCAAATGAAAGAAACATTATATTATAATAAATTCCATTTTGAAGTTAAAAATTTAGAATGTCATGGTAAGTAGCTTTCTTGCTTTGGATTTTAAAAACAATAATACTAATTACATTGTTAATTAGAATAGATTTGAAAGCTTAATTAAATTTATAAGATTCAATCCATGAATAATTATACCACTCCTATATTTATAAGAAATTAGTCTACATGTAAATATTGAAATGCTTTATAATTTGCAAAGCAATAAGTGGTGATTATTAAGGATTGAAATATGTTGTTTTAAAAGAATGGTCAATTTTAACTTCTACAACATATAATTGAGTGTGATTTGAAGAAAAAAAATCTTTCTTATAAGAGTTTTATTTATATAGAAAAAAGATTAATTATAATCTAATATATTTATAACACAACATTCATAGTAGGAGTTGACCGGGTTGACCACGGCTGAACCCGATTGAACCGAACCTTCTCGATAACGGTTTGGTAGATGATCTGGTTCTTATACATTGATTCGAATAATGGGCTGAACAGTAATATAGAATATTGTTTGATCATTCGCTTGAATGATTCATTCGAATGAATGTCAAAATGAAATGACAGTTTGTTCGAATGAAAAAATGTGAAGAGATAATGATAATTTGCTATAAAAATCTGAAATCAAATTATATAAAATAGAAAAATCGGATGTCTGTGAGTGCGGTCAAGAAAAAGAAAGGAGGAGCATTGTTCGACAATACCTTTTAGTTTTCTTGACCTGATTGGTCATACTGAAGTGGAAATTAGGTTCGACAACACATTGAAGAAAGAAGGATACCCAGATGAAGAAGTAAACTGAATTCTTTCTCATAATTCGAAGTGTATTTATAAGTGCTATATCATAGAGGATCATCGTCAAGAGTGTTAATATTCGTTGATAATCTTTTATCTGACATATATCTATTGAAAATTTGATGGCTGATATATATAATATTGACCTACATAAAAAAATATCACGATATTTTTTGATAGATCTTAGATGAAAACATTGGTTGACATTATGTAGTTTTTCATTATTTTTATTTTTTTAATTATATCAATTTTTAAAAAAACGAGATAATTTTTAAAACAAGAGTTAAAAGAAGAAGTTCGGCCGATATATATATATATATATTATATATATATATATATATATATATATATATATAATATATATAACATTGTCCGATAGATATACAGTAGTAGCTACTTGATGATTCCTTACACCCACTTTATTTTAGTTAGTGATTTAGGCATTTTTGTTTTTTTTTTAATGGCTCTTGATTTACCCCACAAAGAGACTCCACATGGGCCCGGCAATTGACTTGAGACATTATATCACACAACATGTTGTCGGGTGTCTTTTCTTCCATTGTAATATGATTATATATATATATATATGTTTATTTTATCTTGAAAATCATAATTATATTTCTCATTGAAACCTTTTAAGCCACATTATAAAAGAACCTTCTTTTACATAAATGAGAGAAAAATAATTTATCATAATATCTATTTGGTGTTTAAACACGATAAATAATATTTCATGTATTATCTACTTTCAGGTTTGATTTGATGTTTTTGGATTAAAGTAGAGGTTTTTTGGTTCAATTCCTTATGAATTATATTTGATAGATGAGGTTTATAGGTGATTTGTATATCGGATTACTCTCAATTCTAATATAAGGTGAAAATATCTATATTATAAATAAAAATTAAAAGTTTTTTAAATATGAAATATATCTATTTATTATTTTATCTTTTTTAATTTATTAAAATAAAATGAAAGAGAAAATATCATGGTATATCAGTATCACTCCACACGTCAATTCCATTGATAGCTAGGAACAGAGGACAGTGAAAAATGATAGGCCTTTCTGAATAGAAGGGAAAAGGATAAGGAAACATAAGCATGTTCATTTTTTTAAGCACCTGACGCCCCACATGACCAAAGGTGGTACCACATGAAAATGTTGCTTGGTCCACCTTCTAATTGGTAGGCCCGATCCGATTCATATAAGTTGGGTCCACTGTCTGTCTGGGTCTAATGCACATTGATGGACTTCAAAGATTTCCATTCACATTGGACGCCCAATTTGTCCTAAGTGTTCAAATGTAGGAATGAAACTCTAGTACGACCAAGTAGAATTTTAATAAATCTAATTCAACTCATGTAAAAAATTATTTAACCTGACCTAATTCGATTCAAATGGCTGACCCGAGTTATTCAACGGACCCGACCTTACCCAAATTTATGATCCGACTTAACTTAAGTATTGTTTTATAACTTATTGCACTCGAGTCGGATCAGATTACTTTTAAATTTTCAACATAATCTTACTTGAATTTCATATGGGTTTATTTTTTTATAACCCGACCAAACCTAGATCTACAAAAACATAACCCAAGACCATTGATTTCTCGAGTCAGTTATCGGGTTTCACCCTAATGAATCATTAACTTTTATAATTCCTATTGCAAAATTATACAAAACGTATTTTTATTTTTCTAGTTATATAGTCCTTCACATATGTTATACGACAATAAAACAACCATCCTCATAATTATCTCAATCTCTTGAAAAATTGTTTTTTCTTAGTTTATGACCACACTGCAAGATCTCAAAGAATATTGACCATTTCAACAATACGGAATGTTTTAGCCGATATTTATCCTATATGATCAATTTTAGTTACGTTACAATTGTATTGGATTGAGATATCGTCGATATATCACTAATATATTATATTTCTTTTTTTTTTTTAAAATATATTTTTTGAATTGATACGAACAATAATCACCAATATATTGTTGATATTTGGCCATGTCGAATTACTACTCATCTAACATGATCTATATGACTTCAACTGGTTCTTTTAGTTAGAGATCACAATCACGCAAATGAGGTGAAGAAATCATGTCCTTGGCTCTTATCTTTTATATGTATAAAAAGCATATTCCTTTACTATAATTGTGACTATTTAAAAGCTTCAAAATATTGGAAGTCTAGTTAGGCTAGAAAAGGGACCTATAAGCTTATCGCATGTTGGTGATCATGTTTAAATCTTATTTTTTAATTATTTTTAAAAAAATAAATATATCAAAATACTAAAGAAAAACCCCTTTGCGATGTATTTGAAAAGAATATCAAGACTCAAGAGTACTTCACTGAAAAATACTAATAATAGAGAAACTTTTGTTTATCGACTCCACTTTATAGTGATTATAGGTAAAATTTCGAATTCTTAATACTTCCCACAAGCACCATGAAACATGATTAGGCATTATTAATAAAGCGACGTTGAAAGCACTTTACTTTGGAAAAAAAGAAAAAAATTATAAGTATAATTTTTATTTTTTAAAAATTTCAAAAACATTGCTACAGTCATGCAAATGTGATAAATTTCATCCTTCCAAAATTACCCAACATGTTTTTGGTTGAGTGGACGAGGTCTCTTTGAAGGAACATAATTCTCATTTCTCAATTCAGGAAAGAGGAATAGAATTTTTTGGAAAATTGGTATTAGGCCACCCTCTTCTTGTGGACATCCCATACTTTCAAAAGTTACTAAAATTAAGATTTGAGAGAACATAGCAATGCAGATTGCAATATGTTCCCCTCTCGGCATTAAATGCATGTTAGTCTCTCATTCTCTGTCTCTAAATATTTTTTTTTTTGGTAATAAATGAGTAGACCTAAAATTGGGTAGTGATCTTTGGTGCACTACCTTTAACTAAAATTCAATTTTTAAAAAAGAGAAAAAAAAAGTATAGATAAAATTATAATTTCTTTTAAAAAGTAGTGCACCGATAAAAAGTGGTGGTGCAAAAATCACTACATCTAAAATCTCAGTTATTCATAAATTTGCAGGTCACCATCTATCATAATAAGATGTATAAGATAAAATTTATCTACGATGATGCTAATGATATTTACTTTTGGTTCTTATATTTACATTTAAGAGAAATAATGTTATTCTGCCACTCTAACTGTGAGGCTGACTTCAAATGACTCTATTTGTGTCATGTGGGGTTTATTTTTTAGCCTTGACTAATCAATCTTTGGAGCATGTGATGTGGAGTCTATTTTTTAATAATTTAAACTATTTATTAAATTTTAAGCATAAAATGAATATATGTTTTTTCTACTTCATCAAAGAGAAAATGAAATCATCAAAATCATGAAAGTAAGTATGAAGACTTTAGATTCAAATAAACTTATCTTAAAATAAAAATTAACTTAATCCTTCTTCAAGGAATAAGAGTTGCTTTGATATTCAGTCATTTAATTAACGTTTGATGTGGAGAATGGAATTATCTAAAGCAATAGTTTATAATAATTTATCTAAAAAATATAAACAATGTCACACAAATGTGGGAGCTTCCCTTTTCTGCGCCAGAAAAAAACGCAATACGCATGTCTCTTTTTACTCCACAAGAGAATAATAAAGAGAGAATTGTGAATTTGGTATGAATTCGAGAGGAATTTGAAAGATGGAGTTTGTCTGAGAAGAGAGAAGCACGCCTTCTTTTTCTAGCCTTTTCCAGTCACTTTCTTGTCGGCTCCTCGCCATACCACCCCTCATCCTTCTGTCGCCCAAATCCGTCAGATTTCCGGCGACGACATCCTCTTCTTGCGTCACATCCCGGCTAACACCCACCGGGTTCCGGCAAGACAGTTGTCTGCGACGAAAAAAGCTGAAGTTCTTCTGCTTTCAACTGGGAACGGACTGTTTTGACGTCTGATTCGGAGCAGAAATGGAATGGATAGATAGACTGTCATTTTCCGACTAATCTTCTTACAGTGGACGTTGAGGGGTATTCTCGTAAAAAGGGATTCCAACGAGGGCAGTTAAGCAGACACGACAATCCTGCAGCAGTTCCCCTGTAAAAGAAGCTAAAGCTCCAACCAGACAGAGGAAGAGAAGAGCTTTTCCCCGTCTCTGGATTCTAGAATTCTATTTGTCAGTGAAACAAGGGAAACCCAGTTGAAAATTTTTCTTCGCCTGTCGTCGTTAACAGCTTTGGCTGCTGTAACTTGCTTTTGGAGGTAACGGGACGGCGTTAGACTGACCCTTATGAGTTGTGGCGGAGTCACCAGCTGTGACTTCCCTTAAACGGCTGAAATTCGCTGAATCAGGGAGAGAAATCAGAAAAGAAGAGAATGATTGGAAATTTCTACAATTGAGAAGCTGGTGTAGGATATATATTTCTTGGTAGCTGTTGGTGGGATTCGAAGAAGATGAAGGCTACCTTAGCCAACGGTTTCTTGCCGAGTTTGGGACAAGGTATGGGGTTTTTAAGCTTCTTGTAATTGGATGTATTTCAAGTCTTGTTTTGTTGACTCAGTTGATATTTTCCTTACCTTATTCTGATGGGTTTTACTTAATCTGCAGAGTTTTAATTTCGTGTTAAGTTCTAGCAGACTTTTCTAAAAAAAAAACTCATCTTTTAATGGGTTTCCTCTAATTTATATACGGCGTGTATTTCTGTTGGATGTTGGTTTCTTCACAGACAATTGTTTTTTCTGTGAGTTCTGTGAAGACTCTTCTTCTTCTTGAGTCCGACTTCATAGCAGAGCATCGACAATTGGAATTATCCATCACTATTCGCGAATGCGAATTGTGTTCTTGTCCTTCATTCCTGAGAAATGAGGGTCACTTTAACATTGATATCTTGTCATATAAGTAGAAAAAATGTTAGAAGAAGGATCCATATATCTTTGAATTCAGTCATAATTTACACCATAAAGAAGTGTACCTTGCAAGCAAGGAGCATTCTCCTTCTCTTTGCTCCTCAGTACAGGAATGCTGTAATGTGGCATAAGGGTTTAGAGCTTTACCAATTGATGGTAGTGTCAATTTTGAAACAGATGAGAAAAGAAGTATCAATTCAGAGTTATGGCATGCTTGCGCTGGACCGCTGGTGTCTTTGCCTCCAGTAGGTAGTCTTGTGGTTTACTTCCCACAAGGTCACAGTGAACAGGTTGGTTATTTCCCCTTTTAAATTGAAATGGAATCAGTTTCTGAAGTACTAGCTTCTTACAGAACTCTTCTTTAATATTACGATCGCAGGTTGCGGCTTCGATGCATAAGGAGAATGATAGCATCCCTAGCTATCCAACACTTCCTTCAAAGCTGATATGCGTGCTCCATGATGTCACACTTCATGTATGGATGCTTCTATACAACTCTATTGTATGACTCCTCTGTTTTCTATAGACACTGACTCTTTGTTTCAATCAGTCCGATACTGAAACAGATGAAGTTTATGCACAGATGACCCTACAACCGGTAACTAAAGTGGGCCATCAACTTCCATTTAGTTTTTTTCCTTAGCCATCTATTAATGTCCATATTTTTATGAGTTTTTCCTTCCCCCCTTATTTTTCTTCTGCATCTTATTTTTTTTCCCCTTTGCTCGTCTTAGTACGAAAAAGAAGCATTGCTGGCATCTGATTTGAGCCTAAAGCAAAGCAAGCAACCAGCTGAGTTCTTCTGTAAAACACTTACGGCTAGTGACACAAGCACTCATGGTGGATTTTCTGTGCCACGTCGGGCAGCTGAGAAAATCTTCCCACCTTTAGTATGTGAAATACTCCCAACTTTTAAAAACCATATGATGCTACATTTTTATTTTTTCTATTTACTGTAATGCTTATAAGAAAAGCGATATTTGTAGGATTTTTCAATGCAACCGCCTGCTCAGGAGCTGGTAGCAAGAGATTTGCATGATGTTTCATGGACATTCCGACATATCTATCGTGGTATGCAATAATGTTCCCTTGTTTTGTTGTCTTTTTTGACTGTTAATAAAATCCTTCTTTATCGCACGAGAGAGAGAGAGAGAGAGAGAGAGAGAGAGAGAGAGAGATAACTTGATAGTTGTCTGACTTGTTTTCTGGCCAGAGTTCCATCAGTGGTTTTTAAAATGGGAAGGAAATAGATAGACTGCTGATTTCTAAACCTTCATACATGTAGAAATGAACTATATAAATCTTTTGGTAGATTGAATCAAACAAAGTATAGCTGCAGGGGCAAAATCTTTTCCTTCATTATTTTTTGTTTTAAACACTCAAATGTATGCTGCAAATATCAAAGAGGAAAATTCATGCTTTTTTTCCTGGTTTTATTTAACAGCTACTTACAGTGATGGTGAATAATCCACTTTTTTCATTTGAACAAATTTCAGGTCAACCAAAACGGCATCTGCTTACTACTGGCTGGAGTGTATTTGTTAGCACAAAGAGACTCTCTGCTGGTGATTCTGTCCTTTTTATACGGTAGGCAACATGGCCTGATAGGTAAAATTTGTTTGAAAATTTCTTCATCTACGAGAAATGCATCTTGGATAATTTTCTTGTCTGTGCAGTGATGAGAAGTCACAGCTTCTATTGGGTATAAGACGTCCTAACAGACAGCAACCACCTCTTTCTTCTTCAGTTTTATCCAGTGATAGCATGCATATTGGAATTCTTGCTGCTGCTGCCCATGCTGCTGCAAATAACAGCCCATTTACCATATTTTACAATCCAAGGTGCTACTTCATGATTTTAAATTTTTTATTTTCTTTAATGTATTGATCAATTACATTTTAGCTCAGCCTTTGAAACAAACATGCAAGGCCAATTTTTGGTGATCCAAATCATTCATATGATGGATGCTACCACTGATGAAAGATCCCTAAAATCCTATCACATCCATCAATCTTAACCAGTCACTTATGTAAACATTAGATTTCTGACTGGCCATGGCCATTCATTTGGAAGTTCTTAATCACATACCTTTAATCATCCAACATGTCAGTGTTCTATATAGAATGGTCCGTCCATTATGGGTCCACTAGATGAACATATTAGATTAATGACAGGCGGGTCCTAACTTTACCAGTGGTGGTTGAATGTAAAATTTTGATTGTTGTAAGCATATGATATGGCACCCCAAATTATCATGATAACTTATGGGAATATAGTTTAACAGAACTTACTCTGATTTAACAGGGCAAGCCCTTCTGAATTTGTCGTTCCCTTGGCAAAGTACAATAAAGCAATGTACACCCAGGTGTCTCTCGGCATGCGTTTCAGGATGATGTTTGAGACAGAGGAGTCAGGAGTTCGTAGATACATGGGCACAATTACTGGAATAAGCGATCTTGATCCTGTGCGATGGAAGAATTCAGAATGGCGCAAGCTTCAGGTAAACTTGGATTATCGTCTTATGGATTATATAATATTAAGTTACTTTTGAGAGGTTTGTTGAGATCAATGTTGCTGACTCATAGCAAAATATGCCATCAGCCAAGAATGTTTTGTTATTCGTCTATCTTATTCTTTCTATACCATACTCATCTGATGGTCCTTTTCTAATTGATGATGATGTCCAATGGACAGCTTGAATTCCGTACTTGTATCACCCTGGCACATTCATCCTGTGGAAACAGATCCACTTTCAGTTTCCAATGTGTAGAAGATTACTAAACATCTAGGTTTGAGGTGTATGTGAGCATCAATGAGAACTTGCACACCTCAAATAGTAAATAGTTGGTATTTGTCAAATGTATTTTCATTTCAAAAACATTATAACACACTCTAGTATCTACTATAGTCATCAGTTTTAAATGCTGAACAGGTTGGATGGGATGAATCAACGTCAGGTGAACGACAAAATCGAGTTTCTATATGGGAGATTGAGCCTGTAGCAACTCCTTTCTATCTTTGTCCTCCTCCATTTTTCAGGCCTAAGTTAAGCAGACAGCCAGGGATGCCAGGTATACCATGTTTTGCTATTGAAATATTATACCTTCATTTTTTTTCCCGTTGTTTTCTTACCCTTCTATCATATTTCTTTTTCCATTTGACTTAATCCATTTGTTGTTGTACGCTGCATGAGTAGCATATATGCATGAATTTCTTTGTTTCTAACCATTTACTGTCTTAAGATCCTTGATTTATTTCTATACAATAAAAAAATGTGTTAGTAATGTCTACTTTTGTAACACCATAAGCCTGTTAAACAAACATTGCTTGACCTTGTGTTCTTTTGTTGCTCGTATAAAAACATATATAAGAGGTAAGAAAGTAAAGCTGTTGTGGCAGAACCTTGCCACATATTGGTATTTCATCATGTGCTTATTGGCAGATAGGACAAGGGACCATTTTGGGTAGAAAGGGTATAGGAGAGGTAGATGGCCCTTGGAAACAATTCACCAAATCAAAGTATGATTGCAGTGATGTCGGCGGTCAACGTATGTAGAAGAGATACATTTGAAAGGAATATATTAGAGGAAATTTAAAGATTGACCTAATAGAAATAAAAGATCAAGGAATGCCATTTAAGATGTCTATGCATGTACATAGAAGACAAAAACAGTCTAATACAATGAAAATAAATTCAAAAAGAAAAAAGAAAAAAAAAAACAAGTAGGAATTGTGAGAATGGAAGAGATTGAAAAAGATTTCTGATAGGTGTGATGACGACGACAAGCAGGACTTTGGAGTATCAAGAACATGATTTTTAATAGACTTGAGGTATGATGCCCGGACATGGCATGGATACAGCAGGGAAATGCCATCGATATGTCAGGGACATAGATTTTTACACATAAAAAATGATTGTTTGGACTCGCAGGTGTCCAATACGTGCACACTGCCTACATTGAATTGTCCTTGCAATATTAGAGTTTTGAAAAGGTGGTTGAGACCTGATGGATGTGATGATGATAATACACATACAAATGACCCCCAAGCTTAGGAGTATGGGTAATACCCCACACAATGCTCAAAATGGCACCCATCTCCCTTAAATTGGATCCTTACCCGGTTTGACCTTGTTCCAAGTTGACCACACCGTTGAATTAAAACCCCTCCTAAGTTGAATTGAATATATTTTTATATGATCCAAACTTTATGGCCCCCATATTGAAGCATAGATCATTCCACCCAACTCATCCACATGGTCCTATTTGGGCCCATAGGAAAAGTTTGAATGGTATATTACCTTGCTCTCTCATGTGGAGGATCATATAACACACATACACATGTGCAACCCATGGCCTTTCTTTTAAGAAAAAAAATTAGAGATAATGGTGCAGCTTTTATCAAGGGAGAAAAGAAATGTACATAGAAACGTTAAGCCTAATGACGATTTGGGCTGGCACGTCGGGGACGGCAAAGTATGTAACAACTATCACTTTGAAGACTACATCATAACTAAGATATCCACCCATCTCTGCAAATCCAACTCCATTGCCTGCAAATTCATTTGATGAGGCTGACCATGACCATGATAAAGGAATGGAGCTTAAATTTTCCACCCTGAATTAACTAATGATCTTTTCATTCCCTATTACACATATGGTGGTTATGATACCATCCCCCCTCTACCCCTGGGTCCACAATCTGTAAATCTGAACGACATTAAACCTATCCCCAATGAATTATCAGTTGCTCAATTTCACTCAGATTGGAGTCGGGGTGACCATTGGATTGATCATTGGTTTACCACTCAAAAACGGTGGAACAAATCATCTGTAGACCTGGCAATAGTTCTCATGAAAAAAGTGTAAAATTTCTAACAATCCAACAATGGGTCCAACTACAGTTGAGTAGAATTTCCAGTTGAGTAGAATTTTGTATCATTGATAGTTCAGAAGAGGTTTAGATCTGAGGGGTTGGAATTAAAAAAATGGTGGGTTGCATGGGAAAATGGAGGCTAGCATCAGATCATTTTAATCACGCATATAATGGTCAGTAGAAAGTTGGAGCTCACAAAGCTGACCTCTTTAAATGGGCTAATGTATAGATCTGATGGTGGATAATGTTGCGAATGACAAATTGTGGATTATTATTGTTGTTGGTGGCAGTGTTGTTACCTCTATTACCAGAAACTACTACTATTATTTAGAATTTGTCAGGTCATAAGCAGAACATCCATTGGCATTCTTGAGTTCTCATACAATTGCATGGATGCTCTCAGCATGTTTTTCATTGGTCTGTGTCTGATACCCATTGCTTCTCACTTGTGTGCGTCAGACTAAAATGGAACTACTTTTGGTTTTTTGTGAAAATTTGATTCGAAATTCTGGTTTCAAAGTCACTTACATGTCCATAGGAATGACTTTGCAGATGATGAGTCTGAAGTAGAAAATGCCTTCAAACGGGCAATGCCATGGTTTGGTGATGAATTTGGCATCAAGGATACCCAAAGTCCTATTTTCCCAGGCTTCAGTCTTGTCCAGTGGATGAACATGCATCAAAATTCTCAGTTGCTTAACTCAGTGGCACAGCCAGGATACTTAACGTCCACGGTCACTTCAGCTCTGCAGAATAACCATTGCACTGCTGACCCATCTAAGATACTGAATTTTCAGAATAACACCTTAGAAGTACCCAATTTACAGTTCAACACTCCCAAAGCAACACATCAAACTGATCAATTTCAGCCACCATCACTTACTTGGCCCCAACAACTACAGCGGCAACCACCACAACAAATTTTGCAGCAGCAGCTGCCACCACCACAACAGCCTCACCAGCAACAACCACAACAACAGCCTCGGCAGCAATCACAAGCTTCTCTTGTTACTCCAGGCATTGTTGATCAGCAGCAACAGAAGCAACATAAATCTTTCATAAACCCACTATTGCCTCAAAGCCAGGTAGCTAACCAACCAATGCAACCGCCTCTCATGCACTCTCAGATTCAGCCACAACATTTTCCAACACCACTCTCTCAAATCCAACAAAACCATCAGCATAATGAGGTTTCTCTCCAACAAACAATATTACAGCAAAACTTGCAGTTCCAGCAACAAGGGGAGCAACAATTGCAACCACAGCAGCAACAGCAGCAGCAGCAACTGCAACAGCAAGAACAGAGTCTCCTGCAGAGGCAGCAACAACTGCAACAGTCGCCAGTATCCCAACAGCACCTTCAGATGCAAATGCTTCAGAAATTGCAGCAGCATCAGCAACAATTGTTTGCCCAAATCAGCCCACATTTGCAGCCTCAGCAGCCACAGCAGCAACAAAACCAACAATGCAATCAACAATTTCAACAAAAGCAACAGCTGCATCAGCAGCTTGGCAGTAGTCAGATCTCTCCATCTGCACTCAACCAGTCACATCAGGTTTCTTCAAATCATATAACAGGACCTATAAAATCTCACTCTGGGTTCATTGAAGGAGATGCGCCATCATGTTCAACATCACCTTCTACCAATAACTGCAATGCTTCTCCATCATGCTTGTTGAGCAGAAGCCATCAAAGTCCAACTATCATGAGAGGAGACATGACAACAGTTCCACCATTGAATGATTTACTGCAAAATATTCAGAGCAAGCCCATTGTCCAGGTCAAGAATGAGCTTCCCATGGCAAAAGAACAACAACTTGCCAACCATAGTGTCGTCACTGACCACTTGGATGTTTCCTCATCTGCAACTTCATTTTGTTTGGATGGTAGTGTTCTGCCATCGTTTTGTTTGGATGGTGAAGTTCAAGCAGACCCACGAAATAATCTGCTCTTTGGCATTAACATTGATGGTTCGACTCCTGATACTTTGTTGTCAAGGAGCTTTGGCTCTGGGAAGGATCTTCAAAATATGGTGTTTGGTTATAGTAATCAAAGAGATATTGAGACAGAGTTGTCAACAGCAGCAATCAGTTCTCAGTCCTTTGGGGTGCCTGACATATCATTTAAGCCTGGATGTTCCAGTGATGCTGTTGTCAATGAGAGTGGTGTTCTAAACAGAGGTTTATGGTCCAACCAGCCTCAGCGTATGCGGACATTCACGAAGGTTTGCCACTTTTCTCCATTCTCCTTCCAGGTTTTATTTTTTCCCAAAAAAAAAAAATGAATACAAGTTTGAACATTTTTTACCCTTTAGCCCCTTTTTTTTGAGCAGTAACATGAAACTTGATTGATAAAAAGTGAGTATAATGTTTTCAGGCCCAGCAAGAAGTTGGTCCCAGAAAGCATAACAAAATCAAACACAATAGCAGGTCAAATAAAAGAAAATTCGATAAAATTACTTTCCTTCAAGATAACACTGACCAGCTGTACTAGATGGTTAGGAGAAACTCCAATGATAGCATCCATAAGCAGTGCACACTGAGTAATGTTAGATTTGATTCTCTTCTACACCACTTCCATGGGCAATACTTGATCCTCATAACTTCGTTTGTTGTGTTGAAGCCAAATGAACCAAGCTATAGCCAAAGGCACCAGTTTCCAGAGAATATGGCTTCACTTTGTAAAGGCACCTGCACCCCATTACAAGAGAAGGTCCCTAAAGGATTTAGGCTAGGCCCAACTAATGGAAAACAAGGAAAGATAATGGTGCCAATCTCCAAACCTCCCCTATTCAGAGGTCATTTTAGAGAGAGAGAGATTGTTCAGTAGGCAATTTGGTTGTAACTTGAAACTGCTTCTAGCCTTGCTTTCCCATTAGTGGTTTTTTTTTTTTTTTTTCCAGAATGATGCTTTCCCATTTATTAATAAAGATACAATTTGGTCGATCACGCACACACACACGGAACACATTTATGAGATCAAGACAGTTCATCTGCTATGTACAACCATCGATGAGCCATAATCCAACACTGCTTGAGTATGGTGCCCCTAATCCCTTGTATGGATTGGAGCAGCATATAAAGAATTGAATGGATTGGATTGTGTGGTGATTTTGGTTTTCTTTTTGGTTGGTTTGGGTGGGGAGGAAGGGGGAGGAGAGAGAGGGGGGGGGGGAGGGCATAGAGTTGCTTATATCCTTGGCATTCAATCAGCAAATGTCTCTCAAATGTATCCTCAGGCTAAGCTCCTTTTTTTGGGGTGTCCATTGGTTGGTTCCGAAGAAGTGAAAGCCAGATGACCGTACTGTGAAGCTTCACAACTCATTGAAGTGCAATGGAAATCAATAAGTAATATAATACCCTTTTCCACATTATGAGGATAACAGTGAAGTGCCTATGAAGCTGAAGTGGAGGCCAGAGAAGGTGCCTTCGTGACTAATGATATACTTTCAAATATACATTATTGAAGAGTTTAAAAGGGAAGGGACGAAGGACATGGTAGATTGTGAAGTGATGGAGGATATGGTTTATCACATGGTGGAATGGAAGAGTAAACTCAAAAAGCCTACCCCTGGGACAATGATGATTGTGAAGAAGGCACCTTAATGAACAGATTAATATTTAGTTATTGCACTCATCTACTCAACCTCTCATGGATCTGCTCTTTCTTTTGTAACTTGAATTGCTTGATAGTCCTTTTACTGACCACTTCAGTTGTCTGATATTCTATGCATTTTTCATTTCTTGGTTTGCTTCTGACGTTCATATATGGGTTGCTTTTCCGTTTGGACCTTAAAGGTTCAAAAGCGTGGCTCGGTGGGAAGGTCTATAGATGTTACACAATACCGGGGGTATGATGAGCTCAGGCATGACCTTGCACGCATGTTTGGGATTGAAGGGCAGCTGGAAGATCCTCAGAGGACTGAGTGGAAACTGGTCTATGTGGATCATGAAAATGACATTCTCCTTGTTGGAGATGACCCTTGGGAGTAAGTCTCCTTTCCCATACTTAAGAACTAGATGAGCCTTGACTCAAATCCACTCTAATAAATTTGGAATCAGGTGATGCAGTAGACTGCATTCAATTTCAAATCAAGCCCCAGTGTCATATTTTCTTAAACCACTGGATCCTATTTTTGGTTTTTTCTCATTGTTGTACATTTGCTAACCATTTCCTTTCATTCTATTATCAGGGAATTTGTTAGCTGTGTACAAAGCATCAAGATCCTGTCTGCGGCAGAAGTTCAACAGATGAGTTTTGATGGCGATCTTGTGAACATTCCCATACAGAACCAAGCATGCAGTGCATCTGATAGTGGCAATGCATGGAAAGGTCACTATGACGATAACTCAGCTGCCACTTTTGACCGATAACAATCTGATAAATCTAAGATGGCAATTAAATGTTGATGTTCTGCTGATCCAAGGACCATCAAGAGTGCTTGCGTTTCACCCTGCAGTCGTAGGAGATGACGGATCAGGGCCTTGCCATCGTTGACAGAGACTGATATAATTGAGGCTTTGGTATGTTCATATATCTTGGACGTCAAGAAAAGGAAAGTGGTTCAGAACACAGGTCAGTGGGAAGAGAATGCCTGAATCCCCCGTGACATAAATTGCATTATTTTAATTATATAGGCACCTTCCTATTTGTTACAAGATGCCTATAATTCATCTGCCGAGTATAAAAATTTGGGAAAGTGGTTCATTTGGGAACCATGTATACACCACATATAGAGTTATAATGTGGTCTTTCTAAGAGGATCTACCCTCTTATCATCTTCCCCTGGAAAGGAATCTCCACATTTACAAAGTAATTGTGAGAGATAAATTGTGTACCTAATCTCGTTTTGCCTTGAACCCATCGCAACTTCTCAATGAGATCTCCTTCTTTTAACCAAATGTGATAAAATTAATGATATGACTGAATGTTTTCTCTGTTGAGAGGAAACACCTTTCTTTTCGTACAGAAACAATAATATCGAAAAGAAAATATAAAGGAGGAAATCAATGAAAGAGAATCAAACTACAACAGAGAGGTTTATGTGATTCTCTTTTAGTATGTCTACGGGTTCAAAGGCAAAAACGAAGGAGAGACGACTCTCGTTACAAATTTCGCTCGTATTCTTACTCACAGAAAAAAATGTGTATATAATGACCTGATTAGAGTTTACATAAGTTGGACAATAAAAAATTCAGCTCATGTGCCCCCTTTCTCTTTTTTAAAATTTTAAGACATACTTTATTTGTAGCGAAATCTTGATTTTCAACGATCTAAGCTCCATAAAAATGACTTATTTTTTTTTAAAAAATAAGTTCACCGATATGGTCGGTATCCCTGATACACCCATATCAACAATAAACATCGTTTATCATTAATACAGTACGTGTCAACAAATACACTCATGTCAATGATATTAAAACACCCCAATTTCAATTACATATTATGGAAGTTAATGAAAGCAGTACTCGATTCTATGAAGCTTTTGCAACCTAAGCAGTAGAGAATGTTATTTCTCTTCCATTTTACAGTTATTAAAGTTTCTGGCTAGGTAACTATTTTTACTCAATCTGCTAGCATAACTGGGCAAAGAGGCCAGTTATAGAGTAACTTGACAAACACGTTTAAATGGATTGAATTCGAATTAGGGTTTAAAAAAATTTAGGCCACTCATTTCAATTAATCTTATAGCCACTTAGAAGTAGCGTTAAAATTAAAATATTTCAATCTATTAACAAAAACATTAGGCAATTTGAGTTAAACCTATTTAATAAACACATTAAATTTTTTTTTTTATGACAAAAGTGTTTAGGCTTCTTAGAGTGTCTGGTTAATTCTTGAGATATGTGTAAGCGTCCTTACTCTCACACATAGGATAATTTTATAGAGAGCAGGAGTTGAGATATCAGCTGATACATATCGTATCGGTCGATATATATCGATTTAGAAAAATTCATAGTTTCTTTTTCTATATTAAAAAAAAAAAAAGAGCAAGGCAAAAATCTAGCTTTCATATATAAATGAAATATATTTTCACGGGATAAAGAAAGAAAAAAAGTAAACATAACATAAACGACTTTTGAATAGTCAACTTTACTTTCTAAAATTTAGGTTGTCACGTAGGCCACGTGAAAGGTTGACAATGATGCAAATGAGCATTCATTTTGGCTACCAAACCAGCCCTAGCCACATCGTTGACCAATTAAAATCAATTAAAGTCAAGATAAGGTGCCACATAAATACTAGATTTTTCTGCTTCTACACATCTGATTTTAAAAAATCAACTGAAATTATCATTCTACCCCTCCTTGTTTGATCATCCGAACAAACTGTCAGTTCGTTTGGATGAATATATTCATCCGAACGAACAGATCAATCTAAATTTCATTCGTTTGGACGAATATACTCATCCGAACGAACAAAACATTGCGATTTCAGTTCGTTCGGAGGAGTAAACTTATATATGTTTATTTGAATGATCACTTAGGATCATTCAAACAAATGTGCATTGTCATTCACTTCCTCAAACTTGTCATCTTTAGACTTGACCCATGTTTTGGCTGCATTCCTATATTCAGCTGCTTTTCTTGAGATCTGCCAGCAAACATGGCATTGCTTTCATTTTTTAAGAAAGAATCCGAAATAGCATACCAAAAACATGTACTGCAGGAGTTGCCAAAATTACTTTGAGGAATTACTGACTGATACTTGGTATCTCCAGAACTAGTTCTTCATTGTGTGTCTTGTGCACCACATTTACTCCAGCATTCTTTGACATTTACCATGTCACATTGTTTACTCATCAAATGAACTGCAGGAGTTGCCAAAATTACTTGGAGGAATTGCTGACTGATACTTGGTATCTCCAAAACTAGCTCACTATTGTATGTCTTGTGCATCACATTTACTCCAGCATTCTTTAACATTTACTATGTCACATTGTTTGCTCATCAAAGGAACATACTATTCTTATGATATATTCAAACTGATCATTCGGACGAATGAACTTATGTATGTTCATTCGTTCGAATGATTCAAATTGATCATTCGAACGAATGAATATATATAAGTTCATTCGTCCGAACGAATTGAAATTGTATTGATCTGTTAGTTCGGATGAATATAATCATCCGAACGAACTGAAATTATACTGATTTGTTCATTCGGATGAGTGTATTCATCCGAACGAACTTAAAATGAACTGACAGTTCGTTCAGATGACCAAACACGGAGGGGTAGAATGGTAATTTCACCCGATTTTTTGAAATCAAGTGTGTAGAGGCAAAAAAAAATCGAGTGTTTATATGGAGCGTCCAAGATAAGACTTATTTTGATGTTTATGATAATCTACAATTATTTTAATTATTTTACAATTTTTTTTGTTGTGGACCAAAGTCATTAATTTTAAAATTATTGTTAGAAGATTAGGATTTTTTTTTTTTTTTGGGAAAATTGGCATAAAACCACTGATACCAGGTAATATCAATGAATACAATACGCATCAGCTTGCTCCACAATATTAGACTAGTCAAATGCTCTATTGTGTGGTATTTGTGGGTCATGGCATCTGCCGGCTGGACAATATTTAAAAAATAGATATAATAAATAAATGTTTTTTTTTTAATATTTAGAGATAAATCAGTCAATCGATTTAACATAGATTAGATTTTAATATGTGATGATGACAATAGAGTAAATCCGTCAGTGAAAGCATTCGAACGCCAAGAGCTTGTGCAAAATGTTGCTTTTATTTTTTCATTTTTAATTTCAGAAATAAGAATTTCTGACATTTTTTCTTCTTCTTTTAGACAAAAACGATAAAAAGAATGATGAAAAGAAGCAAATGTACCTTCCTTACATTCCATTCCATTCCATTTCCATTTCCATTGTGTAAAGCTTGAAAATAGAATTTTAAACATACGATAAAAATGAAAATACAATTAGCAGGGTTTTCGAAGGAACAATGAGAATGAGAATGAGAATTAGGGTGCAAGTGGAGGATATCGATCAATGCAATCCAGCCATGGATTCCTCGCCGGCTTCCTCACATGGCCCATGGCCCGCCACACAGCACTGTTGCACTTGAACCCAGATCCAAATGCAAGCTGCCAGATCCGGTCTCCTCGCCGGACCCGCTCCTTGGCCTCTAGATAGGCCAACTCATACCAGATGCTGCTGCTGGAAGTGTTGCCGAAGCGGTGGAGCGCCATCCGGGAGGCCTCCATGTTCCGGTCGCTCAGCTCCAAGTTCTTCTGAAGCTCGTCCAGCACGTTCTTGCTGGCGGCGTGGACACAGAAATGCTCGAAGGCCAGCTTATAGTCGGGAATGTAGGGCTTGGTGGCATCGGCGGTGCGGAAGAGGTGGCGCCAGATGAGGGAGGCGAAGAAGAAGACGTGCTCGGAGAAGGGGAGGACAAGGGGGCCGAGGGTGGTGATGTTGGTCTTCAGAGCGTGGCCGCCCACTTCCATCAGATCTCTACTGATTGCTAGACCCTTCACCCGTTGCTCGTCTTCGTCCTGATACACGGACCTGTTCGTACATACGCACCCCATCCCTAACTCACTGAGTCACGAGTCTATAAAAATTCCTATTGAAACTTCACGTGTTACATTTAGTAGGACTTTAGGTTCGATTTTCGTGCCATTCAACAGTTGCTATCAAATTACTATAATTTTTTTTATTATTTATATAAATAAACTATTATCTTGACAAATAATGAGTTTTTTACTACATACTCTATAATTAATAAAATTCTAAAAGAAGAAAATCTCTTTTTTTTTATATTCTAAATTTTTTTAAACCCTAATCAATGTTTTTTTATTAATTTTGACAAGAATTATGTATTTAACTGAAATGGTCGTGTGAGTGATATATATCGTTTAAATTATATATTTTTCATTGATGTAGCCATGGGTTAAAATCTAAGAAAGGACATGATGAGTCAGTTCTACAACTTACTTTAATTAAATTCAAATAAATTGATTTAACCAAGCTTTTATAACAGGATTTGATGTTGAGATTAGTTGGTGCAACCCCTAACCACTCAGTTAACAGAGTGAATACTTAGAATTTAGACCTGAACAGTGAACATTATTAAGCCTAGGGCCCAAAAGAAGGCCCACCCAACTAATACCTTAACAGAAGGCCCACCAAATTAATGTCCATTCAGCGCCTGGAACTAATTTCAAACGTACATTTCATTTATGCCAAGTTATTTAATTTCTCATATTATTAATTTCTTTGGAGTAGTGAGTTGGACATCAAGTGTTTTGATAAAAGAAACATTAAAGAGATTGTTTAGTTCAACTGATCACTTCTTGCTTAAAAAATAAGGGTGTAAATAAGTGATATTTATATCCGTACCACCGTTCAATTCTTTATCTAGTTTAGGCTCAATTTTTTTGCATTTTACTTTCATTTAGCTATTTTAGTTATCAAAATTATTATTTTCATCACCCCATATTTTATGATATCAATTTATATGTTTTAACCATAAAAGTAGTCGTTAAATTCATATTTTGCTTAAGACTGAGAGTACTATTATTAAAAGGGTGACTGACTGACTGACCTGAAGCTCCGGTCGTCGGATCCCTTGTGGGTGCGGACGATGTGCTCGAGGCGGTACCTGGCACGGTGGAAGTCGCGCCTCCGGTTGGAGAGGAGCAGGGCGGAGCAGCCCATGCGAAAGAAGCAATTGGGAATCAACATGGAGCGGTTGCGGCCCGGGTACCAGCTGAAGGAGACCATCTCAGCGCTGACCACAATGGCCAAGGTGTTGGGGTTGGCCTGGAGCATGTCGTTGGCGAGGTCCAGCGCTATGATGCCGGCGCTGCACCCCATTCCACCCAAATTGAAGCTGAGAATGTTGCCCCTCATCTTGTAGTGGTTTACGACCATGGCGGAGAGAGAAGGGGTGGGGTTGAAGAGGCTGCAGTTCACCACAAGGATACCCACGTCCTTTGGCCGGATGCGGCACTTGTCGAAGAGCTCGTCCAGGGCGCCGAAAATCACGGTGGATGCCTCAGCCCGCCCCTCTTTCATGGTGGCGCAGTTGCCCGGAGACATCACTCCTTTGGGAATGTAAGTCTCGTCGCCTATGCCGGAGGCCTTGAGGATCCGCCTCTGGAATTCCAGGCTCGCAGCGTCGAATTTCTCTGATTTCCTCGCCAGCTCTATGAATTCCTCCTTCGATACCTGTCATCAATCAAAGAGACGGTCATCAGCTTTAATTGACTAGTTAATCAAATGATGCTACATAAACATGATTAAATGTACTTAATACAATATTATTAACAACGAAGATGTGTGAATAGTTTTAACTTTGCATTGAGGTAAGAATTGACCAGTTACTTTAATTTGTTTTAATTAAGATTAAAGGAGCAAACTTTTATATTACAAGAAACTCCTTAATTTGATCTGAAATTGTGCTTCATGTAGACATGATGCTAATAATACCAATAAAGCCAGCGAGAAAAGCAGGACTACTAATTTAATTCCAAGGTCCTGCGGTCTACCAAATGGCGACAGAGTTTCAGACTTGTCAACATTAAATTTCGAACAACCCTTCACATTTTAAAGTGCGCCCTTTATTTGGAAAAGAAGCCAGCTAAGATGTAAGAGCCTCGAATGAACTCCATTTCATAGTAAATTCAAATAGTAAAATTTGTTAATTTTTTTTTCTAATTTCGGTTCAACTTTTTATTTATATCAATTTTAATCTATAAAAAGTAATGACTAATTTATTTTATCTTAAAATTAATAGATAATTTGACTCAGATAATTTTATTTTAAATACTTAAAAGTACCTATAATAAAGTTCTTCTTTTATTTGTAGTTTTAATTTTTATTTTTTTCTTTTATTCTGTCTTTTTCTTTTGACCTAATCCTTTTAAGCCGTGGATCCTTTTCCTTGTACTTTTTCTTTTTCCTTTAATGAAGTTCTTCTGTACCTTTCAAAAAAAAAGTATCTATAATAATACAATATTATTAAAAAATATTTTTTTATGATTTTTCTATAAATTATATGATCATTTAATGAGCCATTTATATGATGAAAAGTGACAGGCTTCATTAGTAGGCCATGTGTCCCCTGTCATGAAGTTTCGTGGTTGAGAAGTAAATCTCAATTAATAACATAAAACCCTATTAATTCATTTGATCAATTAATTCAATAAAAAGCTTAGACAAGAAAGAAAATTTATATTAAAAGAATTTGATTGCTTTGCTTCGAAATTCTAAGACCTAATTAATTCATCAAGTCACAATCTAAACAATAATCTATTTTTTAAGACAACTAGATGCGTGAATTAAGAATAAAGATCCCAACTTGTAAATTAAAACCTAACTATTATTATTATAAAAAAATAATTGAATATTCTAATCTATTTAATAAACAGATTGAATTGATTAATTTGTTTAATAAATAAAGAAATTTAAATTGAGAACTAAAACAAATTAGAATACCTCAACATAACACTTCAGTAACAAACTCAAAACTCAAAAATGAAAAATCAAATTGATAGTGACTAATTAACCTATTCAAATAAATATTTTAAGCCAATCAAAAATTATTTAGTAAGAAATGAATTAATATATAAAATAAAAATTAAACTTATTAATAATCCCAAGTCAAAAAGAGAGTGGGAATTAATGAAACAATAAAATGCATATCTACCCATCACATGCATATTGGGAGGCACGTATCCATGCATGTATTCACACGTACAACGAAGCACACGTGAATGTATGTATTTAAATTTCAATGTCTTCAAAATCAATTTCAGTCATTTATTTTTTTTTCTTTTTCCTTTTCACTAAAAAATATTATTATAGTATTATAGGTATAATATATTTTTTATATTTTTAAATATTCACTAATATTAAAGTTGAAAATGATTTAAAGGGATTTCACCTAGCATCTTTGATAGAAAATGATCCAACGAACCATTCAGATTTTAATGGATTGAAGAATGCCCAGTGATTTGTCTACTATGAGTGTTTCTCATGGTACACCTTAAAATGAAAATACAATTTTACCATTATTTTCTTATTTTCCTCTGTTTCAACACTTTTATATTTGGTGGAATAAAAATAAATTTAATATTTATTTTGTCCAAACAAATTATAAAAGAGATTAAAAAAAAAAAGGACAAAATGGGTATTTCACTATTTGATTGATTACCTTGAGTTCATCCGACGGTCGATAACAGGCGAAATCGATGAGATAGATGGGTTTGGGGCGTGACATGAAGTAGACGGAAACAGTAAAGACCAAGACGCCGAAGAAGGTGAGGACGGTGGCCAGATCGTAGCTGGTATCCTCCAACACCTTCTTCAACAGATCTTCTCTGCTCAGGCTGCCGACCTCGGCGCCGAACACGATCACCAACACCGGTATCGTGGCAAGATAGATTGCATGGTTTATTAGATAATGGTAGCCCAATCTCACGTATTTGAGGTTTACAGAGTGCAGGAAGTCCGGCAAACGTCGCCTGACCCTGACGGAGAAGGTTGGGGAGCCTGCATCAGGACCCGACACTTCAACACCACGGTTGACGATCTCTGTAGAGAGGAGGTGTTGCTCACTGGCCATGTTCTCTTCTCCACAGCTGACAATTGCAGAGAGAGATAGAGGGAGAGATGAAGAGGAGCGAAGAAGGAGAAATTATATAAAGGGAAAAGTGGGTGAAGTATAGTTAATATGTGCACCGAGTGGGGAAGAGAGGTCGTTGGATAAGCCATGAATTCTACATTGAATGAAAGTGGGTTGAATTCAAATGCTGTTTCTCTGTCCATTTTCCCATCAATTAGGCAATGGCGGAATTGCCCTTCATTTTCTATATTTATTTATTTTTAAATTAATTAATTATATGGTCGTATCGTCACGAGCAACATCAGTTGTAAGCAATTTTTTTAGTTAAATTTTGCACTGGGTATAATTTTAAAAAGGTTAAGGTGCAAGTTCTTGGAATGTGACATATTTGTCAATTCTAAATTTTTCTTTAAAATTTTGATAATTTTGAGTTATTTTCATCAATTTATTTTGAATTTTTCTTCTCAGATAATCCTTATTTTAGAGATTTTTTTTGTTAAAATAATTTAGTGAATTGATTTTGAGTACTTGTGAAATTAGATAGAAATGTCTTAAATATAATTTGTAGCCATCTACGAATTAGACTAGTTCTAATAATGTTATAATGAAATTCATAACATATGAAAAGAAGTGCCATGAATACTATCAATCAACCAAATCTGAATCGATTTTAACACAAGTGGCATCATTATCTTTAGATTTAGATTTAAATAATATGGATAATGATGTGACTTGTATATAGATTGATGGGTCATTTTTGTTGTTAGGTCAAACATCAAATGGCAACGCCCATCTAATCCAGAAAGACTTTTGGTTGGACTGACAGCAGTGTCGACTTAGACTGATATTTTGAAAAAATTAAAAATCTGAAAAAAAAATTTACTACTATTTAAATTATCTCAAAATCTTATTGACTCAAGTCTATTTAAATTAACTGGCATGAGTCATTTAAAATTTTAAAATAATGGTTGGATGCCTACCCAAGATGATAGTCCTAGTTCCATCGTCAGATATTTGACAGAACCATTTTTATCAAAACTTGTGTATGAAGATTTATGTAGTGCAAGTTAGGTTCGAGAGAAATTTGAGGTAATCTCGAAATTTAAATGTTGATCTTCAGTTTTGGAGCAAGATTTTGAAGTCAAGTATTAACAAAAGTTTATTAATTAGCCGTCCGTTTCATAAAGTAGAAGATTGTAGGTTCGAACTTCCACAGTCTAATCTTGTGATATTAGAAGATGTACGAAAAGAATATAAAAAATTAGTCTAAGGTATTTTATAATTTTTATCTAATATATAATATATGATACCTCACTGACACTAAATTACTATATTAGGCTAAAATTTCACCCAGAAGACTAAAATGCCGTTGCTTGTCTAAAATATAAACTCAACTGAAGTAGCAACACCATTGTCATTAGGTAATTTAAAAAGAACCTAAATGCCAGTCTCATGATAATCTTCTCTATACTCTATTAATAATAGAATAAAATTAAACTCGATGAGGTTAGAGTGATGATTAAGAACTTGCTTTAAAAAGTTGAAGTCATGAATTTAATTTTCACTCCATCTCAAAGGCCCACTCTCTACCTACTCTGAAGATTAATTGAATGCTCTGGGAGGTTTGGACACCTTGGCCATAAAAAATGATAGAATAAATTAAAACACCTAAATTAAATTTGTTTTGAGGGATGATTGGGACAATTTTTTATTAATTTTTTTAAACAAAAATGCTCATCCTAAAATATATTTTTAAATTTCAAGGGACTTTTTTTAAAAAAAAAAAATGGCTGAAGACTCTTTTCTCAGAAGAGGAAGGAGCTTTCATGAGTTCCATAGAAATGATACAAGTGTCGTTGTGGTGGAAGAGATAGATAAGAAGGGAACATCTGGGAGAGAAGGCAGGAATGAAGAAGAGAGCCACTGGTGGTTGGAAGTCTCGTGGCTCTGAGCCGCCAGCTGTAACCGCTCAACTAACTTTCAATGTTTCATTTAATGACGTTTAAAGCATCGGCTCTTAGCCACTTAGCCAGGTCACCAGCCGCCTTTTCCTCTGCATGAGAAAATTAATGTTTTTACATTAATTTTTTTAAAAAAAAAACCTTTATTGCATTATAAGATTTAGCTTTGTGGTGAGAAATTATTGAATGACATTGATGTCATTACTAAAATTGAGTAAATTTTATATATAAATTCATTTTTTATGAAAAAAGTTATTAGATCTCAACATCTTATTGTAATCATAATAGACTACAAGTTCCAAATCTTATTCGTTGAAGTGCACTAAAATTCTTTTCTTAACTGATCATATATCACGATTTATCTCAATTCAATAGTGAATAGTTCTTAAAAATAGTTGATATTAGAGTCTACTGAAAATCGTACAAAAATATTAAGAGCCAAGGGTTTTCTTTAATTCAAAGTGAACCACGCATGTAAAACTTACTCAATCTTATTATAATTCACCATGTAGTTATTTCTCTTTCTAAAAAATATATTTGTAGCAACAATCTTACTACCAATGCCATTGTTTGATATAGTTCTTCTCTTCATGTTCTCCCTATGCGTTAGAATAGAAAGTCGAAAGATTTTCTATGGGTTGACCTTCTACATCTAGATTTCCTCTTTCTTTTGGAAAAATAGTTTAAAAAGCTACTTATTTTGTGATTATCTATATTATAATTAAATTTAAAATAAATCCATGATGTTCTTTATTTATTTCACTCATCTATACAAAATCTGTTACATAATAAATATATAATTTTCCTATTGAAAATGGATACCACAATCTTCCTAAAATTACCCTTCTTAATATTATAAGACTCTCTGTTTACTTTGCCTAACTCATCAAACTCTTTTTAACACCAAAACACTTAACCCAATTCTCCAATCTCCTTTGCTAATATGAATTCTATCATTTTGATAAAATAGGTAACACTTGGGTTGGGTTTACCCGATAAATCAATGGATTTAGGTTATATTTTTTATAATCAATCATTTTGATTGAACCTAATTGAGTTTCATCCCTTTGACAAAACTTGTTTTCTTTCTCTTCAAAATTTAAAATTCTTTAGACCTGAGAGAGGATAACAAGTCTTGGGATAAACAAACAGGACTTTTCCATGCCTTTTTGATTTACTTCTGACAAGTCAAATGAACTATCAATTCAAAGTTTGACCATGAGTAAAGACGAAATTAAAGTTAAGCATGTATCTGTCATGACCATCCAAAGGTTGGGTTAGCCCGCCCGTCTTCATCACCATCATTGTGGCAGCCCCCATAAATTAAAGTGTATTGCCAAAATTATGCAACTCAAAGATTTTACACAAATCAAGAAATACCAACAATACACTAATTTATACAGGTATAGTTTAATTGATTATCTCTTATCTTAAAAAATAGGAGATTATGAATTCAAACTCCTATAGTTTAACTTTGGTGTACTTTAAAAGTAATGAACTCACCTATAAAGGTTTTACACTGTGTATTCTACGATTTTCCACATGTGAAATTAAAAAAAAAACAATAGACTAAAGTTGCATATGGATTAAGTTTTCATTTTATACTGGCATACATGAAAAGATATATAATGTCCATTATTAATGCATTGATTTTTTTTTAATCAAATTGACTATTTTAAAACAATTATAAAAAAAAATATGTTTAGACTCTATTGATGTTATCTAATGTATTCTATAAAATTCAATCTCGTGTTCGGTTGTGAAAACCCGACGTTTTTATTATTTTAATTAAAATATTTATTTTTAATATAAATATATAAAATAATATTATAATGAAAGAGAAAAACGTTTTTTTCTCATTAAAATTCCTCAAACCCTCTATTAAAATAAATTTCTTGGAAAAAAAAAAAAGAAAACACTTTATTTTTAATATTATTGAAAAAAAGAAGAAGAGTTCCACTCATTGTATTTTTTATTTTTGATCGACTAACAATGACAAGCAACCTTTTCAAATAAAATATTTTAATTATTCTAAACTTATCTATAGCTTTCAAGTTGACTCTAAAATTTATGTGTGCACAACTATGTTGACCAGTCATAAAAGAAACTTCTTTTTCTCATTAAAATTTCCCCTCTATTAAAATAATTTGTTGGGAAAGTAAAAAAACCATTTTATTATTAATATTATTGACAAATAGTACTTGTTTAAGAAAGAAAAAAAGAAGAAGAAGAGTTTCATTCATTGTGCTTTTTAGTTTTTATCGGCTAAAAATGAAAAATAATCTTTTCAAATAAAATATTTTAATTGTTCTAAACTTATCTAAAGATTTCATAAATCTATTAGAGTGTAGAAGAGAATTGACTTGGAAATTTATTATTATGTACAATCTATGTTGACCAGCCATACGGTCATAATTATTTCTGGAGGGACCATATGACTTTAGGTTTTTGATGGGACAACCAGAAGAGAGATATCTTAGGAATTACATAAATCTGATTTAAAAATCTTTAACTCTTTTTTCAAACGATTTGAAAATTTATTATTAGAAAATGAGAAAATCTGAATTATATATTTTTTTCAAATTTACGCGTGAGAAATCGTGGGATACCAAGCATAAAACTCCCATAGATGAGTCCAATATCTCTACAGCATACCAAGGTTAGGCTATGGAAACTTGAACCCGCAACATCTCGCCTGAGCTGAGAGATAACCAATTAAACTACACCCATATGTCCCGTTTGGAGAAAATTATATCTGAATCTCAATAATTTCCTCTTTCCAAAATTTGAATATTTAAAACTTTATTCTTACACGTTGAGAGAAAGTGTGTTTCACTTAATAATTTGAGAGAATGAAAAAGAGTTTTCAAAGTGCTTTAAGAAAAATAAAATCCAATTAAAAAGGTGAGTTTTCCTTAATAATCCATTGATGGGGCATTAAGTCATTCCTTGATTGATTTTTAATTTTTTTCTAGGCTCACTATGCTTTAAATCCCAAGAAAGTAATCCATTGGTTTAATTCTTTAAATATATCTTACGTTAAAAAGGAGATTTGAATGTTTAAAGATAATTGATTGAAAAATATACATTTAAGATAATTGATAGGAATTTATACTTTCATTTTGACTTACAAGTGTTACTTAAGGCATTATTGTTATCAATATTATCATTACTATTAACCAAAAAATGGAGCTCTTCATAAATGTCAATATTTAATTGATAGAAAGTACAAGAAACATTTTTATATAAAAAAAAAAAAGTATTTCAATTATAATTTTAAATTCATTTAATATTAATTAACACACACAATAAACTTTTCTTATAATAAATTTAGGAGTTTCATTGGTGCAATGAATGCTCAAGTTTAAATCATATTAAATTTAATTTTTGCAGAGTTTTTAAATGTGAATTCAATTTTATGGTAAAATTAAACTATTAATATTATTAATTTAATTCATTTTATGCATCTTTATTATTAGATTAATATAATAACCGAATATTTTATTTTAAAATTTAAAAAATAAAGATGAAAATAATTCAATAAATCACATTTTTATAATTAGATAGTTTATCGGCCATCTATTTATTCATACATTTTTTTATTAAAGTGTATGACAAGTTGGAGGATACTAACAATAAAGTCATAATTGGGCTAACTGCTACCAAACTAAGCTTTGAATGACTGCTGACTCGACCAAGTTAAAGAAGTTTGCAGATTAGAATAGACTACTCCACAGCGTCCAGCTGTCAGTTGAGTGTTTCGAGTCAGATCAAGTCAAAGGTTTTTACTCCATTCTTGTCTTTTACTGTGAATCAAACCGGTCGTGATCGGTGAGTAAATTAAGAATAGAGTCAGTAATTGTACATTTAGAGTTTTTATTTAATTATATAAATATTTAAATATTATTTTAGAAGACTAGAATTTTATTAGTTTTAAAAAATTAAAAAATTACACACCCACAAACTATATCAATTACATTAAGAATTCTTAATTTAATTTTAGAAACATCTATATATCATTTCATTTTTTTTTTTCTATAATACACTTAAAAATGTCTTTTATCTTAATATTTTTAGAGAAAATATTAGAAAATCAGAGACACCCTACAAACAATGTGAATAATATTAACACATTTTTCATTGAATTTTATAAGTACTGAATATTAATTTATAAACACTCAGCGAGAGAGTGAAACCCATTCCATGTATTAATATAAAAATATGAAGCTACAAATCTAGTATAGCTCTATGAACAGTAAATTATTAGAAATTAACGAATAACGAGTAATGATATTTGCACCATGAGTTTTAACCGTAGATAAACAGTTATGGCTAAAAACCAACACACTCATCCTTCCTCACCTTCAGCCTAAAGTATTGAGGTTGCACCCTAAATGGTCTTGACCCAATCTATAAGTGCAAGAGATAGACATAAATGATTGGCTCAGTTTGTTTCTTTGGCAGTAATGCAGAATCTAGTGAATCTTGATTGGATATTGCCAAGCAGATAGAGGATTTGTAAAAGAACGTAGAAATTTTTCTCCCTAAATAGCAATGAGAATGCATTGATGCCAATGGGCCATAAAGGCAGAATTAAAAGGAGGAATGGCATTATTTCTTCACTCCCAGGACTACGAAGAACATCGGCGGTCCCTTGGTTGGGCGATCTTGACCGTCGGTATGATAGGCCTCACACAAAAGCCTCCAAGAATCAGGACATCCTCCTCTGTTAAATGACCCAACCATAAACTACAAAGTTGAAGAAATCCAAGGGATTGGACTGATGACCAAAAACCACCTCATGAAGTAGGAGTTTCGATTTACATTCTACTCTAAAGAGTCATTCCAAAAAAAGTTATATAGAGAGGTTTGCTTATATTCAAAAGATTAATCGAATGCTTATAAGAGACTTGACACAAAGAAAAAGAAATAGAGCAAACTTCAAGTCCTGAACTTAGGAAGAATTTTAAGAGGTTCCATTACAGAAGAAGGAGAACTTGGGGTTTGGACCACACGAATTGAATTAGCAATGAGACCCACATGTATTGAATTGGGCAGGTTGAATGGGTGAGCACGGACCTGCACTTCCTCTATGACATAAAAGCTCCAAACAAAGAAAAGGACCTAAACCTGTCATTCACAAGCACCAAAATTCATTCAATTGAGGCGTACGAAGAAAAAGAGTGTTATCGTTTGAGCACCGGAGGTAATTTTTGCTAAAGAATCACTGACATAGGTGCTTTTTCATTTTGTCTCTAATTTTATTATTATGAATTGGGAAAAAAATTAAGAAGTAAAAGAGAAACATACACATAATTAATATCATAGGTGCCCAACCATAATCTAGCCTAGAAAGTGTCACTATGTAGAAAGATACATATTTTTTGAGTTTTTATAAGAAACTATATTGTAGATGAGACAAATCCCATAAACATATGTAAACCTCTTAATCTATACGAATTAGGGCTGCGTTTGAATGTAAATTTTACACGAGTTACCTTTGACAAAGGGTTACTCTAAGTATTATGAATATTTATTGTTTGAAAAGAATCTTCTAAAGTAGAAGATGAAGTGTAAAAAGTTAATTTTACTCTCTATCTTTTAATTATTAAATAAGGGTGACGAGAGATAGCCCCCAATTACCGAGTTACCTTTCGTCTAAAATATCTCATAGAAATAGTATAATGAATTGAATGAGAATCAAACTTAAAATATCTCCACAGATTTTTATTTAGCAGAACAGTTGCCAGCGAATCCCTGTTAATTTTTCCGGACCGGCAGTAGGTGAAAAGGTGGCATTTGGGGGAAATGGGTACTGAACGTACACGTAAAATTTAAGTGACAGCAGAAAAAAAAGTATTACTTGACTGGGGCCCATCATCAGGTATCCATCTACTTGTAAGTTTCCATGTGGGCCACAGGTAGAGCTGCATCATCCTCTACTCATTGTAACTAGACACTTGAAATCAGATGATGGCTTATTTTTCTTATAATAATATCTAGTAAATTACCAGATAATAATAAAGATACTGCTAAAATGTAGAGTATTCTGGCATTGAGCGCACCAGCCTTGGTACTGGGGTTGTGTACAGATTCAGCCCAACAAACCAGACCCCCATCAAGAACTTAGATTCAGCCAGTTTTGCAGTTTAAAGACTCAGGCAACCAACAAATACCCACCAAACTGATGACAAATTAAGAAAAGGGAAATTGGTGTGACATAAATGATGTAAAAGGCCAACTTCCAACCGACCGAAGAATGAATGCTGAGCACCAGATGTGGTTTCAACATTTTTAGCTATATTTTAGGAGATTTTTTGACAAAAATATTTTGAAACTACGAGTTTAGGTGACATTGTCCTCAAAGAATTTATTTGGTTAGAGTGCACAGTACACCTAGTCAGATTTTTTTAGACGAAAACACTCCTTATGCTCTAGTGCACGCTGAAGTTTCGTTTTTTAAGACTGCACTGACCCTTATTTGCAAACGTTTAAATCCACATGTAGCTCAATTTGACACTATTTGGCAGTGCTCCGTAGTACCATAACTAGTGAATTTAATCTCATGTGCTAGTGCATATGGTCCAAATTACTTTTAGCATCTTTAATAATCCGTTATTAAGTAGATTTTAGAAATGGCATTTCTTTACTTTACAACACTGACCAATCTTTCTTCATCTTAGTATTTCTCTTCCACCCTCTCACAATTATGCGAAATATCTTCGAAGAGTCTTGGGGATTTAACAGAGTATAAAACTACATATGGTGACTTTAATTTTATACCGTGTCTTTGCAAATGTGTTTTAGTCCATTCCTTTATTTCATCCACCATTGAGGGTATAAATTGCAGATGGATAATCTCCTTTAATCCAATTTAAGTACTTAAGTAATCAAAACTAAGTTAGAGATATTAAAGTTTGTCATCTCGTCGTCGTCACCATCATCTTCTTCTGTCTTACAATATTGTTGTGACGGTGATAGAGCTTCTTGTTTGTAGGGTTGTGATGGAACTCTACCCAGACCTCTAGTATTAGAAATGAAAACTTAATGGGTTTTTTTATTTGAAACGAGTCTTCCAATGGAAAGCCTTATATAGGCCCAAACATATATAAGGCTCGGTGGACTTATCATAGTTTTGAAACCAGCCCTTTCTCTGTCCATAACGGGCCTCAGGCCTTGTTCCACTCTGTTTCAGATTTGCCAAGACCTACCACCCACCTTCGAATATGCTGGCTGACCCAGCCCATTTTTATTCATGGACCAGCCCAACAGGCCTGTTTCTGCTGTACCATTTTCTGCTGCTTCAGCCATCCCTTAGACATCTACTGCCTATTCCCACTATTTCAAATCCCCTTGCTTATACTGCTGCTTTGAATTTGAACAGTTGCAGTTTCATTTCGAGGCCCACACCATTCCATCATCTGACGTCCATTTATCTTCTTAACAAGTCCATACCCATCTTCTGCATCTATATCCAATTTATTGATGCCTATGATTCGATCATTAACTTTAAATGAGCTCTTCAAATATTAGAGGTAAAAGTAATTATGAAAATGCTTGTTATTAACTTATAATTATTCATATTTAGATAACTTAATTTCAAAATTTGGCCCAGACTAAGCCCGATGTAGACATGCTAGTTTATCATGATGTCAAATATTGCGTTTAATAGAAATCCCTGGTTATGTAGACAGTGAGGCGTTGAATGGGAAGTTTATACCGATTCAAGGGTCATGATTGCCCAAGAAATATGAATCGATAGTATTATCGTTATATGGGGTTAATTTTGTTTTTATCAGAGTTTAAAATTAGGAGTGAAACTTGGGTCCGGTTTTAAGTCGACCCGCATGACCTGACCTAAGGAATTAATGGGTTTGGGTTATGTTTTGTGTATATCTCGGGTCACGTCGAGTTGGATTGAGAAATTTAAAATAAACTCAACTCTACCCGAATGCACCAAGTTATAAAACAACACTTGGGTTGAATCGAGTCGGGTCGGGTTGAGTAACTTGGTTAGAAATTTGGGTCAGATCGGGTTCGATAACTTTTGACATGGATTAGATTGGGTTTATTGAAATCCGAACCGACCCAATCCGAGTTTCAGCCCTATTTAAAGTTGAAAAGCCACGCTAGCTAAAACTTTGATAAATTTCATGATTTGTTCAATTAAATTTTAAATGAGTCAAATCAACTCAAACTACTGACTTGTTTAAGTTTTTTTAGTCTCTCAGCGATGATTTTAAGGAACGGAGCAGCAGAATATATCTTCTGAAAATAAAATTTAGAAAAAATATTTAATTGAGCTATTAAGTTATATTGTTAACTGATATAAAATTTTAGATTAACAGAATAGTTTAGAATAAAGCTTAAAAATAGAATAATTTAGAATATTCAATAATAAAAACTTCAACGGTATTTAATTGATTTAGTAAATTATTTTTTAATAAATCATA
Source organism: Chimonanthus salicifolius (assembly GCA_013350335.1). Taxonomy (NCBI): domain Eukaryota; kingdom Viridiplantae; phylum Streptophyta; class Magnoliopsida; order Laurales; family Calycanthaceae; genus Chimonanthus; species Chimonanthus salicifolius. The sequence goes on along the minus strand of CM023540.1, from coordinate 25,567,008 downwards.
TATTTAATCATATGTCTAGGTTGTTTTTATTTGACCAAATATTTAAAACATGTGTCATTTTAATAAAGTAGATGAGGTGGTGTATAGATGAAGTGTTTTGTTAATTAAAAGGAGCATTAAAATGAGTAAACATTCCATTCTTAAAATCAGGGTCGAAATATCGGCCAATATGTATCGGTTTTTCAGGGCCAAATGATATCGACCGATACGATATGTATCGGCTAGTAAAAAAGGTTATTGGCCGATATGACCGATATTTGGACTGAATATCGATCACCATTTCGGCCACTATCTATAAAAATCGGTATTTAAAATTTATTTGATTTTTTTTAAAGAAAAACCGATATTGCATTTTCACGGTTTTTCACAATTTTTTACGGTTTTGAATATCGGAGGAGAGAGAAATGCAATAAAATAGAAAAATCGGATGAGAGAGAAAATTATCGGCCGATATACATGTCGGCTGAAATATCGGTTGAAGCGTATTTTGGACCCCTGCCTAAAATAATCATTCTCATATTCATGTCTATATTTTAAAATAAATTTAAGATATTAGACTAACATGACATTAATCAAGTATTTTTAGAATTAAAAAATAATTTAAAATTATCAATATTTAAAGGGGTAAATAATATTGTGTGTTGACCTTAAAAATAGATAATTTGAAAGTATGTTTGACTTGTGGGGCTCATTTGAGATATCAAACTAACTCAAATTTTGTTGAAATTTGATTTGTTGGAAAGATTAACAAAATTTACTCTCGTGTTCCTGGGAGTCTGTGTGACATGAACCATTTATTGAAATATTGTTTCAACTCAACTTACAATAAACTAGACCTAAATATCCAACCAAACTTAAACAAAATAATTTAAATTGATCCATTTATGCACGGTTGGTCCAACTTAATTTATCAAATTGACCAATTTTTTAAAAGTTAATTAAATTGAAACACTCTTAAATTGAATTTTTTCAATCTATTTCTAAAATACGAAGAATTTAAAAACATGACTTCATTAATTTAATCATCATATATATTTTTTCTTTTGTCCTATTTTCATATTTGGACTCTCTCAAAATTAAACTTTTAACACTAGATCAAAATGGACTTAGAATAACGTGTAAGAGTTTTAATAATAAAATTAATTTAAAATCATTAGAATTAAAAAAATTAAAATTTTTATTTTATTAATTTAAGAATGTCAAAATAATTATAAAAATATATTATTTAAAGAATGAGTCCAACTCTATTTCTCTTGTGAATCTATACCTAATTCTAAATTGTCAAATGAGTACGACAATGACATGAGGGTAAATATAAGAGGTGTTTTCTCGAATAAGTTAACATAAAACAAATCTTTTAATAATAAATAATTTTTATAATAGCTGTCATCCAGGCTTGAAAAGGGTTTTGTTATTTCCGAGTCGGTATACGGAAGAAGTAATTTTCCCATTCTACATCTGTCTTTCGTCAGAACGGAAGACTCCCTTTCTCGCCAGCCAGACCCCTCTCTCAATTTCTCAGTTTCTCTTGGCTCTCGTCTTCACGGAAACTCGGTCTCGTCAGACCCACTTTCCGTTGGCCGACGACGATCGCCATCGTCGCCAATCGGGTTGAAGAAACCCACCCTTTCAGCAAGAACCCTAATATCAGGAAACCCACCCTTTCAACAAGAACCCTAATATCAAGAAACCCACCCTTTCAACAAGAACCATAATCTCATACGAAATTAGATTGATGGCTTCAATTTCCCATCCAGATTCCCAATTTCGGAATTCCTGAAGAAACGCAAATCCTCTTTCAGTACACCAGCTGTTCCAAAGAAAGCCAAAAGAGAAAGGAAGAATATCAAGATTGGGTTATGAGCAATACTTGACAGATTTTTCGAAAGCAATGTACGCCTAAGAAGAAAAAGAAAGATGGGGATGGGAGCAATGCGACGAAGAGCAGATTTTTCGAAAGCAATGTACCCTCTCTCTCTATTTCGTCAGAATGGAAGACCCTCCCTCTCGAACGACAGGCCCTCTCTCGCCAGACCCCTCTCTCAATTTCTCTGCTCGTCAGACCCACTTTCCATGGCCGGCGACGCCAATCGGGTTGAAGAAACCCACCCTTTCAGCAAGAGCCCTACTATCAAGAAACCCACCATTTCAGCAAGAAGCCTATTATCAAGAAACCCACCCTTTCAACAAGAACCCTAATCTCATATGGCTTCAATTTCCCACCCAGATTCCCAATTTCGGAATTCCTAAAGAAACGCAAATTCTCTGTCAATATACCAGCCGTTCCAAACAAAGCCAAAAAAGAAAGGGAGAACATCAAGATTGGGTTATGGGCAATACTTCGCAGATTTTTCGAAAGCCAATGTAGGCCTGAGAAGAAAAAGAAAGATGGGGATGTGACCAATGAGACGAAGAGGAGAGAGGTGAAGGAAAGGAAAATGTGGGACCTGGAAGGTGTGAAGAGAATCGGCAAGGGAGAGGAGAAGAGGGCAGTTGGAGGAGACACAGAGAAGGGGTTTTAGAGAAGGCCCGTCCTGAGAAGAAACGACATTGGAGAAGCTATTCAGGTAATCCGTTAGCCTGTGGGCTTCGCCCATACTTGCCATGGACGTTGTCTTGTGAGGAACCATTCACATACTCACACACTGTTATAATATGTGTCCACACGCGGGTCATGTGATGTTGATAGTCTATGGTGTCTATTGACATGAGTTTGCCACCTTGTTTTTAAATGATTGCTGATACATTAATTGGAGAAAAGGGTTCCACTCTTTCCGGATTAACCCGTTACACAAGGATTGTAGGCAGTTTCTTGTATCTGTGGGATTAGTCTCACCTCCACATTGGGTGGGAATACCATTTTTATTTAAAAAAACACATTAATTGAAGGAAATATATATATATATATATATATATATATATATATATATATATATATATATATATATATTGCCCAAACATGAAAGGAGAATGGAGTTCGCTGTTTTTTTTCCCTTTGTGATTTGGAAGGGTTTGTCCCAGATTTGGCACAATTCTTGAAACTTAGTGCTGTAGGTTTTGGTTCTTTGGAACCCAAGCACACATCTGTGTTTTATAAGAATCAATATCCTGGGATGCAAAGACAAGTCATGATTAACCAAACCTGAATGAAGTATAATTTACTGGCCATATTTAATTGTATTTATACTAGTGCACAATTTATTCTACCTTTCTGTTGATGATCTTTTGGCCTATTTTAATTGTATTATACTGGTGTATTATTTATTGTACCTTTCAGTTTATTACCTTTTTGAAGATTTGCTCTTTCAGGTGTCATTGAGTTACTGGCCAATAATGGGAGGCAAATGGAGGCTATCAGCTTGCATATGCATTTGAACTCGCAGAGAAATTTGATCCTGTGCATTACTGAAGGCATATTTGAAGGATGCTAGAAAAGCTTCAGAGGAGAAAGCTGGAAACCTATCCCCTGGTGCCCGGGTGAGTTTTTGTTGGTCTTACTGTTGAATGCTGCTTCATCATTTGCATCCTCTGATTTCCTTTTCTATTTATTAAAGCAAAAATGCTGCATCAATATTTCTAAATATTTGCCATTTACAGTAATGGTGCACTTTTCTGTGAAAATTGTGAAGTTGTTGTGGTGTTTTTTCCTTTTTTTAAAAAGGGAAAAAATTGGTTGTTGGCACCCTAATTATCCCAAGTTGGGGAAATTCGGCAACTGATTTACTTTGTTATTTTTCTAATCTCACTTCTACTTGAATCACTGGGCATCCACATTTGAATCACTACTACTTGAATCAGTTATTTTGCTAATCTCACTTCTACTTGAATCACTGAAGAGGTTGGATTCTAAAGTAACAACTGTCCCTAGAGATTGCTAGACAAAATTGAAAAAATTAGGAAGAGTATCAAAGATTTGGATTTGGTTGTTTCTCAAGTGCCCAAATCGGCAAATTGGCTGGCTCATGGGCTGACCAAACAAGGTTCTAAGCTACCTGAGGAATTCATTCTCAAGGTAGAGGGTAATGCACCCCTTGCTGGACATGGGTAGTTTTGCTGTTCTGATTGTGCAGTTCGTCCTTTTTTGAGGATGGATTATGTATTTTTGTTCTTGCTTTTTTTAGATCCAGGGGAACTTAGGAGTTATAGGAGGATGGAAGAATGCATTTGAAGAAAAGTTCTCTCAAAGACCCGTTGGACATCAAATAGCTTCACAAAATTTGACCACAGGTACCTGGCAAAAGGGCAAGTGAGGAATAGATGATCGACATCTTCCTATGGGTGACCACATACGAGACAAGTAAGATTCTCTTCCATCCTCAATAAGCCTCTCCTTCTAAGGTTCATTCTAGTAAGGATGTTAGCCTTCAGTGCACACCACACAAAAGTTTGGACCCTAGGAGGAGCTAGGCTATTCCAAGCTGAGCCCGAAGTAGAGTTCGAATTATGTTGCTATTGAATGAATAACTCCACCATCGACTTAACCGAATAAATACCCGATGAATTCCCCTTCCATACAAGTTCATCCTCATCTCCTAAGGACACAGGAATCTCCCCAATTTAGCTTACAGATGTACCCTACTTCTAGTCTCGAAGGATTGCAGCTCATGCCTAAAATTGAGAACCCAGGAAATGTGATTACTCTCAATCCTATAACAGTCCTGTACAAGGGCGCTCTTTTGTCTAGAAATTAAAAAGTCAGTCTAAGGAACACCTCACTCAAATGTCGATCACCCATCCAAAGGTCCTTCTAGAAAAAGTTCCTGTATCTTGAGGAGCCCAATTTGGAATGGGGACATGTATGTGATGGAGAGTCATAAGAAACAATTATTGATTAGACATTTATATTGGATACTGGTTGACACACAATTGGAATGCCCAATTTGTTCAAGTTCATTGGTTGGGGATGGGCTCATAAATAGAAGGTTAATATAAAGTTCGTTGGTTGGTTGGGGATGTGAGTATTTAATATGATCAATGGTAACTAGCACCCCTAAGCATATGGATCACAAAAACATTTGATATAATCAAATAAAGATCAATGAAAGGGTCCTATTGGCAGCCTTTTGACACTTGAGTTCAAAGAGATTTCATGAAATTCAACTTTAGATGATTTGTTGAATATTGGTTGAAAAGCTTGTCAATGCCCATTTTTGGTTTGGGTCAATTGATTGGGGGAGGGCATCCAAGCAATAACATCATTTATGTTGTGAAGACCATATTTAAGCACCTCAAATAAGATTTAAATATATTTTCATTGGATATTTAGAGGAAAGCCGTATTGATGCTCAATTTTGGTTAGGTTCCTTGGTTGGGATGGGAATCCAAACAACGACATTGTTTATGTGGTGTATAGTCAGTCATACATGAGAGTTTCATATAGGATTGCAAATTTTCTCATCGGATGTTGATAAGGAAGAAGTGTCAATGCCCAATTTTATTTCGATTCATTTGTTTGTGTAGGACATCTCAGTGAAAATTTAGTTTATTTGATCTTTCGCCTCGGCAGAGGACCTCAAATTTTTTTAAATTGCATATTTCTATCCAAGTAGTTGGAGATGTGCAATTTTGTTCAAGTCCATTTGTTGGGGATGCGCGTTAGACAATGATGAAGTTTATGAGTGTAAGATAGAATTTATGAAAATGACAATCGATTTTTTTTATCTACTATTAAGTGAAAATCAATGAAATGCCCAATTTTGATTTAGGTTAATTGATTGGGGATGAGCATTTCTACAATGACATCATATATCTGGTGGAAGTAGGGATTTATATTTAGTTTTAAATTCTGTAAGCTTAAATAGCCCGTTTAGAAAGAAATTGGGCTTGGGTTGTAATTTTGAGTTCAAAGAGATCTGATGAAAATCAGAATTAAATGAGTTTTGAATATTGGCTCAAAAGATTGTCAATGCCCATTTCTGGTTTAGGTCCATTGATTGGGGGAGGGCATCCAAGCAACAACGTCATTTATGTTGTGAACTCCATTTTTAAATATCTCAAATGAGATTGAAGTCTATATTTATGGGATATTTAGTGGAAAGTCGTTTGATGCCCAATTTTTGTTAGGTTCCTTGGTTGGGATGGGTGTCCAAAGAACAACATTATGTTTGTGGTGTATGGCCATACATAAGAATTTTATATAGGATTGCAAATTTATTCATCGGATGTTGATAAGGAAGAAGTGTCGATGCCCAGTTTTATTTCGATTCATTCCTTGGGGATGGGCATCTTGGTGAAAATATAGTTTATTTGATCGTTGGCCTTGGAGATGCGTGTTAGACAATGATGAAGTTTACGAGTGTTTGATAGAATTTATGAAAGAGACAATTGATTTTTTATCTACTATTAAGTGGAAATCAATGAAATGCACAATTTTGGTTTAGGTTAATTGGTTGGGATGGGAATTCCACTATGAAATCATCTATCTGGCGGGGTAGTAGGAAATTCTATTTAGTTCGAAATTCCGTAAGCTTAAATAACCTGTTTTGAAAGAAATTTGGGCTGGGTTGTAATTTTGAGTAAAAAGAGATCTCATGAAAATCAGAATTGAATGAGTTGTTGAATATTGGCTCAAAAGCTTGTTAATGCTCATTTTTGGTTTAGGTCCATTGATTGGGGAGGGCATCCAAGCAACAACGTCATTTATGTTGTGAAGTCCATTTTTAAATATCTCAAATAAGATTGAATTATATTTATGGGATATTCAGAGGAAAGTCGTATTGATGCCCAATTTTTGTCAGGTTCCTTGGTTAGGATGGGCGTCCAAAGAACAACATCATGTTTGTGGTGTATAGGCATACATAAGAATTTCATATAGGATTGCAAATTTATTCATCCGATGTTGGTAAGGAAGTGTCAATGTCCAATTTTATTTCGATTCATTCATTGGGGAATGGCATAACGGTGTAGTTTATTTGATCTTTGGCTTAAGGTGAGTATCTTAGTTTAGTTTGAATTGCATATTTGTATCGAACTTGTTGGAAGTATGGATTTTTATTTAGTTCAAAATTTTGTAAGCTTAAATAGCCCATTTTGAAAGAAATTGGGATTGGGTTGTAATTTTGAGTTCAAAGAGATCTCATGAAACTCAGAATTAAATGAGTTGTTGAATATTGGCTCAGAAGCTTGTCGATGCCCTTTTCTGGTTTAGGTGCATTGATTGGGGGATGGCATCCAAGCAACAATGTCATTTATGTTGTGAAGTCCATTTTTAAATATCTCAAATAAGATTGAAGTCTATTTTTATGGGATATTTAGAGGAAATCCGTATTGATGCCCAATTTTTGTCAGGTTTCTTGGTTGGGATGGGCGTCCAAAGAACAACATTATGTTTATGGTGTATGGCCATACATGAGAATTTCATATAGGATTTCAAATTTATTAATCGGATGTTGATAAGGTAAAAGTGTCAATGCCCAATTTTATTTTGATTCATTCATTGGGGAAGGGCATCTCGGTGAAAATATAATTTATTTGATCTTTGGCGTCGGGTGAGGATCTTAGATTATTTTGAATTGCATATTTGTATCGAAGTTGTTGGATAGTGCGCAATTTTGTTAGTGTACATTGGTTGGGGATGCGCGTTAGACTATGATGAAGTTCACGCGTGTAAGATAGAATTTATGAAAATGACAATCGATTTTTTATCTACTATTAAGTGGAAATCAATGAAATGCCCAATTTTGGTTTAGGTTAATTGGTTAGGGATGGACATTTCCACAATGACATAATCTATCTTGTGGAAGTAGGGATCAATTTTTAGTTCAAACATCTTAAAACTTAAATAACTCGATCAGATAGAAATTGGATTTGTGTCCTAATTTTGATTTCAAAGAGATTCCATGAAAATTAGAATTAAGTGAGTTGTTGAATATTGGCTCAAAAGCTTGTCAATGCCCATTTTTGGTTTGGGTCCATTGTATTGGGGAGAGCTTCCAACCAACAACGTCTTTTACATTGTGAAGTCCATTTTTAAATATCTCAAATAAGATTGAATTATATTTTTATGGGATATTGATGGGAAAGCCGTATTGATGCTCAATTTTTGTTAGGTTCCTTGGTTGGGATGGGCATCGAAAGAACAACATTATGATTGTGTTGTATGGCCATATATGAGAATTTCATGTAGGATTGCACATTTATGCATCGGATGTTTATAAGGAAAAAGTGTAAATGCCCAATTTTATTTCGATTCATTAATTGGGTAAGGGCATAACGGTGAAAATATAGTTTATTTGATCTTTGGCCTCGGGTGAGGATCTTAGATTAGTTTGAATTGCATATTTGTATTGAAGTTGTTGGATAGTGTGCAATTTTGTTCGTGTACATTCGATTGGGATGCGTGTTAGACAATGATGAAGTTCATGAGTATAAGATAGAATTTATGAAAATGACAATCGATTTTTTATATACTATTAAGTGGAAATCAATGAAATGCCCAATTTTGGTTTAGGTTAATTGGTTGGGGATGGGCATTTCTACAATGACATCATCTATCTGGTGGAAGTAGGTATCAGTTTTTAGCTCAAACATCTTAAAACTTAAATAACTCGATTAGATGGAAATTGGACTTGTGTTGTAATTTTGATTTCAAAGAGATTCCATGAAAATCAGAATTAAATGAGTTGTTGAATATTGGCTTAAAAGCTTGTCGATGCCCATTTTTTGTTTAGGTCCATTGATTGGGGGAGGGCATCGAAGCAACGACGTCATTTATGTTGTATAGTCCATTTTTAAATATCTCAAAGAAGATTGATTTATATTTTTTTGGGATATTGATAGAAAAGCCGTATTGATGCCCAATTTTTGTTAAGTTCCTTGGTTGGGATGGGCATCGAAAGAACAACATTACGTTTGTGTTGTATGGCCATATATAAGAATTTCATATAGGATTGCAAATTTATTCATCGGATGTTGATAAGGAAGAAGTGGCAATGCCCAATTTTATTTAGTTTCATTCGTGGGGGATGGGGCATCTCGATGAAAATATAGTTTATTTGATATTTGGCGTCAGGTGATGATCTTAGATTGTTTTGAATTGCATATATGTATTGAAGTTGTTGGATAGTGCACAATTTTGTTCGTGTACAATTGTTGGGGATGCGCGTTAGACAATGATGAAGTTCACGAGTGTAAGATAGAATTTATGAAAACGACAATCGATTTTTTATCTACTATTAAGTTGAAATCAATGAAATGTCCAATTTTGGTTTAGGTTAATTGGTTGGGGACAGACATTTCCACAATGACATCATCTATTTGGTGGAAGTAAGGATCAGTTTTTAGTTCGAACATCTTAAAACATAAATAACTCGATCAGATAGAAATTGGACTTGTGTTGTAATTTTGATTTCAAAGAGATTCCATGAAAATCAGAGTTAAATGAGTTGTTGAATATTGGCTCAAAAGCTTGTCAATGCCCATTTTTGGTTTAGGTCCATTGATTGGGGGAGGGCATCCAAGCAACAATGTCATTTATGTTGTGAAGTCCATTTTTAAATATCTCAAAGAAGATTGATTTATATTTTTTTGGGATATTGATTGGAAAGCCGTATTGATACCCAATTTTTGTTAGGTTCCTTGGTTGGGATGGGCATCGAAAGAGCAACATTATGTTTGTGTTGTATGACCATATATAAGAATTTCATAAAGGATTGCAAATTTATTCATCGGGTGTTGATAAGGAAGAAGTGTTTTATTTCGATTCATTCGTTGGGGAAGGGCATCTCGGTGAAAATATAGTTTATTTGATCTTTGGTGTCGGGTGAGGATTTTAGATTATTTTGAATTGCATATTTGTATCTAAGTTATTGGAGAGTGTGCAATTTTGTTCGAATACTTTTGTTGAGGATGCTCGTTAGACAAAGATGAAGTTTATGGGTGTAAGATAGAATTTATTAAAATGACAATCGATTTTTAGCTACTATTAAGTGGAAATCAATGAAATGCCTTGGTTTAGGTTTATTTGTTGGGGATGAGCATTTCCACAATGACATTATCTATCTGGTGGAAGTAGAGATTTCTATTTAGTTCGAAATTTTGTAAGCTTAAATAGCCCGTCTTGAAAGAAATTGAGCTTGGGTTGTCATTTTGAGTTCAAAGAGATCTCATGAAAATCAGTGATAAATGAGTTGTTGTTTATTGGCTAAAAAGCTTGTTGATACCCTTTTTTGGTTTAGGTGCATTTATTGGGGGGAGGGCATGCACGCAACGTCGTCATTTATGTTGTGAAGTCCAATTTTTTATATCTCAAATGAGATTGAAGTCTATTTTTATGGGATATTCAGAGGAAAGCCGTGTTGATGTCCAATTTTTGTCAGGTTCCTTGGTTTGGATGGGCGTCTAAAGAACAACATTATGTTTATAGTGTATGGCCATACATGAAAATTTCATATAGGATTGCAAATTTATTCATCGGATGTTGACAAGGAAGAAGTGTCAATGCCCAATTTTATTTCGATTCATTCGTTGGAGATGGGCATCTCGGTGAAAATATAGTTTATTTGATCTTTGGCGTCAGGTGTGGATCTTAGATTATTTTGAACTGCATATTTGTGTCAAAGTAGTTGGATAGTGCGCAATTTTGTTAGTGTACATTGGTTGGAGATGTGCGCAATTTTAATTCAAACATCTTAAAACTTAAATATCACGTTTTGAAAGGAATTTGGCTTGGGTTGTAATTTTGAGTAAGAAGAGATCTCATGAAAATCAGAATTAAATGAGGTGTTGAATATTGGCTCAAAATCTTGTCAATGCGCATTTTTGGTTTAGGTCTACTGATTGGGGGAGGGCATCCAAGCAACGACGTCATTTATGTTGTGAAGTCCATTTTTAAATATCTTAAATAAGATTGAATTATATGTTTATGGGATATTGATAGGAAAGCTTTATTGATGCCCAATTTTTGTTAGGTTCTTTGGTTGGTATGAGCATCAAGAGAACAACATTATGTTTGTGTTGTATGGCCATTTATGGGAATTTCATGTAGGATTGCACATTTATTCCGTTGGATGTTGATAAAGAATAAGTGTCATTGCCCAATTTTATTTCGATTAATTCATTGGGGAAGGGCATAACGGTGACAATATAGTTTATTTGATCTTTGGCCTCGGGTGAGGATCTTAGATTAGTTTGAATTGCATGTTTGTATCGAAGTTGTTGGAGAGTGCGCCATTTTGTTCAAGTACATTGGTTGGGGTTGCGTGTTTGATAATTATGAAGTTCACAAGTGTAGGATAGAATTTATGAATGCGAGAATCAATTTTTATCTACTATTAAGTGGAAATCAATGAAATGCCCAATTTTGGATTAGGTTCATTGGTTGGGGATGTGCATTTCCCCAATGACATTATTTATCTGCTGGAAGTAGGGATTTCTATTGAGTTCGAATTCTATATGCTTAAATAGCTCGTTTTTAAAGAAATTTGGCTTGGGTTGTAATTTTGAGTTCAAAGAGATCTCATGAAAATAAGAATTAAATGAGTTGTTGAATATTGGCTCAAAAGCATGTCGATGTCCTTTTTTGGTTTAGGTGCATTGATTGGGGGAGGGCATCCAAGCAACAACGTCATTTATGTTGTCAAGTCCATTTTTAAATATCTAAAATGAGATTGAAGTCATTATTTATGGGATATTCACTAGAAAGTAGTATTGATGCCCAATTTTTGTCAGGTTCCTTGGTTGGGATAGGCGTCCAAAGAACATTATGTTTGTGGTGTATGGCCATACATGAGATTTTCATATAGGATTGCAAATTTTTTCATCGAATGTAGATAAGGTTTCAATGCCCAATTTTATTTCGATTCATTCGTTGGGGAAGGGCATCTTGGTGAAAATATAGTTTATTTGATCTTTGGCCTATGGTGATGATCTTCGATTACTTGGGATTGCATATTTGTATCGAAGTTGTTGAAGAGTGCACAATTTTGTTCGAATACATTGGTTGGGGATGTGCGTTAGACAACGATGAAGTTTATGGGTGTAAGATAGAATTTATGTAAACGACAATTGATTTTTATGTACTATTAAGTGGAAATCAATGAAATGCCCAATTTTGGTTTAGGTTCATTTGTTGGGGATGGGCATTTCCACAATGACATTATCTATCTGGTGGAAGTAGAGATTTCTATTTAGTTTGAAATTCTGTAAGCTTAAATAACCCGTTTTGAAAGAAATTGGGCTTGGATTGTAATTTTTAGTTCAAAGAGGTCTCATGAAAATCAGAATTAAATGAGTTGTTTATTGGCTCAAAAGCTTGTTGATGCCCTTTTTTGGTTTACGTGCATTGATTGGACGAGGGCATGCAAGCAACAACGTCATTTATGTTGTGAAGTTCATTTTTAAATATTTCAAATAAGATTGAAGTCTATTTTTATGGGATATTCAGAGGAAAGCCGTATTGAAAATATAGTTTATTTGATCTTTGGCGTCGGTTGAGGATCTTAGATTATTTTGAATTGCATACTTGTTTCGAAGTTGTTGGATACTGCGCAATTTTGTTCGTGTACATTGGTTGGAGATGCGCGTTAGACAATGATGAAGTTCACGAGGGTAAGATAGAATTTATGAAAACGACAATCGATTTTTTATTTATAAAGTGGAAATCAGTGAAATGTCCAATTCTGGTTTAGGTTAATTGGTTGGGGATGGGCATTTCCACAATGATATCATCTATCTGGTTGAAGTAGGGATCGGTTTTTATTCAAACATCTTAAAACTTATATAACTCGATCAGATAGAAATAGGACTTGTGTTTTAATTTTGATTTTAAAGAGATTCCATGAAAATCAGAATTAATTGAGTTGTTGAATATTGGCTCAAAAGCTTGTCAATTCCCATTTTTGGTTTAGGTCCATTTGATTGGGGGAAGGCATCCAGCAACAACGTCATTTATGTTGTGAAGTCCATTGTTAAGTATCTAAAATGAGATTGAAGTCATTATTTATGGGACATTCACTGGAAAGTAGTATTGATGCCCAATTTTTGTCAGGTTCCTTGGTTGGGATAGGGCGTCCAAAGAACAACATTATGTTTATGGTGTATGGCCATACATGAGATTTTCATATAGGATTGCAAATTTTTCATCGAATGTAGATAAGGTTTCAATGCCCAATTTTATTTCGATTCATTCGTTGGGGAAGGGCATCTCGTTGAAAATATAGTTTATTTGATCTTTGGCCTATGGAGGATCTTCGATTTCTTGGAATTGCATATTTGTATCGAAGTTGTTGGAGAGTGCACAATTTTTTTTGAATGCATTGGTTTGGGATGCCCGTTAGACCATGCTGAAGTTTATGGGTGTAAGCTAGAATTTATGAAATCGACAATCGATTTTTATCTACTATTAAGTGGAAATCAATGAAATGTCCAATTTTGGCTTAGGTTATATGTTGGCGATGGGCATTTCCATAATGACATTATCTATCTGGTGGAAGTAGAGATTTCTATTTAGTTCGAAATTCTGTATGCTTAAATAGCCTGTTTTGAAAGAAATTGGGCTTGTGTTGTAATTTTGAGTTCAAAGTGATCTCATGAAAATCAGAATTAAATGAGTTGTTGTTTATTGGTTCAAAAGCTTGTTGATGCCCTTTTTGTTTTAGGTGCATTGGTTGGGGGAGGGCATGCAAGCAACAACGTCATTTATGTTGTGAAGTCCATTTTTAAATATCTCAAATAAGATTGAAGTCTATTTTTATGGGATATTCAGAGGAAAGCCGTATTGATGCCCAATTTTTATCAGCTTCTGTGGTTGGGATGGGCGTCCAAAGAACAACATTATGTTTATGGTGTAGTGCCATAGATGGGAATTTCATATAGGACTGCAAATTTATTCATCGGATGTTGATAAGGAAGAAGCGTCAATCCCAATTTTATTTCGATTCATTCGTTGGGGATGGGCTTCTCGGTGAAAATATAGTTTATTTGATCTTTGGCGTCGGGTGAGGATCTTAGATTATTTTGAATTTCATATTTGTATCAAAGCTGTTGGATACTGCGCAATTTTGTTCGTGTACTTTGGTTGGAGATGTGCGTTAGACGATGATGACGTTCACGAGTGTAAGATAGAATTTATGAAAACGACAATCGATTTTTTATCTACTATTAAGTTGAAATCAATGAAATGCCCAATTCTAGTTTAGGTTAATTGGTTGGGGATGATGGGCATTTCGACAATGACATCATTTATCTGGTGGAAGTAGGGATCAATTTTTATTCAAACATCTTAAAACTTAAATAACTCGGTCAGACATAAATTGGACTTGTGTTGTAATTTTGATTTCAAAAAGATTCCATGAAAATCAGAATTAAATGAGTCGTTGAATATTGGCTCAAAAGCTTGTCAATACCCATTTTTGGTTTAGGTCCATTGATTGGTGGAGGGCATCCAAGTAACAACGTCATTTATGTTGTGAAGTCCATTTTTAAATATCTCAAATAAGATTGAATTATATTTTTTTGGGATATTGATATGAAAGCCGTATTGATGCCCAATTTTTGTTAGGTTCTTTGGTTGGGATGGGTATCGAGAGGACAACATTGTGTTTGTGTTGTATGGCCATATATGAGAATTTTATATAGGATTGCAAATTTAATCATTGGATGTTGATAAGGAAGAAGTGTTAATGCCCAATTTTATTTCGATTCATTCGTTGGGGAAGGGCATCTCGGTGAAATATATTTTATTTGATCTTTGGCCTCGGTGAGGATCTTAGATTAGTTTGAATTGTATATTTGAATGCAAGTTGTTGGATGGTGCGCAATTTTGTTCGAGTACATTAGTTGGGGATGCGCATTAAACAAGTATGAAGTTTTTGAGTGTTTGATAGAATTTATGAAAACGCCAATCGATTTTTTATCTACTATTAAGAGGAATTTAATGAAATGCCCCATTTTGGTTTAGGTTAATTGGTTGGGGATGGGCATTTTCACAGTGACATCATCTCTTTGGTGGAAGTAGGGATCAGTCTTTAGTTCAAACATCTTAAAACTTAAATAGCTCGATCAGATAGAAATGGGACTTGTGTCGTAATTTTGATTTCAAAGAGATTCTAAGAAAATTAGAATTAAATGAGTTGTTGAATATTGGCTCAAAAGCTTGTCAATGCCCATTTTTGGTTCGATCAGATAGAAATAGGACTTGTGTTGTAATTTTGAGTTCAAAGAGATCTGATGAAAATCAGAATTAAATGAGTTGTTGAATATTGGCTCAAAAGATTGTCAATGCCCATTTCTGGTTTAGGTCCATTGATTGGGGGAGGGCATCCAAGCAACAACGTCATTTATGTTGTGAACTCCATTTTTAAATATCTCAAATGAGATTGAAGTCTATATTTATGGGATATTTAGTGGAAAGTCGTTTGATGCCCAATTTTTGTTAGGTTCCTTGGTTGAGATGGGTGTCCAAAGAACAACATTATGTTTGTGGTGTATGGCCATACATAAGAATTTTATATAGGATTGCAAATTTATTCATCGGATGTTGATAAGTTGTCAATGCCCAATTTTATGTCGATTCATTCGTTGGGGAAGGGCATCTCGGTGAAAATATAGTTTATTTGATCTTTGGCCTATCGTTAGGATCTTCGATTACTTGGAATTGCATATTTGTATTGAAGTTGTTGGAGAGTGTGCAATTTTGTTCAAATACATTGGATGGGGATGCGCGTGAGACAATGATGAAGTTTATGGATGTAAGATAGAATTTATGGAAAACGACAATCGATTTTTATCTACTATTAAGTGGTAATCAATGAAATGCCCAATTTTGGTTTAGGTTCATTTGTTGGGGATGAGCATTTCGACAATGACATTATCTATCTGGTGGAAGTAGAGATTTCTATTTAGTTCGAAATTTTGTAAGCTTAAATAGCCCGATTTTTAAAGAAATTGGATTTGTGTTGTAATTTTGAGTTTGAAGAGATCTCCTGAAAATCAAAATTAAATGAGGAGTTGTTTATTGTTTCAAAAGCTTGTTGATGCCCTTTTCTGTTTTAGATGCATTGATTGGGAGACGGCATCCAAACATCAACGTCATTTATGTTGTGAAGTTCATTCTTAAATATCTCAAATAAGATTGAATTATATTTTTATGAGATATTGATGGAAAAGTCGTAATGATGCCCAATTTTTGTTAGGTTCCTTGGTTGGGGTGGGCGTCGAAAGAACAACATTATGCTTGTGTTGTATGGCCATATATGAGAATTTCACGTAGGATTGCACATTTATACGTTGGATGTTGATTAGGAAGAAGTGTCAATG
The DNA here is from genome assembly GCA_013350335.1 of Chimonanthus salicifolius. NCBI lineage: Eukaryota > Viridiplantae > Streptophyta > Magnoliopsida > Laurales > Calycanthaceae > Chimonanthus > Chimonanthus salicifolius. The sequence goes on along the minus strand of CM023540.1, from coordinate 25,550,754 downwards.
CCCAATTTTATTTCGATTTATTCATTGGGGAAGGGGAAAACGGTTAAAATATAGTTTATTTGATCTTTGGCCTTGGGTGAGGATGTTAGATTACTTGGAATTGTATATTTGTATCGAAGTTGTTGGAGAGTGCGAAATTTTTTCGAATGCATTGGTTTGGGATGCGCGTTAGACAATGCTGAAGTTTATGGGTGTAAGGTAGAATTTATGAAAACGACAATCGATTTTTATCTACTATTAAGTGGAAATAAATGAAATGTCCAATTTTGGTTTAGGTTCATTTGTTGGGGATGTGCATTTCCACAATGACATTATCTATCTAATGGAAGTAGGGATTTCTAGTTAGTTCGAAATTCTGTGTGCTTAAATATCCCATTTTGAAAGAAATTGGCTTGGGTTGTAATCTCTAGTTCAAAGAGATCTGATGAAAATCAGAATGAAATGAGTTGTCTTTTATTGGCTCAAAAGCTTGTTGATTACCTTTTTCAGTTTAGGTGCATTGATTGGGGGAGGGCTTGCAAGCAACAATGTCATTTATATTGTGAAGTCCATTTTTAAATATCTCAAATAAGATTTAAGTCTATTTTTATGGGATATTCAGTGGAAAGTAGTATTGATGCCTAATTTTTGTCAGGTTCCTTGGTTGGGATAGGCGTCCAAAGAACAACATTACATTTGTGGTGCATGGTCGATCATGAGAATTTCGTATAGTATTGCAAATTTATTCCCTGAAAATTAGAATTAAATGAGATGTTGAATATTGGCTCAAAAGCTTGTCGATACCCATTTTTTGTTTAGGTCCATTGATTGGGCGAGGGCATCCAAGCAACAATATCATTTTTGTTGTGAACTCCATTTTTAAATATCTCAAATAAGATTGAATTATATTTTTATGGGATATTGATAGGAAAGCCGTATTGATGCCCAGTTTTTGCTAGGTTCCTTGGTTTGGATGGGCATTGAAAGGACAACATTATGTTTGTGTTGTATGGCCATATATGAGAATTTCATCCAGGATTGCACATTTATTCGTCGGATGTTGATAAGGAAGAAGTGTTAATGCCCAAGTTTATTTCGATTCATTCATTGGGGAAGGGCATAACGATGAAAATATAGTTTATTTGATCTTTGGCCTCGGGTGAGGATCTTAAATTAGTTCGAATTGCATATTTGTATCGAAGTTGTTGGAGAGTGCGCAATTTTGTTCAAATACATTGGTTGGGGATGCTCGTTAGACAATGATGAAGTAGTGTATGGGTGTATGATAGAATTTATGAGAACGACAATCGATTTTTATCTACTATTAAGTGGAAATCAATGAAATATCCAATTTTGGTTTAAGCTCATTTGTTGGGGATGAGCATTTCCACAATGACATCATCAATCTGGTGGAAGTAGGGATCAATTTTTAGTTTAAAGATTTGAAAACTTGAATAGCAAGATTTGCAAGAAATTTGTCCTTCATCGTAATTTTGATTCCAAAGAGATTTCATGAAGTTCTAAATTAAATGAGTTGTTGTATATTGGCTCATAAGATTATCAATGCCCATTTTTGGTTTAGGTCCATTGATTGAGGGAGGGCATCCAAGCAATAACTTCATTTATGTTGTGAAATCCATTTTTAAATATTTCAAATAAGATTGAATTATATTTTTTTGGGATATTGATAGGAAAGCCGTATTGATGCCAAATTTTTGTTAAGTTCTTTGGTTGGGATGGGTATCGAGAGAACAACATTGTGTTTGTGTTGTATGGCCATATATGAGAATTTCATATAGGATTGCAAATTTATTCATTGGATGTTGATAAGGAAGAAGTGTCAGTGCTCAATTTTATTTCGATTCATTCGTTGGCGAAGGACATCTCGGTGAAAATATATTTTATTTGATCTTTGGCCTCGGGTGAGGATCTTAGATTAGTTTGAATTGCATATTTGAATGCAAGTTGTTGGAGGGTGCGCAATTTTGTTCGAGTACATTGCTTGGGGATGCGCGTTAGACAATTATGAAGTTTATGAGTGTTTAATAGAATTTATGAAAACGACAATCGATTTTTTATCTACTATTAAGTGGAAATCAATGAAATGCTCAATTTTGGTTTAGGTTAATTGGTTGGGGATTAGCAATTCCACAATGAAATCATCTATCTGGTGGAAGTAGGAAATTCTATTTAGTTTGAAATTCTGCAAGCTTAAATAGTCCATTTTGCATGAAATTTGGCTTGGGTTGTAATATTGAGTTCAAAGAGATCTCATGAAAATCAGAATTAAATGAGTTGTTGAATATTGGCTCAAAAGCTTGTCAATGCCCTTTTTTGGTTTAGGTGCATTGATTGGGGGAGGGCATGCAAGCAATGCCATTTATGTTGTGAAGTCCATTTTTAAATATCTCAAATAAGATTGAATTCTATTTATATGTGATATTAAGAGGAAAACTGTATTGATGCTCAGTTTTTATTAGGTTCCTTGGTTGGGATGGGTATCGAAAGAACAACATTATGTTTTTGGTGTATGGCCATATGTGGGAATTTCATATAGGATTGCAAATTTATTAATTGGATGTTGATAAGGAAGAAGTGTGAATGCCCAATTTTATTTTGATTCATTCGTTGGGGAAGGGCATCTCAGTGAAAATATAGCTTATTTGATCTTCGGCCTCGGGTGAGGATCTTAGATTATTTTGAATTGCATATTTGTATCGAAGGTATTGGAGAGTACGCAATTTTGTTTGAATACATTGGTTGGGGATGCGCGTTAGACAATGATGAAGTTCATGAGTGTAAGATAATTTTTTTTTGAAAATGACAATCGATTTTTATCTACTATTAAGTTGAAACCAATGAAATGCCCAATTTTGGTTTAGGTTCATTTGTTGGGGATGGGCATTTCCACAATGATATCATCAATCTTGTGGAAGTTGGGATCACTTTTTAGTTCAAAGATCTTAAAACTTGAATAACTCGATTAGATAGAAATCGGGCTTGTGTTGTAATTTCGAGTTCAAAGAGATTTCATGAAAATCAGAATTAAATGAGTTGTTGAATATTGGCTCAAAAGCTTGTCAATGTCCTTTTTTAGTTTAGGTCCATTGATTGGGGGAGGGCATCCAAGCAATAACTTCATTTTTGTTGGGAAGTTCATTTTTAAATATCTCAAATAAGATTGAAGTATATTTTTATGGGATATTCAGAGGAAAACCATATTGATGTCCAATTTTTGTTCGATTTTTTTTGTTGGGATGGGTGTCCTATATCGACCCGTCTCACTAGCACAATATTGTCCGCTTTGAGCTCGAAAAACCTACACAGTTTTGAATTGGACACAAGGGTCACTCATAGTCCCAAAACGTGTTGTGCTGGGAGCAGGGGTGCTGCCTATTATAAATCACTTCATTTCCAAGTACATGGGCGATGTGGGACTTTTCTCTCTTCCCACATGGCCATGCATCTCTCTGTCAGAACCGAACGCTCAAGAGAGACAGGGTATCACAATCCACCCCCTTAAAATCAGAGCAGTCCTCGGCTCGACCACATCACATAGGCAGAGGGCTCAGTCAATATGAGAGTTACGCATTTCTCTGGTACCATTTGTAATTACTTGTCCCGCTAGCACAATATTGTTCGCTTGGGTCTCGAAAAACCTGCATGGCTTTACATTGGGCCCAATGACATCATTTGTTGGGGATGGGCATTTCCACAATGACATCATCAATCTCCTGGAAGGAGGGATTACCATTGTGTTCGAAGATATGAAGACTTAATAGTCCGATTTGAAAGAAATTGGGTTTGGCTCTTAATTTTGTGTCCAAAGAGATTTCAAGAAATTCACCTTTAGATGAGTTGTAGGATATTGGTTCATATGGGTGTCATTGCCCATTTTTTGTTTGGGTCAGTTGATTGGGGAAGGCATCTAACTAACAACATCATTTATGTTGTGAAGACCATTTTTAAAAATCTCAAATATGATTGAAATATATTTTTTTGGGATAATTAGAGAAAAGCCGTATTGATGCTCAATTTTGGTTAGTAGGAATATCCTAAGAAGCTCCGATACGGGTACGCATAACGGATACTAGTCGTATCGGATACGAGGATACGACAAATTTTCAAAAACTAGGATACGGGTGCAGCGGGATATGCCTAATTAAAAAAATTATATATATATATAAACCAGAAATAGGGACTAGTCACGATTTATACATTTTTATTAATTAACTTCTATTTCCATCTTCTATTTTTTTATTCTTAAATATAAAAATTACCATCGATTAAGCACATACATAACATAAGTAAGTCTAATTTTTTTGATGCGGTAACTATTGTTTTCAACTTCCCCTCTTGATGCAATAGTCTAAAATTAAATCAGATGATCAAGAAACTTTGTCTTTCAAGAGACTAAAAGCTATTGGTTGATAATTTGATATTTTATTTAAACTTTGTCTTTCAAGAGACTAAAGCTATTGGTTTATAATTTTTTTTCCCTTTTCTCCCGTGCTGCCGTATCCCGTGCCTTGTCCCGCCTCCTGTGTCATGTGTCCTGCCGTATCCGTGATGTATCCGTATTTAAAAAAATGTTTTATTTAATTGGATACTTATTTGACACGTATCCGAGCCGTGTCCATCTCGGAAACGTGCCCGACACGGATACTTGAATGGTTTCGAAGTATCCGTGCTTCATAGGGGTTATCCTTTTTTTAAGGCCAAGGTGTCTAAGCCTCTTAGTTCACCTGTTTAATCCTTGCGGCATGTGCAAACCTCCATATTCACACACATTGGCCAACATTATGGGGAGTGGCCCCTTTCTGTTGGGTGTGACTTTTTAAAATCTCATATCCTTATTACGAACTCTCCCATTTATTTTTTAATTTTTTGAACAGTTGTCATTTTCTTAGAAAGCTATTAATTTTGAAATCTCTGATTTTCTTAATAAAAACTCTCATGTTCTTTTTGATGCTCTTGTTTTCTTATTAAAAAAATATATTTTCGTATTAAGTGACATCCTTTCTTCTAAAAGAATCTCTCATTGTCGACTAAATGCTCTTCTGTTTTTTGTTAGAACTCTTCTTCTCCGCTGCAAAAACTTTTCTTTTTTACTAAAACTGTATGTTTCTTCTTAATGTTGTCATTTTTTTATTAGAATGCCTATTTTCTTCATAATAATTCTTTTCTTACTACGATCTCTCATTATCCTCTTTAAATATTCTTTTCTTCCAAAAACTCTCATTTTCTAAAAAACTCTCCTTTTCCTATAAAAAGTCTACTTTTGATGTTAAAATCATCCATTTGCTACAAAAATCTCTCCTGTCCTAACTAAACACTGTTCTCGTCACTACTCTTTTTTTCTTCTAAATGACTCGTTTTTTCTTTTTGGAGAGGAGGGGTAAATAGTCTCGAATTCTTCTGATAGATCTTTTTTGTGACAAAATAAATGAATATCTCCATTTCTTCTTTAAAAGCATCAATTTTTGTTAAAAAACACTCCTTTTTTCTTAACGACTTTAAATTTCATTTTAGGACATTTTTTTTTGAAGCGTTTTGTTTTTCATTTCACTCTAATACTCTCATTTTCTTTTTAAAAACATACTACTTGTATGAAAAAAATTATCCCTTTTGAGAAACACTCATTTTCCAGTGAATTCTCTTGTTTTCTTTTTAAAACTCTTATTTTGTTGATATCTTACTTTCTATGGAAAAACTCTCATATTTCTTGTTAAAGGTGTTTTTTCTTCTAAAAACAGTCCTATCTTGATGCTTTTATAAAAGAAATTAGATTTTTTTTTTAAAAAAAATTGTCTTAAAAAATTGTTTTTTTATGAGTTTTCTCGCTAAATGTGATGAAATAATCTGCTAAGGTTCAAGTTACAGAGGACCATGTGGCTTTCCACCCAAAATCCATGTGAATCTATGATTTTAGGGCCCAAAAGTCATGGATTCACATGGATCTTGGGGGGAAAAGCCCGTGGACCCTTTTTGTTGGGACCTTAGCCCTCTATTTCATCTATTTTGCTCAAAAATTGATCAAATTCACCATTCTTTGACCTAATGATTTTTTTTTTTAAGAAAATCTAATTTCTTTTGTACAATATATAGACCTATAAGTGATTAATGAGCCTGCATCATCTTCATTTTTGAAGCTCTTCGTTTCTCCTCCCATTTTTCCTTTAAAAACTGACGAGTTATTTATAAAAATCTCTATTTTTCAAAATGAAAATATAATTTGATGGTTGCTGACGTGTGAGAATCCCAGAAAATGTTTGAATTGCATATGTATCGCATATTAGTAGGAAAATTGTTGGAGAGTGTGGCATTTTGTTTGAGTCCATTTGTTTGGGATGTGCATTTAACAATGATGAAGTTTTTGAGTTTGAGAAAGAATTTATGAAAACAACAATCTCATATTCAACTACTATTAAGTGGAAATCAATGAAATGCCCATTTTTATATTTAGGTTCATTGGTTGAGGATGGGCATTTCCACAATAATATCATCAATCCGGTGATTTTTTGGACGATTATTTAGTTCAAAGATCTGGAAACTTGAATAGCTCGATTTGAAAGAAATAAGGTTTGGCTCTTAATTTTGAGTTCAAAGAGATTTAATGAAATTCTACTTTGGATTAGTTGTAGGATATTAGTTCAGAAGCTTGTCATTGCCCATTTTTGGTTTGGGGTCAATTGATTGGGGTAGGGCATCCAAGCAACATCATCATTTATGTTGTGAATACCATTTTCAATATCTCAAATAAGATTGAAATATATTTTTATGGGATATTCTGAGGAAAGTTGTATTGATGCTTAATTTTGGTTAGGTTCCTTGGTTGAGATGGGCGTCCAAAGAACAACATTATGCTTGTGGTGTATGGCCAGTACATGAGAATTTCATATCGGATTGCAAATTTATTCATCGGATGTTGATAAGAAAGAAGTGTCAATGCCCCATTTTATTTCGAATCATTCGTTGGAGAAGGGTACTTCAATGAAAATATAGTTTATTTGATCATTGGCCTCGGGTTAGGATCCTAGATTAGTTTGAATTGCATAATTATTTCGTATTAGTAGGAAAGCTGTTGGAGAGTGCGCAATTTTATTCGAGTCCATTGGTAGGGGATGTGCATTAAACAATGATGTAGTTCATGAATGTAAGAAAGAATTTATGAAAACGACAATCCATTTTATCTACTATTAAGTGGAAATCAACGAAATGCCGGATTTTGGTTTAGGTTCATTGGTTGGGGATTGGCATTTCCACAATGACATTATAAATCTAGTGTTGTAGGGATGACTATTAATTCGAAGATCTGAAAGCTAGAATTGCCCGTTTTGAAAGAAACTGGCCTTGGTTCTTAATTTTGAATTCAAAAAGATTTCATGAAATTCAAAAAGATTTTGTGAATACCCATTTTGGGTTTGGGTCAGTTGATTGGGGGTGGGCATCCTGGCAACATCATTTATTTTATGAAGACTATATTTTTATATCTAAAATAAGATTAAACTCTATTTTTTTGAGATATTTAGAAGAAAACTGTATTCATTCCCAAATTTGGTTAGGTTCCTTGATTGGGATGGGTGTGTGGTGTATGGCCATACATGAGAATTTCATATAGGATTGCAAATTTAATCATCGGATGTTGGTAAGGAAGAAGTGTCAACGCCCAATTTTATTTCGATTCATTCGTTGGGGGGGGCATCTCAATGAAAATATAGTTTATTTGATCTTTGGCCTCGAATGAGGATCCTAGATTAGTTTGAATTGCGATAATTTGATATTAGTAGGAACGTTGACATAAGAATTTCATATAGGATTTGCATATTTAATCATCGGATGTTGATAAGGAAGAAGTGTCAATGCCCAATTTTATTTTGATTCATTCGTTGGGGAAGGGCATCTCAATGGAAATATAGTTTATTTGATCTTTGGCCTCAAGTGAGGATCCTAGATTAGTTTGAATTGTGATAATTTGATATTATTAGGAAAGTTGTTGGAGAGCGCGCAATTTTGTTCAAGTCCATTGGTTGGAGATGTGCGTTAAAGAATGATATAGTTTTCTAGTGTAGAAAGAATTATCAAAATGACAATCCATTTTTATCTACTATCAAGTGGAAATCAATGAAATGTCCAATTTTGATTTAGGTTCATTTCGTGGGGATGGGCATTTCCACATTGACATCATCAATCTGGTGGAATTAAGGATAGCTATTTAGCTTGAAAATTGGAAAGCTTGAATAGCCCGATTTGAAGACATGTATGTGTTGAAGAACTTTATGATTTTTATTATTTAAATGTTAGTTTTGCAAATACATATTTCTTATTTATGATCTAAGTTAATTTTCAAAACATTAGTTTTATAAGATATCCGTGATCACTTGTAATTTCAGGCCATATATATGACTTTCTTTTGTAATCTTGAGCCATGTTTACATAAATGACAACCAAGTTTTATGTATGAAACTATCATCATTTTGTTTGTCATTTTACAAATAATGTTATAGAATATGAAAAAGTTGTTTTCTTTTTTACCTTCTAAAATTTAAAAAAGATTTTACCCTTTGGAGAAAATCATAAATAGTCTTATAATTTCTGACACAATTTGCAATTCGATAAGATTTGATGACTAAAATAATTTATGATACAATTTTGATTTTCAGAGCATTCACAAAAAAAAAAAAAAGTGTAAGCTTTTTGTACCACTTCTGACTCTTAAAAGCACAATTTTGCCATCTTTGAAAACACTTTGATACATAATCTTTATTCCCAGCCATGACAACCTCTCACCGAAGATTCAGGTCTTGTTTCCAAGAATGACCCTGTGTGCAGAAACTTAGCACCATAAAAAATCTAGAAGAACCTTGCAACAAATTCAAGGGAATAACTGGAGCTAAGAACCTTATACATGCATCAGAAGGTAGATAAGAAGATAGAGGATCATAAAATGCTTCAAGGAAATATTCATAAATTATCATTGTGTGTGTGTTTTTTGTTATTTCTCCAATTCTCCTCAGCTCTACATATCTAAGATTAACTTCCCAAGTGGAGGCTCTCTTCAGTGGAGTCGAAACCGCATTAGACTTTGAGAGGAGAGAGAGAGAGAGAGAGAGAGAGAGAGAGAGAGAGAGAGAGAGAAGGGGGGGGAGGAAGCAGACTGATAGGATCAACTAGAATTAGGAACCAGTTTGAGAAGGATCGTCTCTTTTTTGGCCTGAGACAGACCACACATAGTAGGGATGTTAATTTTCTCCTATCCTTTCTCCTTCAACATATTTACATAACAAAGACAGTCCTAATGACAGATTGCTACCTGCAACCTTAAGAAACTACCCACTACACTGTTATGTACATGGTTCGATCCCCCGTTTCCCACTCCCTGATAAGCAGTTTTCCCTATTTTCCCACTCCCAGTTTGGCAATACGGTGAAGGCTCTACCCAGTCCTTGCTCACCGCTGGGATGGTTTTGCTGGCCCACAGGGCCCGCATTATAGTGGTGGGTCACATCAACCCCACGTAGCTTCCTCAGGTGGTAGATTTTTCCATCATACCAGTGCTTCATTAACATATTTAGATCCTCTCTTTATCCACCGATAGTCAAGAATTTCCTCGGGCTGTGGCTGGATTTTGCCCTCATCTGTCAAAGGTGGTAGCTCTCGAACTGCCATGTCTGTAGGCCCAACCCCTTGCTTCAGCCGCGACACATGAAGCACGGGATGCATTTTCGAGCCGGACAATAATTCAAGCCGATAGGCTACTGATTCGATTTTTTTCAGAACTTGAAATGGTCCGTAGAAGCGGCAAGCATGCTTCTGGCCAGCTCATCGGAGTACTGAAACTTGTCTGTAAGGTTATAATTTCAGATAAACTTGGTTGCCTACTGAGAATTCGACTTCTCGTCTACATAAATCAGCTTGTTGCTTCATCTGATGTTGAGCTTGATCGACTACTCAATTCTTGATCAATGTCGTGTACGGACGTTGAATTTTGAGAGTATCGAACCATCTGAGTGTCTCTTCCATACAAAGTTTTGAATGGTGTCCTGCCAGCTGATTGATGGTATGTCATGTTATACCAGTATTCCACCCAATAGAGGTAATTGACCCATTGCTTCGGCTTCTGGCTAGTCAAACACCTCAGATACATTTCTAGACAGTGATTTGACAACTTCTATCTGCCCGTTCGACTGTGGGTAGTAGGCAGAAGTGCAGAACTTGTGTTGAGTCGAGTGTCTTGCAGCGTGAAATACTCTTGCCAAAATTCACTGATGAAAATTCAGTCTTGGTCATTGACTATTCATCCGGCATGCCATGGAGCTTGCTTACCTCAGATACGAACACTTAGGCGATTTTCTTCGCCGTGTATGGGTGTGCCAACGCAACAAAATGAGCATATTTTGTCGAACGATCCATTACTACCATTATCGAGTTCTTTCCGCGTGGCTTAGGCAATCTGTCTATGAAGTCGAGGGAGACATCTTCCCAGACGTGTGTGAATGGGCAATGGCTGCTTAAGTCATGCTATTGTGCATGAATCATACTTATTTTGTTGGCATACGTCGGACGCTGCGATGTAATGTCAAACGTCCCTTCTCATTGCTGGCCAATAAAAATCCCACTTAAGCCATTTTTATGTGCTGTAGAACTTTCGAATGACCACGAATTTTTATGGCATGGTATCTGACTTGTTCTTCAGGTGCTGATGGATCTTTTGAAGGTGAATATCAGCTTGATTTTCTCTCCGAATGTACTCCAAAATGGTGAACCGTGGAAGTGAGATGGTTGTCAATTCACCCGGATTTCAGGTGTCGAGAAAAGGCATCGGCCGCCGAGTTTTTCTTCTCAGGTTTGTAAATGATTTCATGGTCATATCCCAGCAGTTTTGTGATCCATTGTTGTTGATCTAGGATGCCAATGCGTTGATTCAAGAGATGTTTAAGATTCCGTTGATCGGTGTTAATTTGGAATCATTATCCTAGCAAGTAGGGCCGCCAATGTTGGACAACTTCCACAACGGCAAGCATGTCCTATGCATAGGTTGATAAGAGACTGCTTTTGGTGGGTGAGGGCCTTGCTCATGTAAGCAATTGGCTGACCCTCTTATGTTAGCATGACCCCATCCCACATTCCGGCACATCAGTTTGGAGGACAAAGGTCTTTGAGAAGTCGGTAGCACTAGGACTGGGGTGGTTATCATGGCCTGTTTTTATGCTCCGAATGCTCTTTCGGCTTTGGGTTTCCATTCAAAGTATCCCTTCTTAAGAAGATTGGTCAACTGGGTGGCAATCATGCCGTAATTTTGCACAAATCAACGGTAATATTTGGTTAAGCCCAAGAATACTCAGTAACGTTTGTTGGTTTGGTGCAATTTTGCATAGCCCATTTCTTGGTAGTTTCGGCTTTCACCTCATGTTGAGTGATAAAAGACCTAGATGTTCCAATTCTCTTTTTCCAAAGGCATGTTTAGAGAGCTTGACAAAAAAATTGTGCTTTCTTAGAACTGATAAGACCGTGTGTAGGTGTTCCAAGTGGTTCCATCCAAGCTAGAAAACCCAGGGAACATTTGAATTCAAATTTTACAAAAATGATTGTTGCAATGTAATCACAACATCACAAGATAAATTCCTGAGAATTCCTTATCGACTTGTTACCTGATCTGTTTTGAATAAAGATGGCTACTCATCCAGTCACATTGAAAAAGGCAGAGTGAGCAAGGTTAATGAAAAGGATGTTCTGCTTAAGGTTATAGCTTAGGCTAATGTGAAGATACCATTGATGTTTGCATAAAGACCCCCCTAAAAAATGATGTCCTAGGTGCTTGTTATAATATCAAGGTGGGAAATTGTCAATAAAGTGTTTCATGTTGAAGGTGAGGAGTTGAGATTTTCACCAGAAGACATTCCTCCTCAGAGGTTACCATGTGGTTTGATATGACACTTACGCTTCAAATAGTAATAAAAATGAAGACATTGTCAACTGGTTGGAAAAGGTGAAAACAAGGTGACCAAGAACCTCAATAAGGCACTTCACACATAGAACCATCATCCCTATAATGGATGGCCTTTCTCCAAGGTATCAGAGGCATTGAAAACTACTACTCCCTCTGTCCCAAATTAATTGTCCTATATGGATTTTGGAATTGTCCCAAAATAGTTCTCTTCATTTCTTATGCATAGAGTGCTAGTCTAAAAAAAGGGAGTTCCTTAAAAAATATAAATATTTCAAATGAGACAATTAAAATGGGACGAAGGGAGTATTTCTTTGCTAGTTTGTAGTTTATTGCCTATCATGACATGTATTTCTAGCTTTGGAAAATTGGATAAACTCAGACGTGTTTGTATAGATGGTAATTTGGCCCAAAACTCAAAAAGCCTAAGAAAACTACTTATGACTATAATCTTACTCATAAGATTTCCCTTATTCTTCCATTGAGCAAGAAGTTGATTCCATGACTCCTCGATGTTGTATTGCTACCTCGAGGGCTTGCTGTATGGATTGAATTGCTGTTTGCACTGTGCTCCTCTTCTTCAATTGGTTGGGCAACCAGAACAGGTATCATACGCAACAGGCACCATGCTTCCTTCTCTCTCATCACCCTATTTATTGTTTCTTCTACTATGGCTTGAGTGACTGCAAAAGAGAGAGTAAGGAGAGATCTGAGGAAGGAAAGGGAAAGGGTTGTGATCCTTGTAACCTTTCCCTATTGATTTTCTTCTTAGTGGAATCATCATGCTCTGCGGACGTAGGTGGTTTTGCAGAACCACATATATCTTCTTTCTTCTTGTATCTGTGTGATTTGTTTCCTTGATTCTTAACAACCAGAACAGGTATTATAAGCAACAAGAGCCATGCTTCCTTCTTCCTCATCAGCCTATTTGTTGTTTCTTCTATTATGGCTTTGGTGACTACAAATGCTTCTCTGTAAGTTGTTTTAAAAAGTTTCTTCCATGCCTCATCTTGTTGTGATGCGGAAATTCGTCCATGTGGCTTCTATGCAGCAAATGGGCTTCAATTAATAGGCTTTATAGGCCCAAAACACCATGAAACAGGCTTTGGTCTATATCAGGGGTATAAGTGTTGGGTTTTCGAGGACCGAGATATCTCGGCCAGAGATAAAATAATTCGGCCGATATGGTTGAGATCTCAGCCGATTATTGGCCGATATGTGAAACTGGGTCCTTTGAAAAGCTAAGGCCTTCTTTACCATCCATCAATTTTTATATTTACTCTCCATTTTTTCGCTTGTTCCTAAAATTCAATCCCAAGGCAGTGCCTACTTTGATGATGCAAGCAAAGTTACATGACCATCTGCTCACCTTGTCATCAAATATCACCTTTACCCTATTTTATTTTTTTTAGATCCAGGAGAAACCTTAGACCCACCCCAACTTACGCCGGCCGTAGCCCTCCAAAAACTCCCGGGAGAAGCGCCATCGCACCCACGCTCCTGTTGAGCTACCCTAGTGGTGGGTACCTTTACCCTATTTTGGAGTCTCTACTATGGATATTCCACTCAAGAGGACCAAATATGTTGGTTTCTCAAATGATTATAGAGATCCTCTCCAATTGTTTGGTTGGAGTCTCACCAAATCTTCCATTGTGACTCCTTTGTCAAACTTGTATCCAAATACCTCTTTTTCATCCTAGATATCACTACATATGTTGGCTTGAGCTCTTATATTGTATACCAAATATAGTGCCCTTTTTGGAGTCCATTTTGGTGCTCTCCCATGCCCACATTTGAAAGACATGTAATCGTGACTTTGTAGTCTTAACTCTTAACTCATGGGATAAAAAAAAAATCCTACCAAGTAATAACAAAAATGTATGTGAAGAGCTATACAAATGACCACATGAATAGTCCTTACAAATTAATAATGAATAATACCTAAAATTCATGATCATGCCATACTCCCTAAGAGAAACTTGACCCATACTCCCTAAGTCCATACCACAATAAATGACCAGTCTTCCCAAGTCTCGTAAAGCATTCCATTTAGTTCGTCCGTTGTGTGCCGCTATTTATTTACCCTCATTTGACATACTTTTAGGCTATCAAAATTTCACTATAATTAACTGATTTTAATCATTAAATTAATCATGTGCTATATCAATTATATTAATTTAAAAATAGTAATATTATAGAAAGTTAATGAACATTTTTCATTGTAAATTAGTATTTTAATATATTTTTAATTTTTGTTATTCTTATGCATATACGAATGGATTTCACTTACTAGTATTCAATTGTAAACATTTTCAACTAATCCATTACCGCTCAAGTAGACTCATTTTTAAGCACATTGAGGTAAGCATCATATACTAAATATTATCATTCTTATATCCACTCATGATTTTGTGAAAGCATATAGAACTTTAATTATTTGATCATAAAAATATAATCTTTTTTTTTTTAATATTTAGTTTGAAAAAGTTAATTACATTCTTTAGGTGAGAAGATTAAAGATTATCTGTAGAGATTATTTTTATAAATATATAAATTGAGAACTTTCTTTCATTAATATGTGAAGTAGGTGTCAGACTTTTTTGGACCAAATTACCCATGCTATTATTTTAGAATCACAAGTACTGCAAATGACACTGCGACTGGTCGAAACATCATGCTCGTTTTACCAATGCGTATATACCATGGTGATAAATACCGTTCTCGGGATATTAACGGCAATTGGTAATAACGGGATATTTTTAAATTCTTGGATTTTTACTGGGAATTTAACGGGAAAATCTCGCGGAAATTATAATATTTTAAAAATGAAAAAATAGAATAAATAAAAAAATTTATGAAATAAAAATGGTATAAGGAATTTACCTGGAATTTCTCGGGAATTTACGGGGATATTATCGCGTTATTAACGTTTATCGCGATTTTATCGGGAATTTACCGGAAATTTATCGTCGTGGCGATAAAAATGCATTTTTAACGCGGTAATAGTATTTTGCCGATAAAAACGCGGTAAATTTGAAAATACCGTCGATATTTGTGATAAGGGTATATACCCGCAAAACTGTTACTGTCTAGCGCTTTAAAGAAAGTGTTATTTTATCTAGTATTTTAACATGAGTTAAAGCGTTACTTTATCTAGCTCTTTAACCCGAGTGAAAGCACTATATTATCTAATGCTTTAACAACGTGGAATATATATATATATATATATATATATTAAAGTTATTATAGCCTAGTGGTAAAGATATTTATTGTAGTATATGGAGGTTTTGGATTCAAATCTTGCTTAACTCATTTTTTTGAAAAAATAAATAAAACTAGGAGGTTTTTATTTGTATGAACTCTATTTAAATAAACGAGGTTTTGACAAATATTATTTATTTGACAAGTTGAGCTCGGGCTTTTAGGCCTATTTATTTTTTTAGTATAAAGTCCGTTGAGGCCATTTGTTTTTTCATGCGGGGTTGGGTTTTGATTGGATATCTTTCTCCAAGTGAATTAGTTTGAATATAAATTTCAAATCCGTTTAACTTTGTGGATTTGAATACATATCTGCAAAGCAAATTTGATAATCTACCAAACTCATCACCTTCAGACTAGACCTTACAAACCATAATGTTCTTAAGAAGCCCAAAACCAAGAACCAACTTGGGCCATTTGATCCACTAACTTGGGTCACTCAAAACATTCAATGGTCCTAATTAACCCCTAAGACAATCCATCCTAGCCAGACATTATAAACATTCAATAGTCCTAATAAACATTCAATGATCCACTAACTTGTCCAAGTTCAATTATTTAGGTCGGTGTGGGCTTGGGCTTTATTTAAAGCCTGTTGAATTCGTACTTAAAAAAAAAAAATTAATTTAAAAGTCTGAGCTCAACGTCTCGAACAGAAATATTTTGTCTGAGCCTGTTTATTTATGTTGGAGTGGGCTCAGGCTCAGACAAAATGTTTGACTAGAGGTACGAGAGATTTTGACCTAATTAAAAAAAATTCAGTATTTTCAACAAAATATAAAAGAAAAAACATTCATACAGTTAGTCCCATCCGATTTATTAATTTTAAAGCCCCACCTTCTGTTTGGTTTTAGTGACGTGATTCTGGTCAAAGATTATAGAATTCTGAATTGAAAGGAAAAAGCGCATACGAGTAAAATCGCACGAGTTATGAATACAATTTGACTAAACAGAAAATAGCACATGGACAATGAGCACACTTTGTTATGTCTTTTCTCCACACTCATCAACGGTCCAGATTTAGTTAGAGTCCAAGTCCAAACCTTCTCCACTTGAGAGCATATCAATCATTATTCTTTTTTAAGAGTTAAGAAGCATTAATTGAAAATTGTAAAAGATTAGATCCGAGTTTTTTATAAAAAAATAATAATAATAATAATAATGTTAACAGATTAATTTAACATAAAGTGACCAAAAATGCCCGAGCATTTTGTAGATTAGCCCATAATTTTATATCTTTCTACTCTTTCAATGATATTAGAAAACAAATGATAAAAATTTTATGAAAATCAACTCTTGATACTCTCAATTACTATCCAGAAAAGAAATTAGGTTGTTTAATTGAAAATAAAATTAACATGAAATTGTTATTCTTAATGCAATGATTTACGCAATTAATTGAGATCTATAATTAAATACAATTTGAATAATCATATGTATACATGGAACTTAAACCTGATGGTAATTCGATTCGTAATTCATTGAATCTTATGAGAACCAATTTGGTTGCAGAATTTTAATTTTACTTAGAATGGAAAAAATGCATGATATGAAATTTAAATTCACCGTGCAAATATTTAAACTCAATACTAACCCAAATGACAATCCAATTAGACCACACCCGATTCCCAATACCTGCTATCCAACTTAAACCAACCATGTAGCCCTTGATGAACTTGGACTACCATGGCCTAAATATACAAAGTCATACTAAGGACCTAGAACCCACGACTCATGATGTGGGACCCAGCATGCAAACCCAATGAATGAGGCCTAAAACCAAATCCAATATTTTCAACCTGGTGTCACCGAACTGGAACTAAATTCAACTCAACTCAACTCAACTATAATTACTCAAAAAACAAAATGCTTTCTTTTAAACTTGACGGTTCGAAAAGACATTTAAAGACGATTAAAGAAACAACTTGAAAAAGCTAGAGTGATAGTTAAAAATCTGTCTTAAGAAATGAGAGACTTAAGTTTAATTCTCACTCCACTCCAAAAGACTCACTTTAGAATTACCTCCTTTATATAGATAGAGAGATTTACACATACCCGAAGAATTAATCGAACAACCCTAATTGACCTATAAGAGAATCCATCCTAGCCACACACATATATCTCTAATAAACCTATCCCAACCGTCCGCATTTCTTTCATGGTCCCTAATTATATTCTACCTTAATTTTGCTGTCGAACACAAAATTATTGCATTTCACATCGCCATTGTCAACTTGTTTAATTTTTAAGTGGATTAGAGCTTTGCGCAGATATTAGAAGATGAAAGTCCAAGTTTTCAAAATTTAATGATTGGTGTGTTGATTAGAAACATGTTTTAGAAAATAAAAGTCTTAAATTCGAATATAATTTCATTTTTCTCCATAGTATTATTCAGAAGGCTTACTAAGTCGCTCTCACACGTTGTAAGCTTCTGAATGTTCTATTTCGGTCTACTCTCCCGCACATGAGTAAAACGAATTAATAAGAGACGCATGTGCGTCTTCCAAATACCGCATGAAGAGTCCTTCCGCGTTGCTTTGACCACACCATTCCCACAGGTCAAACCATTTTCTCAACAACAGAGAATTAACATATAAGAATCCAAGCGTATGCTACACAAAAACCAAACGTTCCTTTAACAAAAACGGGAATACAATCAAAATCCCAATCTCCTCTGCTGGGGCGAAAAATAGGGCAATTGGGTCATTCATTATGCATAGATAGACAGATAGATAAATATATCATCCGTCCATCTAAACTCAAGATGTTTAAATCAATGGCTGAAAATTCTCCCAGTCACAGCGAGTCCAAGTATAAGGGCGTTAGAAAGAGGAAGTGGGGGAAATGGGTGTCCGAAATCCGGCTTCCCAACAGCCGGGAAAGAATATGGCTGGGCTCCTTCGACACACCGGAGAAGGCGGCACATGCCTTCGATGCCGCCGCCTTCTGCCTACGCGGCAAGAATGCAAAGTTTAATTTCCCAAAGCACCTCCCGGACATTGCCGACGCTGGCTCCCTATCCCCAACGGAGATACAGGTCGTTGCTGCTAAGTTTGCCCATGAGGCGGTGCAGCCACAGCCCAAAAATGATCTGCCTTTGCAAATACCAGAGTCCCCTGCTTCACTCGTTTCCGGCTCCGATGGCGGGCTTCCAGTCAAGAGCGATGTCACCGCTGACTGGCAATTCATGCACTCATTATCGTCAGTAAGTGTTTCAGATCTTGGATATATATCGGCATTTGATGAATTCTCAACCGAGATGTTTGCAACGCTGCCACCGCCACCGACTGAAGTAGATACTGCCGCCGAGAATGGAAGTGGCTGTTTCTCTCACACCTCTTCCCTATGGAACTTCTGAGACGATCAATAATCAGAATTCCGGGGTGAACTTGCGTAGCCGGAATTTCTAGCATCAACATAAGATAATGCTAAAAATACAGTTTACACTTCACAGATAGTCTCCTTTTTTTTTTAACTCAACTTCGTTTTTTTTTCCGGTGGAGAGAAATCAACTCTACTCCATCGTTGTAGTGGCATGAACATTATAAATGCTGTTATACTGACATGAACAGCTCCTTTCAGTGATTACAGTTATACCAGTTTGATTTCGCTTGATGTAATACAGTGAGATATTACTCCCCTATCTTAGAGTACTTGTCCAATATAGATTTTGAAATTGTCTTAAATTATTTTTCATATTCTTTTATTTTTACATTAAATCAAAACTATATTTATTTTATTCTTAAAAAATAAAAATTCTGAAATAAGATAACTATTTTGAGACAGAAGGAGTATTGTCACAACCATGCATGTCAAAAGAATCGAATGTTTATCAAAGTTTACTATGGTATGGGAGAATGCATTCATATTCATTAAGATTATAAGCGTGATATTATTGTGATGGAGACATCGTCTATAAAACTTATAGAATTGATAAAGTCCAGAAAATATTGAAATTGGAACCTCTATACCATTTCCAAAAGCTCAAGTGACATAGATCCACGTTTTAATAATTTAGTTTTAAGTTTTTAACCCATTTACGAGTAAAAGTTTGGTTTGACCGTGTCCAGAAAACAAGTTTCTAATGTTGTTTTGAAGTCAAAGTAAAACAGAGTTCTTTCAGTGGGCGAAACCACTTTATTCTAGATGGTGCACTTTTATTACTTTCGACTTCAGTCTCCGCCGCAAAGATACGAGCATGCACTGCTTTATCATGCAATGATGCAATATAAAATATCATAATTATTAGCCTGATTTGTTATTTTAGTTGTTTTATTTTAAAATTTTAAATTTTTAAAGAAAAATTCTTAAAAAGTTTGTGAACTTCTCTCTAGTATTCTATTACTCTTCTAAAATACACATGAGATAACTATTTTGGGACTGTTCTAAAATGCATATGAGACAACTAAATTGGAACAGTGGGAGTATAAAAATTTAAAGTGATTGGTGCACCGATACTTTTATTTTTGGTGCACAAAACATGAATGAAATATCTATTTTTTTTTTTTAATGTTGGATTAGTATATCATTTAAAAGAAGAGTTCAAAGGACTAATATACAAAAAAAAAGCCCACAGCCCGGACAAGGCCAAAAGCATCTGCTGATGGTGGCAAAATAAAATAAAATAAAAGACCATAGTCCCTAGCACCTAAGAGAAAAGGCCCACGAGAGGCCAAATCAAATATCGCAAAATATGCTCACACAACATACTAGAAAGGGCTTGAGTGAAATATCCATTTTGTCCAAAAGAAAATTCAATCCGTCATCTTTTCCTCTTCTCATTTGTTTAGGCAAAATAAATATGTCACACATTTTAATGCAAAAATAAAAGTGTTGGTACACCAATCAATTCTTTCCCTCCACTTATGTCTCTCCATTTTTGTCTTTCCTTTTCTTATACAGCTCTTTCAACTCATCATTGTCTAGCAGCAGTTGTGAACACCACCGCCACCGCTGCTGCAGCTTTTATTTTTATTTATTTTTCAATTGGAGAAAGGCGAGCAATCCTTCCACAAGCATTTTGTATAATCCGATACGGGTTTTACTATATTCTTATTTTAACTTTCGAATCGGCTCGCCGAACCCTTTGCTGTAAGTGATTCGTAGGGTTCGGCGAGCCGATTCGAAAGGCAAAATAGGCAATATAGTAAAATCCATGTCGAGTTAAACAAAATGTCCATGGGAAGATCGCTTCCCTTATAGAAAACCCTGTTCACCATTCAGTCTAAGGTTTTAGGATTTTTTCCAATGGTTTTATGAATAAAAAAAAACTGTTTTTTTTCTTTTTCTTTTTTTCTAAAAACCCTTTTATCCTTCTTTAGGTTTCCCATTGCATCAGATAACTTAGTGCCGTCGGTCATCCATCATTATATAATATAACACTAAAATAAAATAAAGAAACTGATTGACTTTCTGTCTCAGCCGTTATTTGAGGAACTGAGAATTCAAAGACGCCGAGTAAGTGACTTAGAGAAGTCACAGACAGAAAAGCGTAAAGACCTCATGTTGAATATGTTGAAATAAATATCATATATTTATCACAAAAGATAATTTTATTAAAATAAATTATTTCAGATCTCTTAGATTATGTGATTAGTTCTCGAAATTTGTGCAAATCTCTCTACTATACATACCTAATACGTCTACAAAGAGTCGCCCTTTGGAGTAGAGTAAAATGAAAATTGAACTCAGGACTCTCGTTTCTTGAGACAAATTTTAGACCATCACTTTAACCAAATATATATTATAATAATATATAATATTTAGTCTAAATATAAAAAGGTGATAAAAGCCATTGATGATAGAAGGTGAAAGGAAAATATTCTATAAAATTTATTAAAATAAAATATTTAGAAGAGAGCCATCTTTTTCATTTTTCGATCTAAATCGATTACATAATAAAGAATTTAATAAAAGTTTTATGGTATTTTAGATAGGATGATTGTTGTACATTTGGTGTGGTTAAATCTACAAAATAAAGGATATTCTCCAATTTTTTAGTATAAAGTTCATTTCGTATAAGTTTTTTTTTATAACATGAATATCTTCATCCCATATTAAAAATGAGACTAATTCTACAAATATATGAAATTACTGACAAATCTTACGTACGAGGTGAGTTTAGAAAGAGTTGAACCAGTCTTTTGCATTTTACTTTGTTCGTTGTAAAATAAGAAAGCAGATGATTAAATGACAAACTTTGACCGGTCTAAAACGTACGAATTACTCTACACATCAATGTAAAGATAACTATGAATACTTATTGAGGATCAAAACTCAGATTGAAATTCCTTTGTATCAATAGGTATAATTTATGATATTAAACAATAAATAGAAACACCAATTAGATGGTGTTTGAAAAGAAATAGAAGTCATTAGCCAAATACAAAGGATCACCATCTAAGACTTTTGAGGTAAATGTGTGGGAAAAAAGTCTAAAGAGATTGAGATAATTTTTTTTTTAAGAAGTTGTTGATTTAATATAATTTAAATTTTATATAATTAGGTAAAATGTATCAAGAAAACCTATAATTACAAGGACAAAGGGTTTTATAGCGATCCGTCTGACCTATATATCTTCACGGAGTTGACCCGAGTTCTGATACTATTTGTAATGACCCATCTTATTAACACAATATTGTCCGCTTTGAAGTCCATACACTCTCACAACTTTGCATTGGACTCAAGTGTCACATTTAAGCCCAAGATGAGGGAGGAGAAGTTAAGCTTAATATACTTCTCTCTGTTTTTTGTGACAATATAGAACTTTGTGCTCACTCTCTCTTGTGCAAATCTCTATGGTCGAACTTTTCCAAATCACCCTCCTCTTGTGCGAGCCATTGCAGGTTTACAGAAAACTCTCTCTCTTATCCAGTAATGATTATGATATGGTGAGATAGCTCACAGATATTAATATTTTATAGTATTCAAAATTTTGAAATATAAGATATAAAATACGACTAAAATGATGTAATTAAAAATTGATTCCTCTATTGTTTATATGATCTTCTGCACATTCAATTTAAATATATAAAACTTAGTTAATATTTTAAAAACATTATCCTTAATTAGGGAAGGCCTCTTGATTATTGTAAAAAAAAAAAATCTAAAACCATTTATCACATACCATGTACAGTGTCTGTGGGGAATAGCAATTTTCTTTCGTATATAAGCAGACAAGCAAGGAATCGGAAAAAGATCAATTCAGATGCTTTTTATCCACAGCGATGGCGGTGATGGTCCGTTGCTCCTGTCCGTCTTCCCGCTCTAATCCCACCGTCGTTTTCCGCTCTTCTCCGCCACCTTCTCATCCACGCAAATTCATCCTTACTTCATCATCTTGTCAGTTCTCTCTCTTTTCTTCTCTCCGTTTTGTTCTCTCTTTTTTTTCCGCGTATTATCATGTATCACGAAGAAAATGGACATCTCCATTTTCCCCATTTGGCTAAATGACTCTTAATTCTCAATCCATTTTCTCCATATATGATAGTATCCCGATAATTCCCCTATTCACATCGAATTGGTTAAAAATTGCTTCTTCTTTTGGTGGTTACTTGGCGGTGAAACATGCTTCTTATTTCTAGGGTTTCGGTGCCGTTTTTAATTCTTATGTTGCTTTGAACTTGAAGAGTTGTGGTGGTAGATTAGCAAAGCTTCTAGATTGCGAGAGAGAACGTCGATTTGGACTCTTCGTCATAGTCCTTCCACTTCTAGTGGATTTTAGCTTGGTGTGCGTGTTGGTTCGGTCGGTAGAAACTAGCAGCTGTTCTGAGCTATATTTTTATTGATGCGAAATGTGGATTTTTTAGTTTGAGTAAAACCATAAAGGAATTGATAACTGGAGACTTGGATTTTTTTTCCTCTCTCCTTTCAGATGCCTAAGTAAGCAGAGTGGAATTCTGTCAAAGAATAATCGGAATCGATCATCTTTTAAAGTTTTACTTTCCTTCATTTTTTTTTTATAGCATCTGATAGAGTAATGTATCTCTCAATTATGAAATTTTATTCTGGAAACTTGGACTTCTGCCACGCTAATCTGGCAGGAGTGTGGACTTCTGCCATGCTAATATCAATTAAATTTTGTTCGGAGATAGTAGCATCTCATTCTGGAAGCTTGGACTTCTGCCGCGCTAATCTGGCGGAATTTCATGCTATCTGGAAGGGAGTGGAGGATCTGGAAAAGAAAGGATCATCTGGAGACTTTGTTGAGGGTGATCCCTTTGTACTAAGCCAATAGGTGAAGAGAGCTGCTTGTCCTTGGCCTCTTTTGGATATAGTTGTAAGGGTGGGAGACGTCATTAGCAGGAAAAGTTTTATAGTTTGCCACGTGTTGAGGGAAGCAAATAGGAAAGCCAATGCTCTAGCAAAAGGAGGGGAGGGGTGCTGTTTCTGGGACTGGTAAATTTTGTGGTTTAACCTGTTGATGTTGTAATCTTCTGTTTTTTCAGGAGCTGCATTTGTCTGGTCTTTATTCTTTTTGTCTTTAATAAAAGTAACCATTTCAAAAAAAAAAAAAAAAGAACTTTATTCTTGAGTATTTAAAAACATAAGGTTCATTTTTTGGGGATAATCGTGATGTCCAAACCTTATTATGATTCAGACTCAGCTCTGAGTTCATTCAGGTTCTATCATTGCTCTCTTATGAAATGTATTGGCTGTTGTCGTTTCACTATACTTGGGCCCAAACATTGGATGGGTCTGACTGAAGGACTGACAGAATATGGCAGGGAACATATACCAATTTAGGGTTGGGTGGAGCAGGGAAAGGTTGAAGACTTGATGTGCTTAGATTTACAGAGGGTAGGCCAAATGACCCCAAAGACTCGTTCATGGTTAAGTCATCAGTTTCTAGTTGTTGTCTGCCAATTTGTGATTTTACCTTTTATTATAGAAGCACAGACTGACACCTGTCTTTCTGAAAATATGTGATTTTTGTTGAATTTTGGGAGATCATTGATGTTAGTACTTATTTTGTTTAATGGATTTGAAGTTTCTTAAATTGATTAAATATGTGATTTTTGTTGAATTTTGGGAGATCATTGATGTTAGTGCTTATTTTGTTTAATGGATTTGAAGTTTCTTAAATTGATTAAACAAAACCTTTAGAGGCACTTCCCTGAGGAAGGGATTTGTGGTACTTGAACTTGGATTGGGATGCTTTATAATCTTTCAATGATCTCATCATCATTTGTGAATTGTGATAGCTATAGCTATCTTTTTGATGTGATAAGTTGCTATATAGACCATATTGTGGGAGCAATGACATAATATATTCTTTTGGGAAACTTTTAACATGATGCGAAACCACAACCTTTTGGTCGCAATGAATAGCACTTACAACACTTCTATCTGCAGTTTCAGGATGCTGGAAACAATGATTGTTGCAGTATTATTATAAGCATTTATGTATCACTATTATGCCAGATTTCAAACATAAATAACATATTGAATGATATTTAGACCATTCATTGTGAACATATTAAGTTCATCCTATAGCACAGTTGGCAATTGCCCATTGTTACAGTGACCAAGGTTGAAGGTCCATCCCCCCATTAGCCTTTGAGCCTCAAGGGTCTGTTTAGCCTAGAAACAACAAAATACACAAAGTTAGCTCCCTCCTTTCTCTCTTCAAGAATTATATCAAACCAATGGAAAGAAGTCTTGGCCATGGAAGCTAAGCATAAGGAACACTCTCCAGCAAACAAAATAGCAAATCCCTGTGAAGGGCGGATTTGGAGATTCACAGAAGTACTCCAATACAACTGCTCATGAAGTGCATCTGCGTTGTGAGCAAATGAACATGTTAGAACTTAGAAGTATCTGCTTTAGTATCCGAAGATCCTAATTTACAGAAAACCATCTGTTTCTGTGGAGTATTGGAACATACTACAGTTATGGACATGCTTAAGTAATATTGTGGAATATGTTATTATTGCATATGGGTTGACCTTGTTATGGTGGTGATGGTGGTGGGGGGGTCCTATTGAATGAAAATCCCAGTCTCTGTCGCATATGGTTCATGCTCTCTTTACATGTGATGGTTCACCTTTACAGGTTACACAAATTTTACCACTGTAGGTGCTATGAGAAAATATTATATGCTTAAACTGTGAGTCTAAATTGTGATCTTCCCAGTGTTTTTTTTTTAATCTTGAATTTTTTGTCTTCCTCTCTTCCCTTCTTATAAGTTTAAAGGAACCTTTTAAATGCAAGTTGAAGGATATCTTGCAGTATCAGAAGCTTATGTCTGTTGTTCATTTTCCAATTAGTCGCTAGGTGCTATGAGAAAATCATACATGCTTAAACTGTGAGTCTAAAATGTGATACTTCCCAGTGCTTTTCTTAATCTTTCTTTATTTGTCTTCCTCTCTTCCCTTTTTATAAGTTCAAAGAACCCTTTTAACTGCAAGTTGAAGGATATCTTGCAATATCAGAAGGTTACTTCTGTTGGTTCATTTTCCAATTAATCTCTAGTTGCAGCAAAACCAGATGTTACAAATTGGCTGCGTCTCAAGATTCTTAAGGATGCCGTGGAGATAAAAAGATCACTTGAGTCAGAAATAATGCCATTACTCCCATTCAAATGGAGGATGATCTTGTCGTCTTCCTATAGAACTTCAATGAGAACAAAGGTTTCATTTGAGAGTGATCAAGTTTTATCAAGCAAACGCTCTCTGCATTCATATTATTATGCTTCACAAATGACGGAGTGGAAAGAGATTTGTGCAACTGGTCAAAAGCTTCCTGGCTCTGACTGTATGATTGCAGAACAACTACTCGATCATCAGGTATGAGGGTGAGTTACTCTATATTATACAATAAACTGCAATTATTGCAAGTTTAGTGGACAAAGGTGTTGGAAGTGGGCATAGGATACATAATTATTTCATAACATTTAGATTGTGGATATGGAACACAAGTCAGCTCCGATGCCCAAATATGGTCACATATATCAGTATTGGGGGCAGGAATGCAACTCCATGTTTTCCAAAATGTTGGTCATGGATAGCTGATATGGGCATCCAAATTCTCAACTTCAATTCCATAAAAATTACCAGGAGTTGAGAAAATAGTGAAACATATTCACCTAATTAGTAGGACTTTGCTGACAAGAGCATGTAGTACAGTACAGTTGTTAAGTGCTCATTTTTGCACATGTGTAGGTTGTGTGTTGGGGAGGGAGGAGGGAGGGAGAGTATCTCTGAAAACAAAACATACATCATATTCGAGGAATGGAAGGATTTATTTGCCATGGTTAAAAGGAGTGAAACTGATAAGATGGGAAGAGCAGAACGTCCAATTGTTATTTTACAAAAGAAATAGATGTTTAAACTCTTCATCAGTTTCTTCCATCATGTCTCTGGTCTTAGTTATCATTAAAATATCATTATTGGAATGTCCAGAATTCGTTATACAAAAGAAATAATTGTTCACTCTTTTACCAGTTTCTTCCATTATGTAGTTATTTTTTTAGATCATTAAAATGTAATTATCATTTATGCTAATTCAATGTTATGATGTCCTGTTCGGCTGGAATTGGCTGCTACAGAGAATGGCATTTTTCAACTTCTCGACAACATTTGTTATCATAAATGCATTGTTGTTCACTCTACCTGCTGAAAGTTTGGCAGAATCATGTGAAGCTGATAGTTTCTCTATTTTCAACATGCCTCTTCTATTTGCAATAGCCTTAATAGGGGCTACGGTTGGAGGTAAGATAACTTCTACAAAACTCTTCCTTGCCATTTTTTTCTGTTACCTTTCAGAAAAAACTTTATGTTGATGCTGAACTCATTATTTTGAATGGTTTTTAATGCTTATATCTGATATAATTACTAGAAGATAATGCTATTTTATATAATCTACATATTGCAGCCATGAAAGCATTTGAGGGAAAATAAGCCCAGGTTGAGATTTTGTCCATAGTATCTTGACCTGCTGATTTCAGAGTGTTCATTTTTTACCAACATTACACATGGAGCCTTTCTTTTTTTTGGTATTATGTATGATGCATTCGAAGACACACAGTTTACTTGCAGTCTTGCTTGTATTATTTCTAAGCTGAATATAATCTTGTGTTTCTTACTTTGTAGGATTGGTCGCACGGCAGAGGAAAGGAGAATTGAAGCGATTGAATGATCAGCTGCGCCAAATCAATGCTGCACTGAGAAGACAGGCAAAGATAGAGTCATATGCCCCCAATTTGAGCTATGCACCAGTTGGGAGAATACCTGAAAAGGAAGTCATTGTCGATTCAAGGAAGCAAGAACTAACTTCGAATTTGAAGATGGGTAAGAAGTACTTGAGGAATCAAGAACCTGAAAGAGCATTTGCTGAGTTCAAGGCAGCTCTTGAGCTCGCTCAGAGTTTAGGAGATCCTATTGAGGAGAAGAAGGCTGCTCGAGGCTTAGGTTCAATTTCTTACTCATCCATTGGTTGCACTTTGTCTTATGTTATACAAATTTGGTTTGGGTATATCTTTCAAAAAAATACTCATATCTTCATAAATAGCTGAAGCAACATTGTGAATTCGATCAGGTTTCTATGTGGAGAACATCTGAATGTTTGAACTCATTTGTACATGGTACTTCTTTAAATAGAAGCCTAAGCCCGGCCCCACGGTTGAATATTCGGCCGGTCGTGGGCCAAGTTCGGACAAATGAACACCTCTATTGATAACCTTAGGGAATTGTCCCATCCCTAATGGTTGTTATCTTTGTTGGAGGAGTGCGGTATGTTTACATTCGCTCATCCATTATGCTTTTGGAGAATTTCTCCATCCCTATTGTTTGTTACCATAATTTCCTTTCTCTATTTTCAAATGTTTGGGCTATTCCATCTTAATTTCTGGCTCTCTTTTCTTGTTGGGTATTGGACCTTTCCTGAAGAGATGGCAAGACCTTTGGGAAATGGTTCCTTCAGTTGTTAATTTGGCTCATTTGGCTTGAGTAATAGAAGAATATTTGATGATAAGGCACTGCTGATGGAAGCTATCATATGTAAGATCAGTGACATGTCGCTCAATGGACTCTGGCTGCTGAATCCTTTTCGGCTTTTGATGTGGCTTTGTTAATGGAAGCTGGAAAGCCCCATCTTACTGTTGTTTCTTTGTGTGGCTTTCCTATCTTTTAGTTTCTTGCTTTATGCTATATTTGGATTGTAGGCCAGCTTCTTGTTGGGCTTCTATGCTTGTATTCTGCTGTTTATCAATAAAAGTTGTTGATATATAGGCATGAACACTTCATAAACTTGTCACTTGCGTTCTGGCATGCAATTTCTGTATTTTTGGGGGAAGGTGATGTGACATGAATTTTGAACTGTGATTGCAATAATGAGCACTTATCAACTATACGAGCCTTTATCTGGGTGCAACATTTTCCTTATCTTCTATTTATCTGGCTACATATAGGTGCATCTCTACAGAGGCAACGGAAGTACAAGGATGCAATAAAATATCATTCTATGATTTTGGCAATATCAGAACGTGAAGGAGAGGACTCTGGTAATACTGAAGCATATGGAGCGATAGCAGACTGTTACACAGAACTTGGAGATCTTGAGCAAGCTGGAAAGTTCTATGACCAATACATTTCAAGGTTAGAAAGTGACAATTAGCTTTCTACTCTTTATATTGATTCCTCACCCAGAGATTAGAGATAATCCTTGGCCGTGAGGGTTATCATGACATCATTTACCGGCAGATTCATCCAATTTTGGAATCTTATGTAGCTTTCAGACTAAAAATTACATTTTACAAAGATTTGGCCACAATTCCACTGCTAATGGACAACTCAATTCATCCAAATTGTGGGCCCGTTGTGGATGACCCTATCTGTCCAATTGACAACCCTCAGCTGAATTATTGCCATCAAAAAGTGTCAATGATCAATTTTGACTGACCTTATCATTGATTTGTTGTCACCGAATGGCTTTTCCATCTACTGTTAGGCGTCTGTGGTTTTGGCACAATTTCGATTCAAGTCCACTCAAAATTACAGCACTTCTACTTGTTTGAATGCATATTGATTATTAGATCTGGCATTGTATGATGCTTTCATTCTATTGCTTATGAATAAAACGTCAGTCACATCTATGACAACTGTATGAAGATTCTAAAGTCTTCCATCTTCCATACCTGTCTTGATAGATACGAGGTGTTCAATTGTTAAATAGCAATGCTCTGAGGTTAATCTTATGAATATATGAAACCATCCACAAGTCTCATGTATTGGGCAACTCTAGAAAGAGTCAAACTCGAAACTTCTAGACTATTCCTAAAAGCTCAAGCCAAGTGAGCTACACCTATGTGAGTTGATCATAAACTATATTTTATGTTTATTAAGTTGATTTTTAGTTCTAGTCATTTTGATATCCATTATGGTCCATAGGTATTTAAACACAAGTGGTCAATCATTTAAAAAAAAAAAGAATAATGGAAATACTTTACCATATTGATTAATACTTGCCAACATATATTGGTTTATTTAACAGTTGTTTTATGTATAGTATTGGCCAATATGTATCAACATATATGAATCAGATTCATATCGACCAATACTATACATACCATTTGATGATCCATCAATGGAACTATTAAGGTTCTACGTCAAAGGTTCAAATATTGGCTGATACAATATGCATGCTAATATGTAAATTAGTTTAGGCCCAAAATCAATGTGTAT
This sequence comes from Chimonanthus salicifolius, assembly GCA_013350335.1. NCBI lineage: Eukaryota > Viridiplantae > Streptophyta > Magnoliopsida > Laurales > Calycanthaceae > Chimonanthus > Chimonanthus salicifolius. The sequence goes on along the minus strand of CM023540.1, from coordinate 25,520,889 downwards.
TGATAGATATATATTGAGGGCCATCACTATGCTCATGTATTACCAATATTTTGCAAATATTGGCTATGATCTTGGCCATGTGTGGTCCCATTTTCTTAGGCCCAATTTTTGGCCCAAACTTTTTTTTTTTTTTTTGGCCTTTCTCAAAAAAGAAATTAAACAAACGCGTTTTTAATGTCCAGAGAGCTTAATGTAGATGGCATATTGTAACTCAGATTGTGCATATGATATTTATTTTAGAAAAAAAATTCCCATTTTTAGTAGACTGATTCAAAGGGGAATAATTCGTCTTGTAGTGATTGTTCAATATTATGGTCACTTGACTGATCATGGACTGGGTCAAATGATTTTTTTACTACTATTATTTATTTATTTGACTTTATTGGACAGTCATTTTCATCTATGAAGCAGGATTTTTTTTTAAAATAAAAAAAAGTCTTTTGTCACTTTGATTTGGTTGATTTCATCATTGATCTGATGCCATTATACTAATCGAGCGGTGATTATATAACATGTGGGATCTATGCAATGCCGTCTCACCCCATTTTTAAAAATCTTGTTGCCCCTTAAAAAATTGTGAAATTAGATTAATAAATGATAGCAGCACAGGTTTTAATAATGTGTTAAGTGTGACATTATTTTGTTGTTATCTCACCTAATGCCCATTTAAACAACTTATGAGCGTCCATATAGAGTATCAATCACTGATTCTGCATTTGCAAGATCATGTCCATTTCATATAATTTAATCGCAATCAAGTAGGCTTACCTGCTTTGTTTGTACAATTATACAAGTAGAGAAATAAATTAAAATTAAAGTACAAAAGTTCTCATATATATATATATATATATGAAGGAGATTCTTCAACTTGAGGATTTTTAAATTCTTATTTATTTTTATTTAGTGCATAAGAGACTGATGAGTACACAGATTTAATCTCGTGTCAGAAAGTGATTACCCATTGTTTTTGTTGTTGCATCAAGTTTTGTTCTCATTAAAATGAGTTAGGCGTTGTCTTTTTGTCAGGGGTATAAATGTCGGCCGATACTATAGTATCGGTCAAAGAGAAAATAATTCAACCAGAGATCTCAACCGATTTCTTTTCTTTTCTTTTTTTTGAAAAAAAAAAGAATATCGGTTGTGGGCCCAGACAATATTTGCCCATACCAGACAAATATCGGCTGACATTTATATTTTTTATTTAAAAAAAACATTTTTTATTTTTTTTAATGATTTTTTTTAAAAAAAAGGCCACTGAGATTTTTAAAAAAATAAAAATTGAAGAGAGAAAAATCCTCAGCCGAAATCTCGGCATTTTCCGACCCCTTCTTTATGCGAAATCAAAATCTTCTGCTTTTCATCATTAAATTTTCTATCTCCTTTAGGAAATTGATTCCTCAGAAGAAGGAAATGTCATTTTTCTAACAAGGAACCCCTCCTTTTATAGGGTGTTCCTCAGCCCAAACCTGTCATAAACATACATATTTGAATACATATGTGAAACCATCGGGCCAAGCTGCGCTAAATGCTTGAGTCTATTTATTGACCTTTTAGGCTTTTAAGAAGTCCATGAAAGTCCATTGGGTTTTTTAACTCATTAGCCATTATATGCGCGTATTATTTGTTTTACATTTTTTTTAAATTATTTGAAATTATTAGAAGATAAATTGTTCCAATTAAAAATTGACATAGTGAGATACAAATAAACTGAAATTGAGCTTAAAATTTAATTTTTAACATCTGATCTTAGTAGGTCAAAATCATCTTATGTTCTTAAAAATCATCAAAACAAGGGTTGCTTGTAGCTGTCCTACTTCAAGTGGTTAAAAATTGAGTTTTGAACTCAAATTGGGTCCTTGTAGGTCATCATGTCTACTCTTAATCTGAGTGGTTGGATTTTTTATGGTCTTAAACATGCGAGCTCAAACTGTGTTTTTACAAACCGGCGGGCTTGAGCTTTAACCGGCAAAGCCCTATAGGATTTAGGCAAGCTCGAGTTTGTGTACATATAAACGGGCACGGGTTGTCATAGAGCATAACTCAGCCCAAACCCGGCTCATGAATACCCCTACCCCTATAGTTTTATTCCATAAAAATGAGAAAAGAGACTCATTTTTCATCAATGAAAATAACAAAAAACCCAAAGAGGGTTGGTTTGATAGTCAAGAAGCTCCCTTTATACATACTCGTGGGATTAATCTTACCTCCAATATGGAGCTGAGATACCCATGTTCCAAAAACAAATAGTAAAAAGCTCGATTAGAATCATTGATCAACCATCCTTAGCCGTCCATTTTATTCTACTGTGAAATTTAAATTTAAATATATTCATGTTAATTTGAAAGAGTTGCCAGCTGCGGTTTCTTCTTTCTATAATGTACTACAAACGTTCATTTAGCAATATTTGATGTGCATCAGTTGTTTGATAATACAATAAATATTGAATAATATTTTAAAAACCAACCACTATATGCTAATTTACAGACTCATAAGAACGCTTCTTGTCATTCGTCCATAATTCTAAATTAGAATATCAATAAATTAAGCTCCGGCTTAGCATCACTTTCATGAGCAACTTCATCAATATTAAACTCTTATTAAACTAAGTGCTCAACAATTATATATTTATAAGATCAATGCTAGGCCCTTCCACCTTAATTATCAACAACAGCTACATCTATACTATGTCTTGCCAGTTGCTACCAAATGCTTAAGAAGGGAATAATTACAAATCAGGTTGGTGGAAGCAATAGATTAATTGCCAAACCTTTATTCTAAAGCACTATTAGTGATAAATAAAAGCTAGATAAAAATGATGGATTCAAGAACATTACATCCATAAGTCACCTGCTAAGTCCAAAACATTTAGACCCATGATTTAAAAGAAAATTGAAAAAAAAAAAAAAACTGATATTCACGAATTTAGTACTAATGGTTTGAAAACTCAAAATTCTGACTTTTGAGTCGAGTAATGCAGATGGGTTTTTGAATTTGACTTGACTCGATTCAAAATCTTATTAAATTAAAAAAAAATTGACGATGCACTTTATTCATTAGAGATTTATTTCTTTCCACAGAAATAGAGTAAGAACATAATGAGATGGACTGGTGTTTATAATTTCTCAAGCTTGGACTAACTTCTTGGAGTCAAAATGGAGAGAATTCATCCCCAAATTTTAATGTCTGAACTCTTTCAAGTCCCAAAGGAACCAATCATCAAAATATGGTCATTAGACCATTGTTGAAACTGATGTTGCCACCATAGTGAACTGGTGTAAAGGTTATCTAAAATTCTAAATTGTTGGATTTTATTTTTATTTTTATTTGTTAAGGTGACAATGACACTCACAGACAATATTAGCAATGATGGTCTAAAAAGATATTTAAGAGCAATTATGGAGGTTTGTAATGATTCCTTGGTAGAAATAAGGAATGTTGAGTTTTAAAAGGAAAGAGAGAGAAAAATAAACATGATTTATGCAATAACAAAAAGAAAATTCCGTGCCAACTGTAAAGAGTGGACACAATCAAATGAAGGGGTCAAGACTCGTGGCCGGCCGATATTCATCATTTTGTTTTTTTTTTTAATTTTTTTTTTCTATTTTATCATAATTTATATTTTATTTGTTATTCCATTATTTATCATATCTTTATTTATCCTTTTTCTTCATAATTTCATTGATATATTCCTTCTCCTGCCTTCCAATTTAAAATCTCTTATTTAGTTTTTTTTTATGATAAAAGTGTTCAAGTCTCTTATAGAATGTGACTAATTTTCGAAATATGTACAAGCCTCGCTACCTATACATACCAGACCGATAGGTATTTAGTGGCTATAAGTACTCCCTTCTCATTTGATTTATTTCGAAAATGTTCTAAATAACTAAAGTTACCCGTTGCCATTTTACCATATGTACTAGATTTTGCAACATTAAATTAAATTAATATAAAAGGATGGAAATCTTTGAAGTGAAAGAAAACCACATGGAAAGAATACCTACTACAAAATAAATCAAATGAGAAGGGAGTATTCAGAGCCATTAAATACTTTCAGTCAATTAAATTAAATTAAGAAAAAAGGATGAAAAACCTGAAACAAAATTCAACTTAAAATTTCACAGGTGATACTCACTTTTTTTATAGCACATCAGGTACCTCGTCCTCAGAAGCCATTTCTCATATTAGAGTCAAGTTTCGATCTTGCGACCTGTGGGTTATGGCCCCACCACGCTTATGCTGCACCACTCTGATTTGTCCCAAACTTTCAATGACTTCAAATGTGTAAAAATTGTTCTTGGATGTGAAGTCACACGTGTGGATCTACCATTAGCATCTTTTATTTGTCCCATATCTTAATATTATTATATTCACCACACGTAGAGTCACTTTCATATTAAATTTGATCAAAGATCAGACACTTATTAAACTAATTGACTCAATAAGTCTTATTTATAAGAACAATGCAAGGTCCCGCCACCTTAGTGATCAAAATAACACCTGTTTTGTTTGCCCACCAAGTATTTAAGAAATAAGGAAATTTAATGGAAGGAAAGCAATAAATTAATCAATAAATTAGTATTGTCTAAGACCATTAATGATAATTAAAAAGTAGATTAAACGATAGTTTCTAGATGTTACAGCTATATGTCAAGAACCCCTGATTTCATAATTCCACGTACCTTCGTCCCATTCTAACTTTCAAATTGTGCGGTTAATATGATATATATTGATTAATATATATTATTTTTTAATTATTTAATATGTTTCGGCTGATACGTATTATATATAATTGATTCACTAATATATTGTTGACAAATAATCATGTATCCTCAATATATTATTGATATGATATATGTTTTTTGTTTTTAGTAAAAGATAATTTTTTGACTTGTGATCATATCAATTTTAAATAAATATTTACTCTTATTAATAAATATAACCCCGCCCGAATTAAAACGCTAAAACTTTCTTGGGCTCTTAATAGATCAACAGCTTTTGACTGATATTTGAGCCATTTTTTATATTATTTTAAGGTGAATTTTTTTTTTTTTGTTTTCATGAAAAGTTCATTTTGTATAAAAGGCAGATTTTCGTCAATGTGTCACAAACTGAGTTCAATTTAATTTTTGACTGAATCAACATTAATTACATGAGTGTTCACACATTATAATTTTATTAGATTAAAGCCATTTATTCTTTAAATTTTTAAAACTATTTATATTATATAGGATTACAGGTGTCTGCCATTTTATGCCCAAATCGTATTCACCAAATTTGGCCTGATTCTCTCACTACGGACTACTGAGTCGCAGCGAGTCAATTTTTCTTTTTCCTTTTTTATTTTTTAATATCAGCCACATTAGCTTCAAATTTTTAATCACAGTGAGTCAAATCGTCGATTCTGGATGTAAATTGGACAAGCACTTATGATGTACGATTGATGATTACTGAGGTGTGGCTCAACCCGACCCGACATTAAAAAAAATTCTGAGGTACCACTTTCATTTTAGTGATACTAAATTATGAATACTAAGTTGATCATCTTAGTTTTATAATTTTTGTTTTGAAATTTTAAATTAGATAATTTATACTTTTCCATTGAAAATTTACTAAAATTTTGTTCTTATAATATACTTTATATTTTATCACGTAGTTCAATTGGTTGTCTCCTACTTTGATAAGTGGAAAGTTGTGGGTTTGAGCCCCGTGGCCTAATTTTGGTGTGTTATAGGGGTAATGGGTTCACCTGTAAAGATTTTATACTGGTATATCATGATTTTTCAAATATAAATTAAAAAAAAATTATATATTCAAATTATCACATTTTAAAAAGAAATGATCTTTATCTATTTCATGTAAATATATTAAATAGTTAATACCAGAAGTTAAAATAATGCAAGACCGTAGCGGTATGATTGGTGAAGTGGGACCCACGTAGAAGGAGCAACTTACAGAATATTGAAGAGTGGGGCCAGTCTTGAGTAAGCGAACCACTCGAAATTATATATATTAGTTTTCCTGTCTCCATTCTGGAGTTCGCACAGGTAGCGTACACCAGAGCACCACTGTATTTATTGATCCATAGTATTGAGTGCTAGTCTATAATAGATTCTGTTAATCTCTCATTTCTTTATTGTATAAAGTACATTTATCTTTACTTAAATAAATATGATTTTATGTTGCCGTCTGAATAAAGATATTTGTCATATTTTTATTTTAATATATTTCTTAGATTTATCATTTTAAATTTTGAAAAAAGGAAAATCAGCTCCTTATTTACAAATTCCACCCAGTTTTTGATGTTGTCACCGTCATGGATGCATAAATTATCAAAAATATTGATGAGACTTGTTCTACCAAAATATATTAAAGAAACATATCATAAAACAAATATTAGAATTTATGTAGTTGGATGTAATATAAAAAGGAGCATATGACTGAGTATGAAATTTCAACAGTTTTATTTCTATTTAATCAACTTATCTCTTAAATTTAAATCTTTAAAAATTAATAGTTTATATTTATCAAATTTTTAAGACTAAGATTATATGATTTAAATTATCAATTGAAAATAAAACTTTATATACTTGATACCAGGGGTCAAAAAAAAAGTCCGGTAAGTTTCTCTCTCCTCTGATATTTACATTTCTCTCTCCTCTGATATTCAAAACCGTGAAAAATAGCTAAAAACCGTAAAAAACTGCTAAAAACTGTGAAAACCCGTGAAAAAAACCGTATCAATTTTTTTTTAAATAAAATAAAATAAATTTTACATACCGATATTTATGCATATCGGCCGATATGGTGACCTGATATTCTGGACTGAATATCGGCCATATCGGTCGATAATATTTTTGTACGGCCGACATATATCGTATCGGCCAATATCGTTTGGTGTTTCCAAAACCGATACATATCGACCGATATGATATGTATCGGCCGACATTTCGACCCCTACTTGATGCAGATGTAATCGAACTAAAATATGTGAAATCAATGACCCATTTTATAACATTTTTTGTTAGAAGTCTTGCTAAACTGCGTCATAATATATGGACTAGCAAATAAAAGATCATACAAATGGAATACCCGTTGAATTTTAACGTTACATATTTTTAAAATTTTAGAAAATGTTCTAATTTTAAATGGAGGATATTTTCTTTTTATAGTAGAAAATAATATTTAGTTTTTAGAATAAAGACAAAAGTCTATTTAATAAAATTAAGCATAAAAATATTTTAAATTAGTAGTTTATTTTTTATAAAGAATAAAGACTTGACCTCTATTTGAGTACAAAGATATTGGATAAAAATTCAAATGCACGTAGTTCTAAAAGTCTTCGAGATGAGTCACTACAAAAAAAATTCTAAAAGTTGCGCATTCACTGAATATTTATGATAATAACAATTTGATAAAAAATGATTAAATAAAAAATGACCATTTCCTTTTTTAAAAAAACTTTGAAACTGAGCTGATGCCATGAAAATACAATGTAATTCAATAATATATCAATTTTGATAGAATCATTGAAGTCATTATTGTTAAAATGCAATAATACATCCTTAAACATTATAATTAAATCAATTGCTTCACTCAATGATTGCTCTTCATTTTTGCGAAGTGAAATCACGTATTTTAACTGAGTTTTATTTGTATGGCTGATATTATTCTTTATTTAAAAAAGAAAAAGAAAATCTCAACAGTGTCAACGATGGTGACGGCACAATTGATTGATTAGTACCTCTTGGCGGGGCATACTTTAAGAAGGTCCCGCAGGCTATGGAGTCAACAATCAAGTCTTGGAGGAGTAGAATTTGCAGGGGTCCTTCCTTTTGTCCGAGAGCATAACTTGAAACGATGCTGGGTCCCACCGACTCTAAAAAGGAGACGCGTGTCAGGTCAAGATGTTACCTTCATTGATGGAATTTTGGAGTTTTGTGGATTAAAATTACAAAATTAGACATAAAAAAGAAATTATGTGGGGCCCATCTGCATTTAACAACAATTGAATCTTTTGAACGGAGGAGGAGGACCGGGTTCCTGTCCCAATTCCCATTCTCAGGATGTGATGTTGAAATGAAAATGGAGATGTAAATGCAAATGTAAATGTAAATGAAATGAAAAGCAGAAGAAGAAAGGGAGAGATAGCGAAAGGCGCCATCAATCTCTTGACGTGTCCTCGACGTCGGGACCACTGCTCCCGTCACGTGGGTTCGTGAGATTGAGCAATCAGAGGACGCCGCGTCCAAATGCAGGACATACTGTGGGACCCACCAAAATTGATGGTTTTGATGAGTTCTGACTTCCTCATCCCATGGAATCGGTCAAAAATTCTGACGTTGGACCCACGAATTTTACTGACGAAAATGCCCTTGTACCAAAAAATCTTATGATTCTTATAATTTAGGCCGTTAACTGATTATTATTTTTTATATTTAAAAAAATTAAATGTTCTTTTTAAATATTAAGATTTTTTTTAAAATTTACGTGTAGAAAACTGTAGAATATCCAATGTAAAACTCTCACAGTAAAACTCACTACCTTTAAAGATATACTAAGATTAGGCTATTGGAGTTCGACCCGTAATCTCCAACTTTTAGAGGCGTAACGTAACTAATTGAACTACACGCATGTAGATAAATATTAAGATTTGAGCAGAAAAATTTAAAAATATTCTATGGATGATTTTTTTTTTTCAAATCAGTCGTATTGATGTCAATCAATTTAAGATATTAATCAATAATAATGTGGTACTAAATTTACTATCAAAAGAAAATTACAATCACTCTTAGCGAAAAGATAAATAGAACCTGACCAATAACTCTTATGGATATTGACAGAAAAACAAAACATTAGCTCAATTAGATTTTGACGGTTAATTTAATTATGTAATATTTAATATATTTTTAGTAGAAATTAGAGTGGACAATATATTTTTTAAGGGTACAAAATCATTTAAAAATATGTAAACAATAATAGAAATTATGAAGTAAAGAATGTATTTATAAATGAAGAATATGTTTAAAATTAAATAAAAAATTTACATAATAATTTAAATTTACTATTGAAATTTAGAGAATTCTCATAAGTTGTGTTTGAATGGGTCAACTTAATATGGAAAACTTCTTCTAAATTCTAGTATCTCATCCAGTGGGTGAACATAGAAGAAGATAGTCTGTGTCTGTGAAGGAGGGAGACAACAATCCTATTTTAAAATAGAAAAAGTTTTTAAACTAGCAGGTGTCGTCAAAAAGTAAAAGTACTAACAAATTTGTAATATATGTCGGAGATTAATCGCGTAGTATAATAGATTTGGATATATATATAATAATAATAATACTAGAAAGTCAAGCAGTTAAAAGCTTAAGTATTTTTCAAATATTCTAATAACAAAAATAATATTTGAATTATATTAAAAATTATCAAAATATAATCCGACAAATTCTTCTCAGCAGGTACTAGAAAATCAAAAGCCCTAAGAAGTGAACAGAAAGAATATCTGCTTCCTGTTTTGGATCCATTTATATTCACATTTACTTCTAACTATTTTTAGTCTTGACCCACACAAATATTAATTTGGATAATAAATTTAGGGCACTCATCCAAACACAAGACTTTTTTTAAGAGATATAAATTTTATATGAAAAATCTATTTTACCCTTCGACCTTTTGTATTCCTTTAAAAAAAAAAAAAGTCTGAACAGCGCTGTGCACCTGTACAGTTCACCGCATAGCTGGGCACTACGTACTGATTTTTCTTTTTAACCACTTTCCTTGCAGCTCATCACCAAATATACGAAAGGGCATATGTGCACCGATTAGATCCTTCCATCAGATTATTTGTCCAAATCACAGTACATGGGCTCAGCATATCAAGAAAGTGTAAGATGTGGAGTCCACTCTACACCTATTTATAAAAAGTGGAGGATAAGATTTTACTCTTTCCCTATCTTTAGAGTTTAAATGTCAAACTGTGAAATAGTTCGGTAAAGAGTGCTGAGCTATGCAGTTCACCGCACAGGTGCACTAATCAGACTTTTCTTAATGGGATATAAAAGTGTGAAGAGTAAAATAGATTTTTCACATAAAATTTTTAAATCCTGTGTCTCTTAACAAAAAGTCTTATGCCTGGCCTAAAAATCTATCGTACTCAAACAAAAATTTTGACTTTTTTTTTTTTTCATTTCAAATTAATTAAACATGAACATTAACGTTTTCAGATTTTTGAACAAGTAAAAATTATTGCAACATGTTAAGGTTTTGGCAGAATTTTTTTTTTTTTTTATCAATTGGTCATAATATTTTGGCCTGCTTCAAAAGTTCAATTGAAGTTATATTTTAGGCGCGACTTATAGGACATCTGGAAAAACTGCCTCTACAAACCCCATTCAGCATTCGGGTGGCAAATTACCATGATACCAACACGTTTTTATTCGTTCAAACGAATACCCAGTTCATTTCGGCATTCGTTCGAATGAATACATACATACTCCCGCGCTTTTGACTCATTCGAACGAATGCCCAGTTCATTTCGGCATTCGTTCGAATGAATACATTCATACCCCCGCGCTTTTGACTCATTCGAACGAATGCCCAGTTCATTTCTGCATTCGTTTGAATGAATACATTTATACCACGCGTTTTTTACTCATTCGACCACTGCCGGTTCATTTCGTCATTCTTTCGAATGAACAATTCATTCGAACGAATGCCGAAGTGTAAGTTTAGTTCATTCGAACGAATGGGCAGAACGTGCTCATTCGTTCGAATGAACGGGTCTTGGTTCATTCAAACGAATGTATCAGAGATGAATGGAAAATGACAGTCCTTCACTCGAATGTCATTCGAACGAATAAACACGTTCTGCCCATTCGTTTAAATGAATCAACCCATTCATTCGAACAAATGACATATAAACGTGCATCATTCGAATGAATGGGTTGATTCATTCGAACGAATGTATCAGAGAGCAATGGAAAATGGTAGTCCATCTCTCATTGAGTCATTCGTTCAAACGAATGAGAACTTATATATAAACAGCCATTCACTCGTTCGATCGATCTATTTTCTCAAACCCTAACCCTCTCCCTCATTCGAAGCACCCTAAATCGAAACTCTCCCTCTCCCTCTCCCTCTCCCACTCTAGCTCCAGCTCCGGCTCCGTCATTCTCAGATCTCCCCTCCCTCAATCGCAGCTCCCTCTTCTTCTCCCTCTCCCTCTCCCAATTGTTCGAAAATCCCCTTCTTCCCATTCATTCAAATCAATCATCCCATTCATTCGAACCAATCACTCCCATTCCTCCGAACCACACTCCCTACCCCCTTTCCATTCAATTTTTTCCTTATCATTCTCCCTCTTTCTTCCTCTCTTTCAAAAAACAGTTGGTTTAAATGGCAACTTCAACTTCGAAAAGGAAAGAAAGCACAACAAGGGGAGGGAAGAAACAAAAGAAGGACAAGGCATTCGACCCGAACCATTTCATATCTTCAGAAGCCGCAATGCTCTATCAAGACGATTTCTCCACACGATCGTATATATTTGGTAAAATCATCGACATTTCATTTTTCATACAATTTGGTTTGAAGATTGAATCTTATTTTAAATAAATGGGTTGGGGGTTTTTTTTTGGCATTAAAACAGGATATGCATCCTAGTTTAGTTAAAGAATTTTATGCCAATGTAAAACGAATTGATGATGAGTCCATTAAGACATCCGTCCGAGGCCATGAAATTGTTCTTTCATGGGAATGTTAGACCACCTATATAATTTCCCTAAAGATGCCATTAGAAAGTATGAGACTAGTACATGGCCGACTGATGTTGAGGAGTTCGATGTTTTAGTAACCCTCAACGAAATGTGTGGGAGGACAGATATCACAGAAAAGAAGACCTCCCCTTTGAAGAACCTAATATTGGAAGCACGAATCATCCATCAGATAATTGTCAACTGTCTTTTTCCTAAAAAAGGGGCATACTAGTGTGACATGATTCGATGTCTTTCTTATTTGGTGCATCATGCATGGGAAACAAATCTCCATCTCCCATATCATCATCAACTATATGCGCGTCTGCCATAAGACCAGAAGATGTAGTCTTTCATACGGTCTTTTTCTTTATTCATTCTATGAAGAACGCGGAATCCCTCTTCCCCTCTCTGATAAAGTATGTATAGACCGATATGATTATTTTAATCATTCAACTTTGAAGAAGATGGGGTTCAAGGGTTTGAGATTAAAAAGGGGGTTGAAAATGGGGTTCAAGGGAGAAGGGAGAGGGAGAGGGAAACCACGGTTTAGGGTTTTGAATGAAATAAAACAAGTGGAATTTCGTGGAGGATCACTTATATAAGTTCTCATTCGTTCAAATGAATTAACCCATTCATTCGAATGAATGCACGTATATATGTCATTCGTTTGAATGAATGGATTGATTCATTCAAACGAATTACATATATATGTCATTTATTCGAACGAATGACTCAATGAGAAATGGACTGTCATTTTCCATTGCTCTCTAATACATTCGTTCGAATGAATCAACCCATTCATTCGAATGATGCACGTCTATATGTCATTCGTTCAAATGAATGGGTTGATTCATTCGAACAAATGGGCAGAACGTGTTCATTCGTTCGAATGAATGTGTTGATTCATTCGAACGAATGACATTCGAGTTAAGGACTGTCATTTTCTATTCCTATCTGATACATTCGTTCGAATGAACCAACTCGTTTATTCGAACGAATGACATTCGAGTTAAGGACTGTCATTTTCTATTCCTACCTGATACATTCGTTCGAATGAACCAACCCATTCATTCGAACGAATGAACACGTTCTGCCCATTCATTTGAATGAACTAAATTTACACTTCGACATTCATTCGAATGAATGACGAAATGAACTGGCAGTGGTTTGAATGAGTAAAAAACGCGTGGTATGAATGTATTCATTCGAACGAATGCCCAGTTCGAATGCCGAAATGAACTAGGCATTCGTTCGAATGAGTCAAAAGCGCACGGGTATGAATGTATTCATGCGAACGAATGCCGAAATGAACTGGGCATTCGTTCGAATGAGTCAAAAGCGTGGGGGTATGCGTGTATTCATTCGAACGAATGCCGAAATAAACTGGGCATTCATTCGAACGAATGAAAACGCGGGGGTATCGTGGTAATTTGCCATCCGAATGCGGAATCGGGTGTGTATAGGCAGTTTTTCCGGGTGTCTATAAGTCGCGCCATATTTTAAGTTGTTGACTGACGTGGGTGACATAACTAAAATACTGCCTAATATTTTTCATTAAAAGCAATAGATTTTACATCACCCAGCATTTTAATCTTAAATAATTACAAAATTTACTACTTTACCTATTTTAAGTTCCAAATTTAGATATTTTAAAATAAAATACACTTGTAAATATATATAATATATTACATAGTTTTTATGTTATTTGAAACATGTGTCTTATTCTGGTCTACTAAACCATGTATTCCAAAATATGAGACATTTGAAATAACGTTCAGAAGTTGTTATCAGAAGTGTTTGCCAATTTTCACTAACAAGCATTGTAGGGAATCAAAGTGTGTATCCAATTTTACAGAAAAGGATGATAATTGTTGTGTACATGTACCTCTCTTATAATATTTTTAATTTGTGATAAGTTAAACTATTGAATCCACATTTGAGCACATAAATTTTTTATTAAATTGATTTTTTTAAATTAATAATTTAATGAAAATATAAATTTAAACTTTTAAGAAAATATTAATGACAAAAAAATGATAAAGATACTAGTGTTTTTTAATAAAGATATTTTTAAATAATTCAAAGTGATTTGTATAATTTTGCATAAAATTTTGGATAGTGAATGGAAACAAAGAAAAACGGAGATAATAATTTAAATAAAATATTCACTCGTGCATTGAATCATATAAAATACTGTGTGCACCTAGCCATAGGCTCCATTAAATGGAATGATAATAGGCTCAATTAGAATTATATTTCCTTTAAAATATTATCTATTAAAAATCACAATGATGAGATTGGTCAGACCAGGGGTCAAAAAATCGGCTCGGCCGATATGTAAATATCGGCCGATATCCGATACGGACGATATATCGGCCGATAATTTTATCTCTCATACCGATATCGGCATTTTCTCTCTCCTCCGATATCGGAACCGTGAAAAAACCGCAAAAAACCGTGACGAATAGTGGTGAACCGTGACAAAACCACAAAAAACCGTGGACATCCTGAGAACCGTAAACCCTGAACCGCAGAAAACCGTGGAAAACCGCGAAAACCGCGAAAAACCGCGAATACCCCTGAGAACCGTAAACCGTGGAAAACCGCGGAAACCGCGAAAAACCGTGTAAAAACCGCGAAAAACCATATCGGTGTTTTAAATTTTTTTTTTTTTTAAAATACCGATATTTATGAATATCGGCCGATATTGTGACCGATATTTCGGACTGAATATCGGCCATATCGGCCGATATTCGGTATGTACAGCCGATACTTATCGTATCGGCCGATATTACTCGGTTTAAAAAAACCGATATATATGTATCGGCCGATATTTAAACCTTAGGGTCAGACTATATTTTTAAAAGTTAAAAAAATTAAAATGATGAAATTTTGAGAATAATTTCTAAGATCATAGTGATCATTTTATGTTAAAAGTGTTAATTTGAGAACTCAAGACTTATTATATCTCAAACAATTTCTTGACTGTCAAGTCAAATTTCAAAGATAAAAATTTTAAGAGTTTTAAAAGTATAACTTAATTAATTTGATCATAATGATTTTCAATCTAATAAATTTATCACTACTCTATTTAATTGATATTATGCCGTAAGTGTGCAAATTAGTCGTTTGCCACAAATGTTGAATACATCATGAGTGGGGATCTTCTGCTCCACTAGTAATGTAAAAATTTCCACTCTTTCAATTAAAGAATGACACGTCTACATCATTTATAAATCTATATTACAATTTACTTTATATATGACATTTAATTTTATTATTCAACATCTTATCACTATATTTAATAGCCAACTGTTCAACTACACTTTTATGTGTCAACAACATTTTACTTTTTAATACACTTAAAATATATTAAGAGATATGAATAGAGTGTAATTCTCATTTTATTTTTACTGATATATTGTTCATCAAATATCAGTATATCGATATACAAAATATATATATATATATATATATATATATGCTGAGCAATATATTAGTGGTACACTGATACTTGATTAACATTATATCAATAAAAATAAAATACTTTTGAGAGTTATCATTTAATAAATTTTAAATTTTAAAACAGAATAACTAAAATTAAATGAAGAGAATATATACTTATATAATATTTTTTAATAAAATACTGAATGTGGATCTAAAATATTAAAATTTAGAGGACACTATTGAATATAAAAAAACTAATTACTTTATAAAAAATGTATAATATAAATTTATAAATACAAAGTCACTTACGTGTTACATCTCTTATAATTTAATGGTCATCGAGCACATCGCTTTCAGTGATTGGGTCCCACTACTAACGTCACATCATTCTGACACGAGTGATGAAAAATGTCAGCCGATTTGTCTCCTAGTGTCAGATTCCGTCGACACTTCCCGTCAACATGTGCTGGATGCCGGTAAGTAGTCAGATCCCGGTGAAGGGCCTCAATGATTGGAGTGGGTTTCGTTCTAAATTCAGACATGCAGCATACACTTCAAGAGCACTAGAAATTGTACTACGGTGGTCATCCATCCCTAATACGCTCAGGTCTAGGTGCAATTTAGGTTTTTAAAAATTTAACCTTATCTAATATACTGATAATATAAATATTATTTTGATTTTTTTTAATTTACGTGTATAAAACTACAACATACCCATCATAAAACTTCCACATGTAATGTAAACTCACTGTTTAGGACACACTAAAATTAAACTATAGATACTCGAATCCACAACCTCTTATTTTCTTAGACAAGAGTCAACCAATTAAACTACACCCATATAAATTATTATTTAAAATTTTTCTACTAATACTATTGTCTACTGAATCACAGAGTAATAAAAGTACAATTATAGAATAAATCAAATAGATATGTGGCTATTGTTTTACGTTAGAACTTAAAATTAATAATTAATTTAAGAATTAATTTGACAGGACATCTGATTTGAAGTTTTGTCGTGTCCATTATATATATATATATATATATATATAAAAACTGATTTTCTGAATAAAGTTAGTGAAAAAGTTGTTTTTATTAATAAAAAGATATTCTCCGCAAAATTTTATTTTATGGAGTATAAGTACTACCATTCAATTATTCAAATGCCTACTTCTATTAAAAACAAAGAAATTAACTGAAAAATAACTATCTAACATGGTTGGATATTATATAATACGTAAGCAAAAGTTAATAAATATGAGATTTTTGAGGAAGCTGATTGATTCTGTTATCATAATTTTTCTCTAATTAATTACAAAATTAGTGATTTGAATTGTGACAGTCAAATTCTTAACATAAATTGCATAAACAACGATAAATATTTTTCCATCGACGGTAATTTATATAATTTTTTTATATATTTCACTCAGGGGTCCAAAATATGCTTCAGCTGATATGCAAATATTGGCCGATATGCATATCGGCCGATAATTTTCTCTCTCATCCGATTTTTCTATTTTATTGTAATTTATCGTAAAAAACTGTGAAAAATCATAGAAAACCGTCAAAATGGCAATATCAGTTTTTTTTTTTAAAAAAAATTGAATAAATTTTAAATACCATGTTTTATGCATATCGATCGATATGGTGACCAATATTCTGGACTGAATATCGGTCATATCGGCCGATAACTTTTTTGACTGGCCGATACGATATCATTCAGCCCTGAAAAATCGATACATATCGGCCGATACAATATGTATCGGCCGATATTTCGCCCCTGATTTCACTCTTAGCATGTACAATCCACTTCATTGGGTAAAAAAATATAAAAGTATTGGTATGAAATAAGGATTTTTTTTGGTATAAATTTAAATAATTGATATATAATTTTTATTGAATGAACTTCAAAAGAAATCATCTAATTAAATCTCTTTTTAGTAAATGCTTCAAAAACTTAAAAACATTATAAACCAAGACACTTGTAATATTCTTTCGGAGAACAAACAATTATTCCTACATTTACAAAGTAGTAAACGTGTAAGCAATTGATCAAGTTAGGTCAAGTTTCAGTTAGTCTTCTTCAATTAAAATCTGTTTTGCATAATTATTTTAGATTAATGTCTATTTTATTCATTTATTTCACTAAAAATATTTTCTATTAAAATTCGTATCAGTATTCTGTAAAAATATGACAATAGTCATCAGTGAATCATATACTTATCTATTTATAAATTGTTTTGATTGGATAAATCAAAAATAGTAATTGGGTCAAAAATTTGGGAGGGTTAATAGATTTTCCCCAAGAAAGAGCACAAATTTACGTGCGCACGAAGAACACGGAGAAAATGAAACATTCTTAATTGGGTTCTCTGTCTTTATATAATCTTATGGTGTTAATAACACTCACGCCAGCTCTTGCTGCAATTGGACGGCAATCATCGCCCAATAATTCATACTGTGTGTGGGATCTTCACAAACTCCCTCCTCATCAAATCCATGGCTTCTTGATCGAAGTGGAATTGAAGACGGAAGGAACCCAATTCACCCAACTTCTTCAAATCTCTTCCCGTTAGTGATGTTGGGCAAGCGATCTCGGCCGTCGGTTCGTAGGTTGCCGGAAATCATTACTCCGACGGACAGAGCGGCGTCGTCCGATATCATGTTGAGCCCCCCAACCGGGTCGAGGATCATTTCACCCAACGGATGGAAGAATCCTGATTTGGGTGGGGTGGGTCTGGCAATTGTTGCAGCTCTGGACAAGCCCAGCAGCGACAACAGTGAAATCAAGGCGAAATTTTTCGTGGGCAGCTTGAATTTGAGCCGGTCCGATCCCATTCCAATCGGATCGGTGAAAAACAGAGTCAGATTCAGAGGAGGATTTAATGAAAGCGAGTGTTCTGAGAACTTCACGTTTGTGACTTCACGCCTGTCTGATAAGGCCACATCCACCAGAGTCTACTACGGCGCAAGTGAAAGAGGAGGTGAATTTCATCATCATGGAGGTGAATTTGATAGCAGATTTAGGAAGATGGGGATGTTTTTCGCTTCGCCTCCGACGTCTTCAGAACCCTTCCCGGCACTGCCCACGGCGGATTTCCTCAGTTCCTGCTACTTGTGTAGGAAAAAGCTTCACGGCAAAGATATATACATGTACAGGTACCCACCTTTCTTACTCTTCATTTTCTTCCCTTTCCTTTCCTTCTGTAATGTTAACACATAAAAACATATAGTTTTCCATTCTCAATTGAGCGATTCTGTTAAGAAAATACCAATTTTTCTTGTTTCCATTTCCATTGTGAGAGTTGGGTTTCTTGATTTTAAATCATTGTCTGGAAGAAAATCAAGTAGATTATTGCATGGTTTTGATGAAAAAGGGATAATTAACAGTAAATATTGGTTGCAATGTGCAGAGGTGAGAAGGCATTTTGCAGCACAGAGTGCCGGAGCCGGCAGATTGTGAGCGACGAGAGAAAGGAGAAGTGCGGATCGGAAGCTTCGAAATCATCTGATTATTCGATCTACTCAGAGAGTCGATTCTTGTCTCCTGGTGTCGTTGCAGCTTAGCACCTGGAGAAGAACAAATGGACGGTGGAGATCTCCGTACATAGTATATACGCCGCAATAAACGTATAGATATACGAGAGAAAAAATGTAGGGAAATTTTGCAAGTGACATTGATGCGGAATCTGTAATAAAATTACAGAAAAAAAATTATATTAAATAAAAATTGTAGTACTATGAGAATTACAGCTTCATTATGTGTTATGCGTCTCACTTATACTGAGACATGAGTAATTTTAATTTGGCTAATCTTACACATATAGGATAAAAAACTATGGAGAGTTGCTTATTAAAATTGGATTTGAATAGGATTTAAGATCTGCTTTTTAAATTAAATTTGAATGTGAATGGAATTCAAGACCCGCTCCTTGAAACATACGCCTTAATCAAGAGGCCAACCCCTTGGGATTTCTGGCTCTATTATTTTTGTTCAACCAATGGATTAGCTCGTGTTAGATATATATTGATACTATTTTAATTTTCATCCTAAGTCATATAAGAGAAGTGAATGGTGCACCAATGTCTTTATCTTTAGTACACCAAAAATGAATAAAATACTAATTTTGTCTAAATTTATTCTAACTCTTTTTTTTTTTCCTCTCTCTCTCCATTTGTTTGAACAAAGTATTTTAAAAGTGTTGTGCACCAATGAATTGCCTTTACATAATTTTAACACATTCATCAACCTTGTTGTACTGTCTCAATCACCTTCATCTAAGGCCATATGGGGCCTATGAGATATAGGAATAATTACATTTAAAGTATATTTTTAAGATGATTTTTTTTATAAAAGAATAAAATTTATTGGATTTAAAACATAATTTTAGAGAGTCTGAACATCAACAATCAAAATATAGTCAATTTGAAATGAGTATTAATCTAATAGTGATATAAACTTGAAATGAATATAAATTAAATAGTGTTATAATCCATGAATGTAGATTACTGCAAGGAATATAAGTAATAATCTCATATCCATGGTATACCCTACGAGAGACCCAAATGGAGATGTCGCATAAAGACAAATGATAGTTTATGAAGGAAATTTTATTAGAGCACTCGACTAATTTACGAGACATGTGCAAACCTCTATATTTAGGTAGTGGCCATTTGGAGTTGAATGTGAATCAAAGTCAAAATTCCTATTTTCCGAGGTTAGTTTTTGGCTATCACTCCAATCCCTTTGAGTTTTAAACTCCCGATTTAAATTTCTTTAAAAAATTCATATTGTTCTCTCAACTTTGTAATTTGAAAAAAAAAAAAAAATTTAATCTAATGAGAATAAATTTAAATGAACCTAAGATTGAAACATAAAATGGTGCACATCCTTGTCCATGTCGATGAACGTCTATGTCATGCTAATAATTAAAAGATGTGGTCGATATAAAATTGAAGCCATTGGCTATTGCATTTTTTTTTTTTAATAATTTCTACACTATCCTCTCAATTTTTGGTTCAACTACCCTTCCTGCCTCTACAAAATATATAAACTCCTGCCATAACCTTGTATAGAATTTTGTATTAATACTCTTAGATTCTTAAGAGGAAAAGATTAAGTTTATCTTGAAATTATCTTCTTTTATATTTTTTTTCTTGATATAAAAAATTATTTATTAATATTTTAATTCCTTTTAAAAGGTCAATCAATGGTGACTTGATAGTTATATAAAAAGATACAATTAAAAGATAAATATAGTATTTATTTTTCAAAATATTGATTTTAATTAATATCGAAATTTGAAAGTAGGACCAGACAAACCAACCAAAATAGGTTCAGCAATCTGATCCTTTGGACTGTCCACCGATAAAAATATGAAAAACTAATCACAATGGTTTCAAAATTCAGACACCAAAATGTGATTTATCATTTATGATTAACTTGGCTTCGACCCAATTTAAGACTAATATTTATATTTGATTTTTTGATAAATTATTTTTCATGAACAAGTGTGCTTTGAGTTTTCTGAAACTGTTTTACTATTTACTTGTTGGACTTTTCAAAGTCATTGATTGTTCTAAGAATACACAAAGTTATCCCCATTTTATAAAATGACTAAGACATATACCTAGTTTCCATCCCAATCAAGATAGGTCCAAATCAATCCGTAATAACTACATAAAAAATTAGATTTTTTTTTTTCAAAATCAAGTCACATTGTTGTACTGAGTTTAAAGTGTTTTAGTAGATCAGGGTACTGATTTTAAACCCGCATGTGGGAAACTGCAGGAAATCCAGCGTAAAACCCCCACAAATAATAAGACACATTAGGTGAGGCCATGGGGTTCGAACCTGACACCTCTCACTCTCTGAAACGGAAGATTACCCATTGAACTACACTAATGTGGACAAAGACTAAATTTGATTTAGGCCAGCCATATAGACACCAGGAAAATCTGTCTCTATACCAGTGTTATCAGAACCGGACCGAACCGCGGCTGAACCGGCGGTTCAGCCGCGACCGCGTGGTCCGCGGTTCGGTCCGGCGAAAAAATCGGCCGGCGGTCAAAACCGCATAAAACCGGTCAAAACCGCGGTTTTGACACCAAAACCGTGAACCGTGAACCGTGAACCGCGGTTCATGGTTTTTGAATTTTTTTTATTTTTTTTATTTTTATTTTTTAAATTTTCTCCTTAAAAAAATTGTGTATATTTGAAATATAAAAATTTATTACTATTTCTATCCTATATATTTCACCGTTTTGGTATATTACTCAGAGTTTGAATGTTATTTTTAATATTTATATTAATATTATTAGTAAAATATGTCTTACTTGATATTATATATAATATTTATATTATTTTAATACTTGACCGGCTTTTACCGGCTTTGACCGCGGTCGAACCCGGTTGAACCCTGAGCGCCTCGAAGACGGTTCGGTACACGGTCCGGTTCTGATAACATTGCTCTATACACTCGTTTTCGAATTTTTGGGTGAAGTTACCATTCTACTCCCGCTTATAAATTCATTTGAACGAACTTTTAGTTAATTCTCAGTTCGTTCGAATGAATATATTCATCCGAACGAATACCTTAGTGTAATTTTCGTTTCTTCGAACGAGCTCGTTCGAATGAACAGTTTGGTTAGTTCGAATGAATGAGTTGAATTTTGTGAAGAATTGACATATATATGTTCATCCATTCGAATGAACCAAACTGTTTATTCGAAAGAACGAAAATTACACTAAGGTGTTTGTTCGGATGAGTATGTTCATTTGAACGAACTGAAAGTTCATTCGAATGAATTCATACATGAGGGTAGAATGATAACTTCACTCAAAAATTTAAAAACGGGTGTATAGAGACAAATTTTTCATGTGTCTATATGACTCCCCTTGATTTAAGAGACGTCAATCATAATGACAAGTACAACTAATTAGAAAAAGAAGAAGTATAAGATGCTAAGGGAAGATGAGAAAGGATCTTATCTTTAAGACTAGACTAAAAGGCAACTATTAATTATTCTCATATAATCATGTGTGGGGCATTTACTTTCTAAGAAAATATACCAACTATTAATTATTCTCATATAATCATGTGTGGGGCATTTACTTTCTAAGAAAATATACCATCTAACTTTTATATATAATATGCGAATAATTCAGCAAATCATGATACTCTCTCTTTTAAAAGAATTCATGTTGGTTCCCCGGATTCAATTTTACCCTTTTTTTTTACTAGCACAACTTTAAATTTAAATTTTTGATGTTCTTCATCTTCAAGTTATTCTAAAATAAAAAGAAAGAAGAGAAATTATCCGCCGTAACTTTTTAATATTGAGAATGGTAAAAGTTGAGATATGTGGGTTCATTTGTAATTTTATCAATCAATTACATGCTACTCATCAAATTCTATCAGCCTTACTATCTGTTAGATTAATGAGAAAGGGTGACCAATTTTATAAATCTCTTTGGACCAGGATTTTTCATTGATTTATCTAATAAAATTACAGTAATCTAACAACTTAACGAGGCACATCCATAAAAATGAAGAAAAATATCATATTTTGTTATGGTTCATCCGTGAGGGTTTTACGCTGGGTACCCTCGGTTTTCCACACGTAATTTTTTTTTTTTTTTAAAAAAAGACTTCCTAATGAAAAATCAAAACAATTAACTAATTTCTACACACATTACGTCCATATTATTCATCAATTTTTTGTCCAAATGTTGAATTCATTGTTGGATATATCAAATGAGAGGAGTGCAATGTAAATATTTTAATAAAATACTTTTAATTTGATCTATCAAAGGTGGATAAAAAAGTATCTCAAAATTTGAAGATATATATATATATATATATATATATATATATATATATAAATTAATGAATGATTAAGATTTTTGTTGAGCACTGAAAATTACCACTTTACCTTTTAATTTTGGATTAGTTAGCCTTTGATTTGTGAATATTAGATGCATTTAATGGAGTTTTCAAGTTTTGCACTGTATTTGTGTGAAGACAAGAAAAATGAATTAAAATGGAGAAAAGTGGGCCACAGTCCTATTTTTGGAAAGTTTATAATTTTTACTACCTAATTTGATTTGGAATTATTGTAAATGATTATAATTCAGATCCGGATATGAGAATTTGAATTATAATAATATTTTTTAGACTATGTTACATTGTAAAGGTGGTAGAAATTTATAAGCACAAAAATGGACCCACTGTTCGAGTCTGAAGCCTATATGCCAAAGTCCACTAGTATTCTGGGCCAGATAAAAATCCAAGTATGGGATCCAAGTCCAAAAGACAAAGTGAGACCAGTGAATTTCGTTTGAAGAAGAGATAAGGTAGAAGAAATTGGTTTTGCCGATCGAGATGACCGGAAGAGATAAGAGAGAGGAAGGCTGAGCAACCCATCTTACTATCCAGTTTTTGAAACTCAGCAACAGTAGAAGAAGATAGAGAAGATAAGGATAAAGGAAGATCAGAGATAAGATGGTGTTAGCTGATCTCAACAGAAAGAAAAAAGGGATAAAATTGGTTGAATTTGAATGGGTCTCTTATCTTGGCTGAATTTGAAGAGTCCCTTATCTCATCTCTTCTCACTCCTATAAATTGATGGATTTGGGTCTATTGAAGGTTGAACCGGGCAAGACATTGAACGGACTGAAGTTGGACGGCTAAGGAGAGAGAAAAATAATTAATTTCTTGTAAGTTATTTATTTTTATTTTTATGTAATGATGTCCAAAGGATTGTATTTCATTATATTCCAAATTTTAAATGAAATTCATGGCAGTTTATTTAGATTTATGGTGTTCCCAATTATTAAATATTTAATAGTGATGGTTTTTTATTTTATTTTAATTCTTTTTATGAACATTATGAAACAAATTATTTTTACAATTTTTTAAAGGAAAGTAGAACCCCTGTTAGGATCAGTGGGACTTGACCGTTTTTCCAGTCTAAGGTTTATCAAGAACAATTTGTTTTAGATTTGGGAAATGTAAGTTTAAACCCCGTTCAAGCCTTAGGCTTGAATTGAAAAATTCTGATTTAATGGACGACGTAATTATTCTAATTAGAATTTTAATAAGTAATAAACTTGAATTATATTTTATAATTCTAAAATATTTCATAGTGTAGGCCATGCTTTTATTTTTAAATAGGATAACATGCCGCCTTCGATACTTATCTCGATTATATTGTAAAATATGTAAATAATTTATTATTATTGTTTTATTTTATTCTTTCTTAAAAATCTTCAAAGCGATTTAACTAGGTTAGAAATATTTTATTTGTTTCTTAAATTTACATTTTAAATTATATTGAGGTCATTTAAATTTACTCCACCATTTTAATCAAAATTTATATTAACTACTAAAGCTAGATAATTAATTAACTATTGTGCTAAATCAAGATTATAACTCCATGTTTTAGAAAATAATTTTATTAAACCACAATATTTTAATAGTGCCAATTTTATTTCGTACATGTATTTTGTTGATTTTCTTTGGATACGACCTCACACTTATACACTACACTATCAACTTATACACTACACTATTAACTGGTTCGTGCACTTACGAATTAAATTAAAATCACAACAATTTTTACTAAATAAACTCTAGATATCCCAAATACCATCATATGACCATACATAATTATTTCTCCCAAAAAATACGATGATAAGAAAAAATCTTTAAAAAAGAAAATCAAAACTCAACCCACAATGACACTGATAGAAAGGTAACCTTGGCTACTTTTTAAAAGTGCTGCTTTCACTTTTAAATTGGACCCAACCAACC
This sequence comes from Chimonanthus salicifolius, assembly GCA_013350335.1. Taxonomy (NCBI): domain Eukaryota; kingdom Viridiplantae; phylum Streptophyta; class Magnoliopsida; order Laurales; family Calycanthaceae; genus Chimonanthus; species Chimonanthus salicifolius. Next base: position 25,495,880 of record CM023540.1, on the reverse strand, counting down.
ATCTTCAGGCCTAGACAGAATTTGTCGAACTTTATTTAAAAAAAAGATTCTTTTTATGACATTTTGTTCTCTTGAATTGAATACTCCTTTGGAGTTGGTTTCAACAAATTTCTTCAACCAAGATTTAGATATTCATTATTTATTCATATCCATATTTTGTTGCAAAAGTTATTAATAGAAATATAAGACTTTTTTAGTAGAAGCAGAAAGCATTTTTATGTCGAATAAAGTGAAACCCTTCGCCATACAGCCATAGATGACACAAAGGTTTTCTTATTTTTTAATAGAATAAAAAAGAGGGTTGTAATTTCTAACATATATTGCTGCCACAAAAGTATATATACTTTGGGATTTAAATCTCAGATATCAGCCAATATATTGAATATTTCGGCCGATATTTCAGCCGAGAAATTTCTTTCTTATTTTTTTTTTTAAAACCACCATTAACAACCGATATCTCAAATTTCGGCCAATACCTGCTTTCAACAAATACTCTACCTTAGCATTCTCTACTGAGACATTTTAACAAGACTTCCCATTTTCTACCCAGACATTTTAACGAAACTACGAAACTTCTCCTCACCCTGGTATAAGGGAATATGATAAATAAAAATAAATTATGCACAAGACTTCATTTTTATTTGATCATTCTATCTCTTAATTTTTTAATTTTAAACGTCAATGACATGTTCATTTAAAATTTAAAAGCCAAGATCATATACTCTAAATTATCAACTTAAAATAAAACTTTAGATGTGATGGCACATCTAATTAGTGTCTTACTTGTAGCTTAATCTATAATAGTAATCGTTAATTGATAAAGATTATCTTTATCAAGTTAAAAAGTACAACCCAAAGGGAAAAAAACCAGATAAAACCAAAACCAGCCATGCGAAAAGGTTAGTTGATAAATCTTCACTTAAATAAAATGCTAATAAAAATCACAAAGTTATATTTTTCAGTATTTTTTATTCAATATTCATTGTTAGAAACTGCAGCGCTTGATACAACAGAGACCCAACTTATACAAACACAGGTATTCTTTTGAGAGCTCAACTCGTAGTTGAGTTCACCGTTTATTATCAATGTCCACTGAATTTAGAGTAATGATTTTTGCACTACCATTTTCTCTTACTTCTTTCTTTCCCTCTCTTCTCCACTTTCCTAAAAGCAAGGGCAAATTTAAAAATTCTTTAAAAAAGAGTGCACCATTAAAGAAAATGGGAGGTGCAACAATGACTACCCTAAATTTAGCTTCTTCAATTTTTCCATTTCACTCTATCGACAAATCATACTTTGTTGCTACAAAAACAATAATCTGGTGAAATTGAAGAGAATTACAGTAGAGTATCGACTAAATTTTTACCTTTCTAGAAATTGCACAAGATTTTTTTTAACCATTGCATACAACATTCATCAATTATCATAGCCCGACCCACCCGTCTATCATCAATTATCATTTTATAACATAGGCATTCCACACAATCAAGTCATAAAAGCCACAGCTTAGATGTTTCACTCACACACTATAGGCCTATCTTGCACCAACGTAGTAAGTTGCACCTGTTAGCACTACAGAAACACACCACCCGGCTAAAGAAATCATAATTATGAACTTCAATGGCAGAAACTAGATTAGGAAATGCAGCCATACGTAGGAAAGCTACAACATAAAAATGTTTATAACTCAAAATCTAAATATTCAATGTTCCCAGGAAGTTTGTTCTCTAACAATCTCTAGTACAGATTTTTCATATTAAAACCATATATCCATACAACCATTGCAATATAGCAATCATAAGCAATGCATACAAACTAAATTCACAATAAAGAAGTAACGGCTGGTGCCTGCAAAGATTTAGGAAGTTATACTATTCTGGACCGATAAGTAAGAATGAGGTCCAGGAAAATGTTCAAGACCTTACTACTGGTAGTACATGAGCTGCTGCGCTGCCGCAACATTCTGAAACCCACCATCATAAATTGCCTGGCTAGCTCCAGCACCCATCCCCATTGTCGCCTGCTTCAGGGCCTGACTTTGGGCATAACTCATCTTGCTCAGAGCTAGCTGACGCTCATAGACCAGGAGATCCGCTGCTGAAAGACCTGGGAAAGGGGCAGCACTAGGTGGGGGGAGGGGAGTTGAGGCTGTCCCAGGAGGTGTGGGCTTGTTTCCCCATGAACACTGCAGGACATTAAACACAACAGAAAGTGTTATGGTGACCAAACCACGAGTTTGTTATGCTATAAAGATCAGCACCACATAAAAAAGCACATACTGGTTAGCCATTTAGAAAACACATTTCATGGGTTGACGTAAATACAAAAAGATATGAGAAGCATTTACAAGATTTTATCCGGAGGTAACAAATTCACTAACCAAAAGACTAATAAGAGTATAAAAAGAGATTACACTGACCAACATAGCAAAGTTCTGTTTTATTTTATTTTATTTATTTATTATAATTATTATTAGACATATAGGTGAGAATTCCATTCTGTTCCAGTTGAAATAGCTGGAATAATTCAGAATTTCTACCTTAACAGAATGTATCACCACCTTGCTTCCTACCGCCAACGGTTCTGGGATGTTCAGGCCCATTCAGTTGGATCCGGGTTGTTTTGCCTGGAACAAACAAAATGATACCATTCCAGTGATGCATTCAGCTGCCAACCCTTTTTGTCTTGTTTCAGAGAGGGGGGGAGAGAAAGTCCATCCCATAGCTGTTGATTCCATGTTCACTAGCCATTCTTTACACACACAGAATAACGGAAGGTGTAAAATGATTGTTTGTGTGTGGAAAACCTTGAGGCTTTTTTTTTTTTTATATTACAAGTATCCCTATCCTACATTGCTGAGACTAATCCCATAGATGCATGAAGCCAACTGAAAGTTTCATCTATTGGGCAACTCCAAGAAGAGCCGAACGAGACCTTTAGTCTATTCCTGGAAGTTCAAGCCACAACCAAGCTACATCATGCAGGTTCTAAGCAAATAACCTTATTACCCCTCAAAAGTCCTAAAACAAAGGAAAGATATCTGAAGGCTATTTTTGATAAATTCCTTACTATCTTTTTTACATATTTGTTTAGATTTCAATTTTTAATACATTCTTCAAGATTTGTCATATCCAATAGATAGGATTTCGTTCCATCTTCCTAACTTTTAATTTATTTGTTAATGATTTTTTAATGATATTTTTTTATAATTAATAGATGCACTTGGTATTTGAAAATCATGCCATCATGATTTTAACTTGCAAGCTTGACAAAGTCATTTAATAATTATTTTAGCTATTTTAGTTAATTAATGATAAATAAAATAATTGATTTAAATATTATCTTAGTTTTTCATCATCATTATTTTAATATTTTTCAGAATTTTTTACCTTTTATGCCGTTTTTTTTATAGCTGAAATGATTGAAACACCTAAATGTTACAGATAGGATTTCGTTCCATCTTCCTAACTTTTAATTTATTTGTTAATGATTTTTTAATGATATTTTTTTATAATTAATAGATGCACTTGGTATTTGAAAATCATGCCATCATGATTTTAACTTGCAAGCTTGACAAAGTCATTTAATAATTATTTTAGCTATTTTAGTTAATTAATGATAAATGATAAAATAATTGATTTAAATATTATCTTAGTTTTTCATCATCATTATTTTAGTATTTTTTAGAATTTTTTACTTTTTATGCCCTTTTTTTATAGCTGAAATGATTGAAACACCTAAATGTTACATTTTAAATAAAAACTAAAATGTATGCCACAATGGACCTGACAACTATGCTTTTATTTATTTATTGCGTACATAAGAATGGCTAGAAAATATCATGTTTTTAAATGAGATACATAATTCCACTAAAGTGGGGCTGAAAAGAAACCATATAATATTAAAAAAAAAACAAATTTTAAAATTTCTATTTTTTGTTGATTCTCCCAAAATTGGTACATACTAAATTTAGTAGTATTGAGACCAGTCATGCTTCGTCATCACCATATCAAGCCATTTATCGTATCAATGAGGTTGGCTATGTTTGAATTTAGAAAATTATCCTTCATGGGCATGATTGCCTATTTGACACCCAAAAGACCCTCCTAAATAGGCAAGAGATCACTTTTACAGGTTTGAGCTCCCTACAGGATGACACACTCATTGGAAAAGAGCAGAGGAGATAAGAGAGACCAACATATAATTTAAGAAAACATGTTGAAGAAAAACACCACACAAGAGGCCTGGATACCTTAGACTTCAAAAAAAAAAACACCCCACAAGCAGCAGCTACAGCTTATTACTTTTCCCATAAATAAAACTACCCGCATTATTCCTCCCTTTCATGCATGGAAGAAGATGCTGAGGAGCTCTAAATATAAATCCAGAGCTCCACAATCAATCTCTGTCGAGGAGGAGAAGCCCTTTCAGAGTAGGACAAAGAGCTCCCCTTGTGGATGTCAAGTTCGCACACAATGTGTTTGCAGGTCGACCCCAAAGTAGCAGTAAGTGCTGCACCAGTTCTTGATGGAAGAATCTGTGTGACAGTAAAACTGGATTGCAGGTGACAAAGGATGTTTCGGGCTATAGTGGTGGGGACCAGGGCCCAACAAGGTGGTCAGGGGACTGCTGCCATGCAAGGCATGGTCAACAGATTGCCACATAAGTGAGTGAGAAATGGAGAACCTGAATCCTCAATGCACGAGATACGCAAGTAAACAAGCTGTGTTCCTGGTGTCATCCAGACACACTAAGGGCAGCCCTCCCAGGCCAAGACAGTCAATTGGACTGCATCCCTGAGGTTGCAGTGGACCCCAGGCCAATGCCTGCAATTAAAAAAGTTTCTTCCACCTAGACCCCAGGCCTGGACCCAATTCTGCATTTATTAGGAATGACCAAACCATCATATTGGAAGTTTTTGCCAATCATCAATCATTTATCCTATATCTATCTGCGAGTACCCAGTCAACCCTTTTGGGTTTTCAATTGAATTGGAGTCTTAAGCATCTGTCTCCTAGGTCCCACAGGATGCCAGGTAAAGACACAAATATATTTGGGGTCATGGTACCAAAGGTGTTCCAGGTGATGTGCCACATTGACAAAATATTAACCTACAACATGCACCTAGCATTTCCTCAAACATGTGCCAAGTTGTCTTCACATTGATACAGAGAAAGAAAACCCACAATATTTAGGATGTCAGAAGTTAACCTTAATTGGCTTCCCAGAAAGAATCCGAGCATTGCCAATTTGAATAGCCATAGCTGCTTCTGCATGAGTACTGAATCTTACAAAACCAAAGCCTTTATCACGTTGTACACGGACTTCTTCAATTACTCCAGCACCAAGGGCATGGAACAGCCGGTGGAGATCGAGCTGGGTAGCCTGCATAATATTTTTATTTATGAGAAAAATTGCACAAAAATAGAAACACGAAGACAATAAATCATAAGAATTCCAACCACTCCTAAAAGAATATTGCATCCATTATGGCAGGTTAACATTCAAATGATGTTGAGCTTCAGACATTAACAGTAGCCAGGGATTTATATAAAGGCATAGGAAACTTCCAGCACTCTGACAAAATCTCCACTACCATTCTTTTGCAACCACGATTCATCCTTTCTCATTTTAGTTGCACTTCAGAATCATATCCTATTTCAGCATCAAACCTTTCCTTTTATAGTAAACTTTTAGCCTTCCTAATATTCCCTACAATCTTCATTTACTCGAAGGCCTCCATTCGAAGGGCCATTGAAATGGTAACATCATATTTCAGCACCATCAGCTCCTGGCATGTAAATTCCAAACCACTAGGAAACAGTACTTATAACAATTAAAGACTATTCTGAGCAACAAGATAAGATGGAGGTTGCTTTCCTCGGGAGCAAGATTTCCGACATAAACGGTGGTGAATTGTGGATTATTCTCTGGGCCATCATCATTTGTAGCCTCTTGACCATCTTCTGCACAAGGAAATGATGCACTGAGTTACTTAATGTAAATTTGCAGATTGACAATAGTGAGGATGCCATCTAACAGGAAAATGTACACAATTACGCTAATAGCACAACCTTCTGCATGAACCATACCATGATTTGCCGGCTATGAATATGATTTTTTTTTTTTTGGTTTTGAAAAGTGACTATGAATATGAAATTATTGAAGCAGTTTGGGGGATAAATTATATATGGTGTTTGCATTGATTATTGATTGCTCTTAAAAAGATTAATGAACCAAATCAGTACAATCAATTGACAAGGGGGTTCAGCTTTCACACCAATAATGCATCTCTTGTAATTACACTCACCTGATGTTCCATTTGTTAGTTCCACAACACTTTTGGCATCTGAGTTTTGTTTATCATCATTTGAACCAGCAGCTCCTTTTGTTGCCCAGTTGCAACGGATCTGTCTACTAGCAAGCCACTTTCCTGCATAATGACTAGAACTATTAGAATGGCAACCGATACATAGTACAAAGATCAAGTTGAATGAGACATGAAGCATTTTCAGTTCTTACATAAATGATTTCTGTTAACCTGAAAATCAATGGTTTATTTTATCTCTGAGATAAGAGTCTGTTACTATCATAAAGTGTGGCAAGTGATGCATTGGTTAGCACCCTACTGAGACCTGAGTCCAAGCACAAATTAGAGAGAAGTGTCAAGGGTCGAGACTCCGTGACCAGACGGAGACACAAGAAGGCCATCTTCGGTGTCAAAATCATGCAGCTAAACCCACATGATGGAGATTTCGGATGCGTAGGACTTCTTGGAATATTCAAGAACGGCCAGGAATGTGCGAGAAGGTTCCGGATGGTTCAAGAAGACTCTCCAAGGTGCTAGAGTTATGTGGAGTGCTCTAGAGTCTTGTAGAAGAGTTTAGAAGTATTTAGAATATTGTAGAACTCTATAGACGTGTGTAGAGTCTTATAGAAGTGTATGGAAGAATGTAGAAAGGTGTGGTAGTTGTAGAAATGCTTAGAATATTCTAGAGTGTCTAGGAGAGAGTGAAGATATTTATGAACGCAACCATTGGATTAATGGCACATGGCACAATCCTAACCACAATTGGGTATGACCTCAACTATAAATAGAGATGGGGAGCCCATTTGCACCCAATCCACACAAGCTAACCAAGGATTCTAATATAGCATCGTGAGTTGAGAGCTTATAGCCTTTGAGTGTTTCTTTGTAATCTCCTTAGTTGTTCAGTACAAGATAGTGTTTGTGTTAATCACCTTGGTGTTTCATCTCTATTTCATTCTTGTGTTTGTGTGATTGCTTCTGCATCTTGGTCCAAAGAGTGACCAAATCAGTTGTTAGGCTGATTCGCTTGAAGACGAAGTGATCGACTGAGTGCCGCACGGGCTGAATCGCTAAAGGATTCCCTAACCCCATGACACAAGGTTCAATATACCACCACAAAATAATGTATCAGCCAATGTGCATCCAATAAAAAATACACAATATACAGGTCGCATCATCCCAACCACCCTTCTCTCTAAAATTGCATTGCAATGGATGATAATGGCAACTCATAGCGGCCCATATAGACCAAAATAGTTTTTCACGCTCTTTTTCTTTAAGAGTTAAATGAATATTGAATTCTTAATGTCACACAAATGTCACTAGATTTTTCTTTATTAGGCCATAAGTGATCACCATCTCTCTCTCATATGAATTTTTTGTAAGGGAAAAACTCTAATGATTATTTTATGTCATTGTTTCCTGACAGATCTCATCATGTCATAATCATCACCATCTGACAAAGCTAGCAACATTCCAAAATATTTGAGTCTGTATATTCAACTCTCTTCTTTTTTTTGAAATGTGTAAGTAAAAATTCATTAACATCATCAGGATGGTAATAAGAAAATGTTGAACTGTCACTCAAAAGAATCAAGTATAATTTGAGCTCTAGCATCCCCCCCCAAAACAATTTTCACACACCATCTTTCTCTCTCCATATCTCTCCTTGATACATTGAAATAATTCTTTGTATTGTCAGACAATATATAAGCATGTATCCAAATGCATCCAACCCCTAGAGATCATGTAATCCTGTGGTGACAAGATATTATTCAGCAAGAAAAAGGCACGAAATGTGCACAGTGTGAACACATTCCAAAAGGGCCAAATGTTGTTGAGCAAGAAATCAAACATTTCCAATGCTGTCAATTCTTTTTTATTGCTTTCCATGGTACTTGAAGACATTTAAAAAGGAATAAAATAGGGCATGTAACAGATAAAGCTTTGTCTGCATACATTTTATAAACAGATTGAGAAAACATAAAGTAGGCATTGAAATTTGTTTTGCATTGCATGACAATACATGAACATATATCCAACCCCTAAACATCATGCAGTCATGTACATCATGCATGAAATAAGAGGTAAGGCACATTTGCTGATATTACTGAAGAAGCCAACAAATATTTTTGTTCTTTTATTTATTTTTCTTTCTTGTGATGGGAATGGGAATGGCATCAGAAAATATTATTCAGCAAGAAAGGCAGCAGTACTGCACAATACACCACAGCATTCCAATAGGGCAAATAAACATTTCCAATATTCTCAAAGCTTTTGGATTGCTTTCATAATTCTTTAGGACCTAAAAGACATTCCAAAGAAGTGTCTTCTTTAGGTATTGGTATCTCTTGCAACTGATATGCCCTCCTGTACCACCATTTTGAGCCACGGTTACACACTGACAACCAATAACTAAAAATGTCAAGACAGGTCCCCCCTTTTTTTTTAAAAAAAAAAGACAAGTGAAATTTAAATGGAGTATCCACATAAAGCCACATTAATAACTGACATAAATGTAGCTCCACTCACCTGTTAAGTCATTTATAGCACTTTGTGCATCCTGCCAAAAGATTAAAAAAATGGAACTGGTAAGATCCAAGTTTCTTGGATATAATCCAACAGAATAAACCATTATAAAGTATAACCACTTCACCTGTTGATTCCTGAAAGAAACAAATCCAAAGCCTCTTGAACGCCCAGTTTTCTGATCCCACATAACCCTAGCATCTCTGTAATAAACAGAATGGTCAAAATAGTTCCAAGAGTCCACTACCATTACGAAATGCCTCAAAATTCTGCCCCACATTCACAAAGCAGGTTTTTTTAGAAAACATATAATACAGGAAATATTCCACCTATATAGAATTTTTTTTTTCAGTTACCAAATACAGATATACATAGCAAGAAATTCATAATAGATGAAAAATAAATAAGATTCAGCCAGCTGGGGCTTACGAACAACTGGGATAAACAGTAAAGCACGCAAATAAGGTCGCATCAGTAACCTCAGGGGCAAGATCTCCAACAAATATGTTGTAGTGGCCTGCAGATCAGACGGTGTGCCAATGGTCAGATAAAATAATAGATTTAACTCTTTCCAACTTCTTCATTCTTTTATCAGTAGATAAAATGAATTAAGATGAAAAATGTACAAGTGAATGGAACTTTGGAGAGAAGAACCTACTCACACTACACACAAATAAATTGCGAAGTAACATATAAAACAACAACAAAGCAAACCTGATGTGTCCTCTCTCTGACCACTAGCATATGCCCAATTAACTTTGATAGGCTGACCAAACCTGAAATTTTTATATGAACGGTAACACACAGAACACAATGAACAAAAACATAGGTCACTAATAGCCAACAGTATTCTACTTACAGATGCCTCCCGTTAAGAGTCAATATGGCTAGTGCAGCTGATCTACGATCATAATAATCAACAAAACCAAAAGATGACTGCATAAGCACCAGTTCACAAACATGGCCATCAGGAAGCAATCATATTAACCTACCAAATTCATTGAGATCTTAAAATGGTAAAAACGTACAGAAATGATTATGCATACTTGAAACACCAACTCATGCATGGAAACAACAAAAGGACACATGATAAGTAAACCAACATGGATATATCAGTAGCTGCAAATAACAGAATGTAAAGATGATAGTAATAACCCAAGAAAAGGTCTGTGAATTAAAAACTGATGATGTAGAAGTCAACAAAGAAAAGCATCTCAATTTCAAATTATAGTTCCAGACAATCATATTAATGTTGATCCCATTTTAAGGGGCATTTTTCACCTACTAGAATTAAAAGTTCAGTGTGCAATTCAGAATTTTTTTAGAAAAAAGTAGGGGGGAAAACTACAAGAAGTTATGCTTACCCTAACAAAAAGAATGAAACACATATCTTACAATTCTTAAACATTTGGAAGGGTTTCCAAAATTAAATAAACCTAAACATCAAGAAGTTGATGCACTCAGCATACCTGGCACAACCCAAAGGCTAGAAATTTTTTGTGTTTAGGTATGCACACATAAATGGGGTTGTGTTGGCTAGGAATCACAAACCACTCACCATTCCCTCTCTTGCACAAGATCACATAATTAGTGAAGTCCTTTAGTTCTTCCTAAGCCATATAGATTTCAGCCTTCAACACTTGTATGTAAACTTTTTGGGACACAAACAGAATCAAATACATTACATAATTAATACTGATTGATCGTTTATCACATTAATTTATAAATTACTATTACTTTTATCATTATGGCATACCAACTTTCTCTCTCCAACAGAACAAAGATCTTGCAATTTTCAAATTTATTTATAAGATGTAAAGTGTTCCTTATTACATTATTTTCAGTATAACATTTGAGTAGGATAAAACTAATGGCTCATCAGGATTAGCATTTATTTACCATACAAGTATCACTGAAGTCCCTTTCTTCCCCTCTTCTTCCCCCCCCAACCAAATAAAAGGAACCGTTTTTTCATCTATGCTTTTTCTAACCCTTTTCTCAATAAGTCAACCACTCAAAGATAATCATCTCTTAATCCACTTAAGTTTGGAATAGCACTTCATCAATCTTTCCCAGGTCTTAATGGTTATGACCACTAGCTGAAATGACCTACAAGTCAAATCTCAAAGATTTCTCACCATCATTGCAAACCATTTTCCCATCGACCTGAGTACCTGACGTTAAGTTTTTGACTACCACATTCCTAACTATCAAGGAAATGTTCTCCATAAACCCCCCATAATAAGCCATCTCCTTCCCTACCCCATAAACCCAGATCTTCAAAATGAAAGACTGGTTCTTTCCCATTTCACGCGTTTTGATAAAGGTCTATCATTAAAAGAGAAAAGAAATTTCCAGGAGAAATTAAGGAAGATAGAAGAAGAAGAAGGTACCAATTGTGGAGTTATGAAATGTACAAACAAGAAACATGCATGACCATTCCTCCAATGCCCAAACAACTTAAAAAGTGTTTTCCTTCATAAAGGGAAGAATTAATATTTCTTAACAAGTATATTTTTGAATAAACACAAAGTACACACTTCATGCAAGTGATATTGATAGAAAAAAATTCGATAGTAGATAATTTGTTCTCCATTTCACAAATTTCGGATAAATTTTTCTATTCTTAAATACTAAAAATAAAAAGTATGGATCAAATCCTTCAAAATAACCAAATTAAAACATAAAATACTTTTTCTATTTTTAGTCAATTTTTGCATGAATTTCCTCTATTTTTATATGATATATTATAAGTTAGACCAAATCCGTTAAACTCACCAAATCCGATTTGAAAATCTCTTTTGCCATTTTTTAGTGCATTTTTTATACAACTTTCCTTATTTTTCAATACTAATATAATAAGGATAGGTCAATTTTTTTTCAAATTCACCAATCAAATCTTAGTATTCCTTTTTTTCTACTTTTAGCTATTTTTAAACAAAATTTTCCTTTTCATTGCTTGCCAACATGATAACCGTTCATTGAACAGTTAAGATTCATTTGACGATCACCCTAAACTGTCACTTTTATATATAGATAAAGTAAAGAGAGAAACAATCCAATTCACAAAACGCTGCCAAAAGAATTATTCTTATCATTAATATTAATAATAATATTCATAGAAGTAAAAGTTGCCAAAGATATCAGCCTAGTCATATATTCTTGGTTCACTATGTTTCATCAGAAGTTGGAATGAAAGTGCGCTTCAATTAGCCCAATATTTCATTTTAAGGTCCTGGGTGCAAATAAATTAAATTAATGATCACTGCACAGGCTTCAATTATGATGTGCCCTCATGGCAGACTAACACCTTCTCTTTCCTAATAAGCTTGCATCCTTCAAGAGGGCCAGTACTTTGGAAGACCTCTTGCAGGAGTCCTTCAGTGACTTGCACATGAATGTTGCCCACATACCTGCATGTTCAGGAAATTGCATGTCAATGAGTAACAAAATCACCACATCAAAATCATGAAACAGGATAGTCATACAAGCATGAATTTCAGTAGTGGCTCTAAAAAATTAGAAAAAGCAAGGCAAATATGTCATGGATTAAAAGAATCTAGAATAGGTAATGCCAGAAAAATTGTAAATTAAAGCCACTGACTGGGTTGACCAAAACTCCCAAGTGATAAATGAGATTGTTACATGCCTAACGCATGATATTTGAGAACAAAAGCATAAAATAAAAGAAAACAAATGGGAAAAGGTCCCAAATGACACTCACACACTGCGGCATTGACTTGAATCAAACCCAGGAGGCAAATTTCCGCTTGGGATCGGCTCTATCTGCAAAAGAAAAATGTGAAAAAAAAGGAAAAGAAAAGGAAAACATTCCCCAGAATAAAAGAAAATCTAAAATGGTCAAACTACAAAAATAAAAAAAATAACTAAGTCTAAAGTGTGCGAAACCAGCCCCATTGTCTATGAAATACTTTTGGAAACACTTATGGTCCTCACAAAATGAACCGATTGAACTTTCATTTCTTACCCTCGTAATGCAAGTTATTTCTTACACTTTTATTTCAAACATTGACACAATATCACCTATTAAACCAGTCACCATCTAAGGTAGCATATGCTATGTGCAAAAATGTACATTAAAAAAAAAAAAAGATAAAATAGGAAATACCATTTAAGGCTTCATTAGAAAGGAAATTACAGTCTTTGATATTGTCAGGCAACATAATGAAGGTTTCTTTCTTTATTTTTTGAAAGATAACAACATGATGTGTTTTTAACATGCTTGACAAAGTGTTAAATCCATATTATGTTGCTGATGAAAAAATCCATGTCAAATTAAAGGAATGGTTTAACTAAGAGAATAAAAGATCATGCAGACAATTTCATGTACACTATGGTGCACAGCGTTTCAAAATGTGTAACGTACCCATGTCAAATACTTCTAGACACTCGTATGCATTCTTCATGGATTATTTTAGTGCATTTTAACATTGTTTTCTACGATGACTACAATATTACAGCACATTTCCCATTCCTTTAATAAGGACAAAGAACCCCAAGGCCCCCACATCTCTGAGTACGAAGGCATTGGGTAAGCTTCGGATGCACGGAGCCTCCCGCAAGCTATGGACATTAGGTTACCATAGGACTTGAATCCAATGTTTCTGGTTCTTGAGTCAAACCACCCGCTAGTTGAACTACCCCTCTTAAACTTTGTCACCTAAATGTTTAGAGTAAAACTAATATATAATTTTATGTTGGTGTTATTTTTACACCTTATTTTCATTTAAAATAAACTTAGATTTAATTTTATTTAAATATGGTATCACGTACATTTTTCCTATTTCTTTGGGGTCGCAATGTCCACCTTGTATATGTGTCGGACACTGACACTCGTACCCGTATTCATGCAACTTAGCATGTACAAGTTCATGAGTAAGCAACCCAAACTATGCTAAAGTTTTAGGAAAATTCACACAGAAGTTCAGAGAGGGGGAATATTGGAAGTAGAACCCTTTACAAATGAAAATTTTCTAATACACTTTCAAGTGAAGTTTCCCAAACCCTGTGAACCACTGAACAATTGAAAATTAAAAGGGGGGAACATGATGGAAAGAAATCAGGACATATCAACAGAAAGCTCAAAACGTTAATAGGCAAGTTTCAAAAGTAAATTACTAAAAGACAAGCCCATAGCATAGTGAAGGTTACATTTTTTAGTTGTTTTACCATTCAAAGGGGAAAAAAGAAGCCTTTGAAGTTACGACGTAAATATATAGGTTTTTCTAGCACTCACTCACTGCAATTGCTCCTTTATAACTTGCATTACAAGGGTAAGAAACAATCTAGTTTCAGTTATAAGCAATTTCCTGCCCAAGTGACTTTGACATAAAAGCAGCACAATATCTCTCCCAAAAAATTATAAAAAAAAAAAAATGAAAGAAACACAAAGTAATAGAAGTTTAAAAATTTTAATTTGAGCTCATTTTGACGGCAATCAACAACCAAAAGTGCATGGAACTTGAGGTTTTATCTCAAGGAATTTTCAGTTCCAAGCAATTTTAAGCAGTGACAAGTAGCTGCAGCTAAAAAAAACATTAAAAATCCTATTTTTTAGCACTACCCTTTTTGTATTGACCGGCAAAGCAATTCTCACCAACCATCAAGTAGATGAAACTAAGGTGTCATTTGAAAGTGATTCTGCCAATGCTATAAAATGGGCTAGGGGTACGAGGAGACCTCCTTAAAGATTAATCACAGTTGTTAGGGAGATAAACGGACTATCTGCGGGCTTGGAGGTTTCCTTCAATCATATTAGTCGAACGGCAAATGAAGTGGCAGATTTTTTTGCTAAAAACGGCGTTGATAGGCCGAGTTCTGGCGTTCTTCTTTAGTAGCATAGTTCTCATGTAGCTGTGGTTTTGTTTTGTTTTGTCTTTTCTTTCTCTTTGGCCTAATTCTCGTAGGCCTTTTGTATCTTTTTCTTGTTCTTTTCTTGTACTTTTCTTTTTTTCTTTCTTAATGAATTTCTTCTTTACCGCTCAAAAAAAAAAAAATGTGAAGTAGATGTAAAAAGGCTTACCCCATTAAGTGGAGCAAGGTCAAGGTGGAGTAGCCCTTCTGTAAAGAAAACCCAGTTTCTGATATGCTCTTTTTGTGTGTACAACGGTGAAATTGACGTGCACAAATAGTTTCACACCTTAACTTTTCATCATCAATTGTTTATGAAATGAGGAGCAAGGAAAACTGGAGTAAATGGTGTTTACCATCCCCTAGAGGTCTGAATGAATTGGATAATTGGTCTCCACTTTCTTCTGCATAGGTGCCAACCAGAAAGGGATAAACCCCTTACCCCAGTGAAACGTTTCCTACTATTTACCTCACATCCAAACACTATGATTCCATTTGTTTCAGTTTCAAAATTCCAATACAGTAAGGTAGATAAATAAAAATAGGGAAAGGAATCAGCAGAGTCGAGTTTACATAACCCAATTCAAAGCCATTGAATGTTGAATCCTAAGAATATCCAATAGCATCAGAATATGGTCGATAGGCATATAGGCACAGGAAAAAAAATCCTACTAGAAATTTTCTCCTTAACAGAACTTCGTGGCACAGCCCACAAACTGTATAAGGGGAATCACAAATGACCAAAAGTTCACAAAAAGAAAGGAAAACCAAAAAAAAAAACTTTTCCGCATTCCCAATCAACCCAAGTTCCAAATCTTCTAAACCCCAAACAAGATCTTAGGGTAGGGGGGGGGGGGGGGGGGGGGGGGGGTGGGGTGGCGGTACTCAAAATCTAGAAAGAAGGCAGAACTTAATAGATTTCTTCAAGAATCAAATAGAGTCCAGAATCGGAAACCCCCAGCTCGGATGGAGTTGGAGAATCTAGATCATATAAAAAAAAAAAAGAGAGAAAAATGAAATAACAAATAGAGAAATGGGCGAAAAGAATCGATGAAAATAGGAGAAATTGAAGAAGGGAGAATAGGAAAGACAGAAATACCTGAGGGGGAGCTAAGAGGCCGGGATGGTAGAGAGACTGTTGCTGCTGCTGCTGGAGCAAAGCGGCCTGCTGCATCAGAGCCTGCTGCTGCTGTTGCTGCTGCTTCAGCCTCTGCTGCTGCATTTTCCCTCAAACTGTTTGGGGATTTCTTCGATCCAAGAAAAAAAAACAAAAAAAAAGGAAAAAAAAACAAAGAAAATGAAAAGAAAAGCCCAGCGAACAAAAGGTAAATGGAGAGTGCTCTGAAGAAAGGGGGGAAACGAAAACCCTGGAAGCAGTGATTTTATAGCAGAGAGACAAATGAAATGACGTTTTCGTCCGTCCGTCGCGATAACTCTTCTCTGAGTTCGTTGCTTTCCTTACACGCCTCGAGTCTGATCGTGGGCCCAGTTTGGGCCTATTCATCCCAGTGGTCCAATGCGTTGGATGCATTTAATCCATTTCGGGCTGTTGGTCCAATTCCTTCGTACAAAAAAAATAGTTAAATTTTATTTAGTTTTACCAAAGAAATGTTATTTAGTGTTTATAAGAAAAAATAGTTCAAAAATTTTGGAGAATCAAATTTATCATTCTAACACATAGTCATGCACCGTCAACATAAGAAAGACAATTAAGACACTAGAAATCTTTTTAAATTGACAAAAAGGTAATTGTAGATGATTTATAAATATATAAAATTAAATTAACCCACTACAAAGATCAAAATTTACAAGAAAAAAGTGCAATGAATTCCTCAACATAAAAAGGATCACTGCTCTTAATTTTGTATTCGGCGTGTGCAGCTTAAAAGATTTACACATGCTCTAAGGATTAGTCAAGTGGATATTTGAATATCTTGGTCTTAAAAGAAATGTACAATGAATTGAGTGAGATATTAAAAAACATTAAATTTTATACTATGATATGGTTCATTGGAAGATAGAATAGATAATTTGAATTAGTTGGTCTACTTTTTTTACAAATACTCAAGGAAAAGAAAAAAAAAACCATTTATTATGTACCCACGTGCTCAGATGTCTGTCACTGTCAATGAAGAAAAGGTAGTAAAAGAGTTATTTATGGATTATCAATAGTCTACAAATTAGCTTGATGATAATTATAAATTTCAAGATGTTGAATCAACAATTAAAATATATAAAAAATATTTTTCAAATTTATAAGTGGGAAATTTGTTCTTCATGAAATTGGGATCCATCCAACTGTGAACAATGGACAGAATCACCCAAATGGAAATGTACGATGATGAACAGTATGTGATTCAAGGCTAAAAATATCTGATCAAAAGGAAAGGAGACTGGGGGCATAGCTGATTGTAAGGTTGTTTATACTTTATAGGCTTAAAATCAACAGGTATGAATGAGCTTTGAATATCTAAATGTGACTAGTGGCCAGGCCTTGCTCATTTCTAAGCCCATTTAACACATGAGTAAGTTGGGCTTTTAAATTAAAAGCCCATGAAGCCAATTGGGATGTTCGGCCCGTTTAATCTATCATATGAAATCCCGAGTCTGATTCCTCTCTCACAAGTCTTAGCTTGTGGTATCAAACCATAGTTGTGTTGTGTTATTTTCTTAATTTATATGATTAGGAGTGTTAATGAAATATGTTTATAATATTTTATTAATCATAAAACAAAGACATGCATCACTTTACAAATTGAAATTGAATCGAAAATAAGTTCTACATTGTAAGCACATTCAAACAGTTCTTGTCTGCAATGGGTGGGCTTGCACTTTCATTTATTTAAACAAAAGGCTTGGGCTTTATCAATCAAAGCCCAATGGATAAGCACCATTTAGATATACCGGTGCTCAAAAAACCGATACATCTCGGCCGATACACAGTATCAGTCGATATTTCTACCCTTGGATAGGTCTTGAGCAAATAACTAAAAATGATTTTAGAGCGGAAATTCATTCACATATAATTTACCAAGTCTACATTCAATCTATTTGTTCGTTTTTTTTATAGGATCAATAAAATTAAAAAAGGGTCAATTAAAATCTATGAATATTAAAAAGTATTATGTATAAGAAAATTGGAGAAGTAAGATAATCCCATTCTTCTTTTATATAATTTTGTAAGGAGGATCGATAAAATGCCGGCTGGTTAAAGCTCTTAATATTAAAGGAAGATCTTGGCTACATAGACAACCCTTGTCTGCATCATTTTCTCGGCCCGAGTTTCCTATTATTACATTTGTGACCTCTATGATAGATTATTAAACCTTTAAGTGCTGAAATTTCGATACAATAAAAATATCTTAAATAATTGAGAAATATTTAAATATTTTAGAAAATGAAAAATCAATATGAGAAATCACATTGTATGAAAATAATGCTCTTTAGTGTCCCATAACAATATATATCTTCTGACTTCTATTATAATTTATAATTTAAAAAAACAAATTTTATTAATATTGGAAAATTTAAAAAACCATAGAGGAACTCTACAAACTATGATTAAGAACTCTTCATTTAATTTTATAAATATTTGTACATCATTATATGAAACTTTTTTCAAAAGAAACCCAAAATGGAATTTATATTACAAAACCAAAAATTTATGATTTTTTTGAAAAAAGTTAGAAATCACAAAAATACCTTATAAACTATATCAATCACATTAAGGTATTTCAATTCAATTTCATAAAAACTTAACATTATTTCATTCAATTATTTTCACAAAAATCCACATGGGTGTAGTTAACTGGTTGCCTTCTGCTTAGGAAGTGGGAGTTTGCGGATTCGAGCCCTTATGGCCTAACCTTGGTGTGCGCTAGGTATGGTGGACTCACCCATGAGGGTTTTACACGGGGTATCCCATAGTTTTCCACACAAAAATTAAAAAAAAAAAAAAACCAAAATTGAGATTATCTTAAAACAAATTTTTTAAAAATATTATGAAAATAACTCAGCACAAATCTAAAGGAAAAAAATGTTGGAATGAATAAATACCTTTCACATTTGAAGCACTTGCTTCTATGAAAAATGGTCGAAATGACAAAATTTATTTAAAAAAATTATGAAAGGCCAATACTATACCATTTCGGCTGATACGGGCACAGCTGATAAGTAGCCCATATCAGCCAAATTTACAAATGTAAAGATAATACGTCCAATATATATCAATATATTCCAAACTAATAATCTAATACATACCAGCCATATTTTATACCCTGAAGACCCAGGCCATGATCATTCCTGGGTACACTTGTTCAGATATTGCCATATGAATGCACCAATGGATTAAAAATTGGGTTCGTTAACAGTACTGGCCATCTAATACCAACAGGGTGGCTTTAAAGTTTTTTCCATTTTCTGAGAGAACTTAGTAATTATACAAGTAAAACCATCTATGTTGTTTTCACTAACAGTTCTAGTTACAAGAACACTTCATTATGCAAGTCACAGAACACAAGTACGCCCTTCACAAAATAAATATATGATCAATTTCTTCTGCTGGGTAGGCATATACTAATCTCCTTATTTGTTCTATCTTCACATCATTCCTTCTAAAAAATAAGAAGGAAGGAAAGAAAGAAAGAAAGAAGGCAACTTTGGAATCTCCCAATAACATTCAGTAATTTGCCATCACCACAAGAATTTTCTTTGTTGATCTTAAGATTCAGATGTGAGGAGAGCAATCATAGCATCAGAGGACTCCGGACTGTCGTTATTCACACTAGGAACTATCGTCTCAGGAGATACAAAATGCACAAACTCCTTCAGTTCTGTAAAGCTACAATGTTCGCTGTACGGTACCTCATACCTGAAAATACATGCTGTAAATAATCAGCATGTATATATATAGTTCTAAGAAGTGTTGCCATATGCATCAGTCAGAGAAATGAAGAAATTTATGATGCTTAACCCAAGGATATACTCAATATCATTGGGCGTTGATCAAAATACAACCGGAAAAATGTACAATTCCTCTTTATGTGAATCATGAAAGCTTCACCTGATAATTGTACCCTGCTGCCACCTTCTCCCAGGAGACTTCTTCTTTCCTTTGCCAAACGTCCAACCAGTGGGTGAGAATGCAACTATCAGATTGAAACGACTCTAACAGGAAATAGATAGATCAAAAAAATAAGTATTACATAGATAACTAGAACATTCTCAGAACATTGAAGCACAACAGGTTACATGAATATCTCATTTGCATCTGAATCATGGATCTTACTGAGTATCTATCAGCTAGGTGCTTCATCCGCTTGAAACTTGCAATTGTCCACATGGGCACAACATGAATGTGACTCTCTTGTTCATTACACGTAAACCACTGCATGTCTTCTTTTGGAAGCTCCAAATTTTCAAGTAGACGCAGTTTTGCTGCACCAACGTAAACCTTCTTGCGCAAACATCGTGCTACCTCCATGAATAGCCTTTCTTTTCCTGTTTTTCAGTAGAAAGGATTTAAGTATACAAACAAAAACAACTAACAGAAAGGGGAGGAGTGATCACATCACCAATTGTGTAGCTTCCAATCAGAAAAAGTGTTCTGGGGTTGAAACTTTCTGCTTGGATGGCCTCGATGACAAACTGTATTACTGCCTCCTGCTTTGGGAAGTCGTACTGCAAGTAATCACGAATTGCATCAATAGGCCAACTTTTCAACCTTCATGTGCAAAATCATAGAAAGCATTGTTCATTCAATTGGTTGAATGAACTAATGCTTATCCATTTCAATATGCATTTGGATCATGGGTATAAGAATCACAAGTGAGATTAGTGTTTGCATTTTTCAGTCTCAGTTCATTAGCACCCAATTTGGGCCAAAAAGTTGGGCAACAGTTTCCCACTAAATCTGCTTTCTAATTTCTGCATGTTATTGAGCACAAAACTCACATAAGCATACACTATACTAAAACATTCAAAACTACTTGGAATCTGGTAGATCCAAAGATGTTCTCAATTAAAGGAAACAAATTTAATAGCATACCTGGGGGTTACAGTAAGTGGTGTCTAGTATCAATGTATGGATGCGACAAGATTGCAAAGCAGACATGCTTGCCATTTCATCACTAAATCGGAAATCTCCAGTATGTAAGACCGCCTAAATATAAAAAATAGTAATGATTATAATGGACCAGCAATAGGAAGCCCACTTCCAGTAAAGTAACAGATGTTGCTACATGCATCAATTAAAAACTTGCAATGCCCAGATATCGATATGGACTCATAAGAGAAGTCAGAATGTAAATGCATTTTTCAAATCCAAGGTACAAATTATGAACCCCATAGAGAATAATAATTATTTCATTTGAATTAATATTGAATTGTATCAACATCAATACAAGGAAATAAAATACGTGGGCACCATTGCTAAAAAGTTATATTGGTCTTTATCGATGAGTCATATGGGGCAAAACCTTGCTGTTGGGTGGCTCAAAAATAATAATTATGGAACCCGGGCAGTGGTTTGCATCCAAACACGTCACATCAATATCCGCAATTCTGATTTTCTCGTTTAGGGGCAGGACATGCAACCTATCCCATGGAACTCCAATCTTCATATTAACAAGGTGTGCAGTGATTGAGGAACAATAGATTTTCCCATGGCAGAATCCCCTGGTAAGACCTTGATAATCTGCACAATTTAAAAAGTGAGATGTTAAACTCTCTTAAAAAAGCGTGAGATGTTTATAAAAATAATCTAGGATATGAATATCATCTCATCTACTATGGAATCTGTAAGGGTATGTTTAGGTGTGCCCAAGAATGCACTCAGCTAAAATACTTTAACAGAATGACTGCTCATTTAATTATGAGTTTTTGGATAGTGGAAGAATTGTAAGCCACATTGCATATAATACTGGTTTCTACCTTCTCTGTTTCAAATCAACACCAGCAGTAGCACCAATAACGGACATTGATTTGAGAGGGGGATAAGGTAAACTTTGATACAGTTCCAGTATTACTCTCACCACAATTTCATCAAGAACAAAATCACTGTCATTGTCATCATCAATGCCAAGGGTGCCAAATGCCTATTTATCTAGGTTCCAGTATTGCTCTCATCATCAAACCATATCCCCTCTATCAGGGTTCAAATCGAATTTGGAAATCTGTTTTCCATGGAATGAATGCTTGTCTATGCCCATATAACTCAAATCTACAGCCTTTGTAGTTGAAAGTGTGATCATTTATCAACTGTTCTGCAGGATTTTGTTAATGTGATAACAATATAATCATCCATTTGCTAAACCAATAATATCAATTGTTAATGGGTGGAGCAGACAAATAAATATAAATGGTCACAAATGGTGAAGATAGTCTGTAGAAACAAAAACATAGAAACAGTTTTTGGAGGTTGAAGAATGCAGAAATTGATTTATGACAGGGTATGTTTGGATTTACGGTCCATATGGAAGTGTGTCAGAAACCAATGAGAGCAGTCAGCTCTCAAATAGCGGAAAGCATCCTGCAAAAACAAAAACGAGAATGGATAAGACATTGTTTTACATAAAACACAAAAATGGAAATGTATCAGCAAGCATAAACCATCAATCATTTTGGCACAAAATTTTCATATGGAGTACCAGAATTGTCAGCTTTCATTATTGACTTGGGAAAGAGCATAAATAAAATTGACTATCTATTTTTAACTACAACTATGTGACAAGCCATATCCAACTATCTGTCAAGAGTATTATTCACTTCAACTTTTTAATGGTGAAAGCTATAAGGATTTATGAAGGAAGAGATGATGGCAATGGTCCATCAAAGGGAAAAGCATAATACCACTCGAAATGGTGTTCCTGGTATGCAACACCATGGAGGAATGTCTCTGAGACTACCACTAAGGATGCGACTTCTTTTTGCAGCACTTCTACAACGAAGATTAGTATTACTTCTTTCTGCCCTACAATGTGTAGTCGATCCAACATCTCTTTTCCTGTCGACACTAGAAGAACCTTGAAAAAATTCTGTAATCAATTTATTCCCAGGTACAGGGGCCTTCTTGATCCTATCTGCAGTATCTGTAGGCACCTCATTTTCATGGATGTTTCTTTTAAGTTCATTAAGGGCATGAACCATCTTCTTTCTTGGACCAAGAGCAGTAACACCTATGCTGATAAGATCCTGTGTCATTTCAATTGATTGAGTAAAGTTAGTTCCACAAACCAAGAATGTACTCGGTGAAAGAACAGAAGGTACTTTATCATGGCACAGCGTGAAACAGGGCCAATCTCACTTTGGATCAAATTGTACGGGTAGAATTTACCCATTCTCACTTGGACCAAAATTGTACAGGTAGAGTTGATCTTCAACTGACCCATATCATCTGTGGATTACATGGTCGATCAATTGAATAAAACTCTCTCCATGGACAACCTGCAATTCCAATCATCTGATTGGTAGTCTTTGGCAGACAACTATGACTCCTGGTTGTCCTTATTTCGACCATTTATTGACAAGCCAATTACCACATGTACAATTGTTGGGGCCATTTATTGCCAGCATCACCTATCATCTACCACATGGATAACTGAAAAGAGGGGAGGAGCAACGACGTGCATAGAATGTTCAGCCTAAGTAAAATTACCCTTGATGAGGGCCTAACATTTTATAGTACCCCAATGTTTCACTACTAAGCTTTTCTGTAGTAGTTGAACAGTAGATTAAAAGAAAAGAAAAAAAAAAGAGTAAAAAAAAACAGAAGCTCATTTCAATTCTAAACACGGCATGCATGATTGCAACTATTCCTGCACAGATCAAACAGTACCAAAAGAGCTAACCTCCTCTGTCAACCATTTTAGTGTATCCCAGTCAATTTCTTCTCTAATGAATGCTTCTTCGTATCTGGATAAACCCAAATTACTCAACCATTCAAGGACAGGGGAGACAACAATTTCTTTCTTCTGAGGCAAATCAGGTTTCACATCATCACTTTGAGTAATCAACTGCAAGAAAAACCATCAACCGATGAACACTTTAAAACAAATACGGTATTAATATCTTGGTTGTTACATTTCATTGCAATGGTTGATAACTATGAAAAGAATACAACATTTATCATCAATTTCTTATTGACCAGTTATATCCCAAGTAAAAAACATAAAACCAGCAGAAAACATGTAATGAAAAGGATATTGGTATCCATGTCCATGTAGGGAACATGGAAAATGGGTTGTCATATCCATGTCCGTGTAGTGAACATGGAAAATGGGTTGTCATATCCATGTCCAAATAAGTAGATTTAATAGTTCATCATAGGGCAGCATGGAAAAAGGGAAAAGAAGAAGGATACAACAATATTTTTGACCAATCTTTTGGGGGATTGAGGCATTGAGAAGTAAAAAGCTATCACTGAATGAAAACTAAGTTCTACATAGACTATTCCATATTCTAAAGAAAGGACACAGCAATTGAACAAGTTCATTCAATGAATTAGACTAGTTTTGTAGTCGAGGCTCTTCAATGGTAGCACAGTTTTTGGTCATGTTGTATTTGGACAAGGCAAATATATTTTATTAGTATGATGTTTTTATAATTGTCATCATAGCCATTTGTCCCTTGTATCCAGGATCACACTCATGGTTGGATTTGGCATTTTTTTCTTTTCATATGAGTTGAACTCTCACTCTTGTAGTTGCAATAATAAGCACTTATCAATTGTGCTATAGGCTCTTGTTCCATTAGTGTGATGCCGCACTACTTCGTTTTTATATCAGTGGCATCCAGTCATAGGCAGAAATATGTTTGAGTGTGAATAATGAAACAGAATGCAGTACCTTATGCACTGTAATATTCACTCTAGAGCTAAGTATTTATTTAGTATACTAGGCAAACCTGCAATATATGGCAGCCCCAGCTTCATCATTGCCTTGTTTCACATAAATATGAAACCCAATTACTTTAAGATATACTTGCTTCACATGTTGATGTATTAATGGATGAAATAGTCATTAAAAAACAATGGTACAATAGATATAAACAAATGAAGACTCTGATAAGAATCTAGCATGGAAGAGATTTAAGTCCTATTTCAGTATCTGGGTTCTGGGTATTGCCCATTTTATAATGTTGCACTAGAAAATTCCTGTTTTTGACCCATATCATAGTCTGTGAACAAAAGATAAATCAAGTTCTCTTTCCCTAGGCAGCTTCAATATATACCATACAAATGAGAAATTCCAGAAACTCTGTAAAATCAAATTTTTTAAAGAAAAAAGAAAAGAAGGAACAAACATTGGTGTTACCTTTGAGGCGTCATCTTTGTCAAGACACTCATTAGTGTGAACCTGACGCAATTCCTCACTCAAATCCGAAATATCAATCCGACAAAGTGGACATTCAACTGAACCACTCATCACATCAACCAAATCACCTCTTGCATTAAAAATTTCCCCGTTTGGATTTTCTTCTTCACCCATCTCGCAACACAAGTTCATCAGCTCATTCAATTGTGTACCTGGCTCAAAATCTCCGAATACATCCTCATCCAATCCACACTCTCCAATCCCAGAACCGCAGTTCATTTTCGATTCCATCAGCTTCGATTCAATAGAATTCATTAAATAGCCCGATTTCAACCCAAACCCCTTCTTCGCATCACAATCACTTGAAACACTAAAATCAGATACTGAAGGTCTCATAATCTCGTCACTACCATCCAACAACCCATTTTCGACCTCTGGACTTGCACTCATTCCGGATTCCTGCAAACTCGATCTGACCAAAGTTGACAAGTCAGAATCCACGACATGGGTTTTCAAAGTTGTGCAACTTTCACCCAATCCCCCATGTTCAATCACCGAACTACAGCTTGTACTTGATTCAAGCAGCCTCGATTTGAAAGAAGTTGAAAAACCTGCAACTTCCGAACGGGACCCGTTTTCTCCATCCACACGCAAATCAAGAAGTGAATCTTTCTTGGTTATTGGGGCTTGAGAATTCTCTTTTCCTCCAGCCAGGGTACGCTTCAGCTTCTTTGTGGATCTGTTGGCATTGGCCGGTCTAAGAGGCTTTGAGATAGGGTTTTTATTGGGTTTCTGAAAGGAGGATAAGAGAAGGTTTTGAGTGCGAGAAATGGCCTGTTTGGGGTTCTGGAAATCGTCGTCGTCACTGTCGGCCATGGCTAGCGTTAGATTGTCGGATTCAGCTGCCCAACATTTCAAAGGTACTTGGGTTTTGGAGGGCATTTTCAGGTGATTCGGGGTTTTTCTCAGACGTGTTTTTTGAAGCGTTTGAATCGAACACATTTGGAGGGAACGAGGAAAGAGACAACTTGGTGGCTCTGGCAATGCTTGGGTCGAGTCGGGTCATGAATTTTTTACTGAGTCAATCTGACAGAACCGATCTAACCCAAATTTTTATAAAATTTTAAAAAATAAGAAAATAAGAAGAGAAGTTATTTTTAATAAATAATAAAATAAAAGAGGAATTTTCTTTATTGTTGTGCCATTCAGTTGTGAAAAATTGAGGTAATAAGCCATTTTTTTAACATAGGTAGAGTATATGGATTAAAACCAAAGAAGTAAAAAATATAAAGTACTTGAGTCATTAAAATTTAGGTTTGGGAACATTTTATCCAATTTGAATTGAATTTATTTTGGATCGAGTTGAGTCAATTTTTTAATGAATTGAACAATGTTTTTTGGGTCTAGGATTAAGCCAAGTTCACTGGTCTAAGTAAGATATTGTTGGCTGTATTTCGAAAATTGGAATGTTTCATATTTTAATATAATCTTATCATTTTGCTTTGATGAGTAACTAATGGGGAGATCTAGACGGAGGAGGTTCATATCATGAGTAATTTGTAGAGAGGAGAGATAACATATTGTCATTTTAATGATAAAGATGAATGTGGGGCTCACATCTTAAAAATAAGAAATTTTTGGCGAGAAACACTTCAAAAGTTACGAATTCGGGTATGTGCGCCTTTAAAAATTAAAATCGGGTTAGGACATCTCATACGTCTAATCAGATTTTTTTGGACCAAATTGCCCCCATTTCGCAGAAAAGTGTATGGATGACGGTTGTAACTGCTTGCATTGGTATTATAAGCACGTATGAAAGTAGTCTAGTGGTAAAGATATTTGTTTCTCATATAAATGAGTTAAGTTCAAATCTTGTTGATGACTATTTTTCATTTTACCCTCTTTTTATTTTAATTTCTTGAAAAAAATACAAATAATGATTAAGAGGTATTCATTTGCCCCAACACAACCAAAATAATAGAGCTTGAAAAAAGATTTGTTCGACATCATGCTTGGGTGCTTTTAAGCTCAAGTACAATCAATGGGCTTTGAAGCTCGTGTATTTGTTTGGGCCAGCAGTTGGTATAACCCAGGGGTAGAAAAATCGGCCGGGCTGAGATCCCGGCCGATTTTTCATATCGGCCGATATATCGGTTCGGCCGATATATCGGCCGAATTTTTTCTCTCTCCTACCCGTTTTTTTTTTTTTTTTTTTAAAAAAAAAAAAATTTCAAAAAAATTACAGTAAATGCAGATAATTATGGGCTTATTGAATATGTAATTTTTTCATAAAATATCGGATATTTACATCTTGTAATATATTTTTGAAGTTACGATAATGGGAAATTATATAATTAGTAATAAAATTGTGAAAATTACAAGGAAAATGATATAAATGAGGAAAATTTGTAGAAATAATTTAATAATTTATTTTCTTAGTTAATGAGTGTTATTTTAAGTTAGGGTATCCCTAGGGTGTACCGAAAACACAGTATTTTACAAATAAGGGTATCTTTAGGGTGTGCCGAAAATATATTTAGGAAAGTCAAAAGACCTTAAAGTCTTAAAGGATTTATATCAGGCTATCGTAATTAGTCCGGATATTCAATTTGAGAAATTTTGGAAATACACAGTGCTTAAAAAATAACTTTAAAGTTTTAAATGATATTTTATTATTTAATACACTATGCACATTATTTTTAAGCACCGTGTATTTTCAAAATTTCTCAAATTGAATATTCGGACTAATTACGATAACGTGATAAATATACTTTAAGACTTTAAGGTCTTTTAACACTCCTAAATATGTTTTCGGTATACCCTAGGGATACCCTTATTTGTAAAATACTATATTTTAAATATTTAAGAGTGTCAAAAGATCTTTAAGTCTTAAAGTATTTTTATCATATTATCGTAATTAGTCTAGATATTTAATTTGAGAAATTTTAGAAATACACAGTATTTAAAAAATAATTTTAAAATTTTAAAAGAGAATATTATAAAGTAAACAATTTGAAATATAACTTTGATACTCACGAGTTACTTCCTGAATGGGTTTTCACTTAAAAACCCTAATGGGCGTGTTTTAATACCCTTCTTCTCTTTCACTCTCTCTATTAAACCCTAGCAGCAGCCGCCACTCTTTCCCACTCTGTATTTTTCCCATCAACGAAGAGAAAGAAGAGAAAAGATGCAGTAAAAGGTGTGCCATTTTTTTTCTTCAATCTTTCCTCCATATTTTCTTTTTTTTCTTTTCATTCTTGTCCGCTATTTTTTTGAAAAAAGGGGTTTTTTTTTTAAAAAAAAAGAAAAACCGAATTTTTAAAATTCGGCCGATATCATGACCGATATATCGGTCAAAAATTCGGTCATATCGGCCGAATTTTTTTTTGTACGGCCGATACTATACGTATCGGCCGATATAATTCGGTGGTCAAAAATCCGAATTATATCGGCCGATACGCACAGTATCGGCCGATATTTTGACCCCTGGTATAACCCAGGGGTAGAAAAATCGGCCGGGCCGATATCCCGGCCGATTTTTCATATCGGCCGATATATCGGTCGAATTTTTTCTCTCTCCTACTCATTTTTTTTTTAAAAAAAAAATTCAAAAAAATTACAGTAAATGCAGATAATTATGAGCTTATTGAATATGTAATTTTTTCATAAAATATCGGACATTTAGATCTTCTAATATATTTTTGAAGTTACGATAGCGAGAAATTATATAATTAGTAATAAAATGGTAAAAATTAAAAGAAAAAGGATATAAATGAGGAAAATTTGTAGAAATAATTTCATAATTTATTTTCTTAGTCAATGAGTGTTATTTTAAGAATTCAAGGTCTTTTAATACTCCCAAATGCTTAAAATACAGTATTTTACAAATAAAGGTATCCCTTGGCTGTGTGGAAAATACATTTGGGAGTGTCAAAAGACCTTAAAGTCTTAAAATATTTTTATCAGGTTATCGTAATTAGTTCGGATATTCAATTTGAGAAATTTTGGAAATACATAGTGCTTAAAAAATAACTTTAAAGTTTTAAAGGAGATATTGACAACATAGACAGTTATTTTTTAAGCACTATGTATTTTCAAAATTTCTCAAATTGAATATCCAGACTAATTACGATAACCTGATAAAAATACTTTAAAACTTTAAAGTTTTTTGATACTCCCAAATGTATTTTCCACACAGCCAAGGGATACTCTTATTTGTAAAACACTGTATTTTAAGCATTTGGGAATGTCAAAAGACCTTAAATTCTTAAAATATTTTTATCAGGCTATCGTAATTAGTCCGGATATTTAATTTGTAGAAATTTTAAAAACACACCGTGCTTAAAAAATAACTTTAAAATTTAAAAAATAAAAATTTTACTGTTTAAAATTTCTAAATCAATTTTACATTTGAAGGAATCCTTCGAACTGAATTAATCATTAGAAGGTTTTTAGAGCAGGAAGATAAAATAGTAATTTACACATAAAATTTGAAAAGGGATCTTCCCTGGTAAAAAAATGGAGTGTCTTAATAGGGCGTCTAATATTGGAGTGTCTTAATAGGGCGTCTAAAAATATTAGATGACAAATATAATATTAAATTATTACAATAAGATAAATAAATAAAAATATTATAATTTTTATTTTTAGCCTAAGTAAATATTGTATTTAAAATAAAATTTTATTACTTTCTTTTGAAAAGTAATTTTTTGGAAAAATATTAGGTTAGACATATGAGCCTTTTAGTAAAGTCACGCGAGATTCACTTACAAACCCTAAATGCTCTTCTTTTGATACGCTTCTTCTCTTTCCCTCTCTGCTAACCCTAACCGACGCCGCTCTGTATTTCTCCCATCAACGGAGAAGAAAAAGAAGAGAAAGGTAAGCTGTAGCGATTTTTTTCTTCAATCTTTTCTCCATATTTTACTTTTTTCTCTTTCCATTCTTTCTAGTCCCATTTTTTCCGATATTTCTAACAAAAAAAGCGTTTCTTTAAAAAAAAAACAAACCACCGAATTTTTAAAATTCGGCCGATACCATGACCGAATTATCGGTCAGAAATTCGGTCATATCGGCCGAACTTTTTTTGTTATCGGTGGTTAAAAAACCGATATAATTCGGCCGATACGCACAGTATCGGCCGAATTTTTGACCCCTGGTATAACCGTATTAGTAGGAATAGGATATCCTCCGCCTCCTCCTCCCTGCTGGGATTCAACTTTAGACGCAAAGTCTATTTTTAAGGCCCATTATAGGTGGACCATGCTCGCGCTTATCATATGCGGGCCCAAAACCCAATTTTTATAGAAAATTAATTAATATTCTTTTACTATATATATAATTATAAAAAGAGACAGTACATTTGTCTATCAAATAAATATTGACTGCTCGCTTATTAAATAGTTGCTATTTGTTTTCATGTTAAAAAAAAACAAATTTTGAGAATTTAAAATGGGATTAGGTGAGTTGAATTTTTTTTAATTCAACTTGATCATATTATTATATAAAAAAAAATTGTAAAAAAATTGATTAAAAATTTGAAAAGAGATTTAATGATTTTGAAGGATATGATCGCGATTATTTTATTTAATATCTAAAAAAAAAAAATTCTATACATAAATTTGTGAACTAAAAAAAATTATTACTTATAATTTTTTTTACCGATATCATTCATACGAAGTGTGTACTTTTCTATTAGTATAATATGTTGTAGTAAAAAAAGTGTTTTCATGTTGTTCATATGTTGTTAAGTGTCAATTGTAGAGATTCTAGTTATAGTCAAATTTTAAAACATAGTCAGCATTTATAGGTTAAAAAAAATAAAACAGTTTAAATGACAGGTGAAAAAACATGCATACAATCTGATTTTCATCAAGCTTGGGCCCATTCATTGGGCTTATTGGGCTTGGCCTTACGATGGATGATAGGCCAAAATATCGAAAACCCTACAGCCTAAATGTTAAGTAGATTCTTTATGAAATGGAGGGGTATAAATATCGGCTGATACTGTGCGATATTGGTCAGAGAAAAAAAATTCGGCCGAATATCGACTGATTTCTTCTTCTTCTTTTTTTTTTTTTTTTAAAAAAAATGAATATCAGTTGTTGGCCCGGCCAATATTTGCCCACATCGGACGAATATCGGCTTAGATATCAGCTGATATTTATATATATTTTTTTATTTTAAAAAACAGCCTTTTTATTTTTTTTTAATGAAGATTTCCAAAAAAAAAAAAAATGAAGAGAGAAAGATCTTGCTCGAGATCTCGGCCAAAATCTCAGTTCGGCCGAATTTTTGATCCCCGATGAAATGCAAGAATTTGTGATAGATCCTAAAATGACATACAACTTAAATACATGATTCACATTTGATACTAAAGAGTTATATTACTATTAAACAAAGAATAAAATAACTAATATGCGAATTCATATTCCCAAATAATCAAAGAAATTTAAAAGAAAAAAGAAAAAATAACATCCACATATGATGCCCTCATGATTGTATTGCTAGCCTTTATTCAAAATCTCTCAAAAGATTAATTAAATATCGTTAAACTCTATCCTACGTCATTTAGATTTAAAAATCAGTCATCCAAAAGGATGAAATAAAATCTTCTAGGATTTGTCAAAGTGATTAGAGTTTGTTATTTTTATTTTCGGCTAATATTAAGTCTCAAATAGAGATTAAAACAACATGTTAGGGTTAGATTTATGCATCTAAGATAGAGACTTAGTTGTTGAAGGTGTTGAAAAGGGTAAACTAAGGTCAAAACGGGCTTTTCTGTATAGATGTATTGAGTATTGACCTTTGCAAACATTTGTATAAACTAGTGGGTCCCAATGGTATTGATAACTTATGTTAAGGTTAGGTTTTGGTTGATTGGAGTTGGATTTTGGATGAAAAAGTGTAAAAAATGGAGTGTAATAAAGAGGAAAAATTTGAAAAGAAAGAAAGAAAGGAGAAGGTTTTTTAAGGGGATTCTCTTGAATAAGGAATTTCTTTGAGTAGAGGATTCTGCTGCCATGACATTATATTGTATTTGTTTGATAATTTTAGGAGAAAAAGGTATGAAGAAAGAAAAAGGAGATGGGGGAGAGGAAAAAAGAGGGGAGATTTATATCTTGAGCTCTATAAAGTTCTTTGAATTTACACTAAACTTTGCAAATGAGAGGAATTAGAAATTCTTCTTTGATTCTTTCATATGCTCAAAAGTCTCTCACAAGGCGATTAATAAAAGAAAAGTCTCTTTTAAAAACTCTTGACACATTTAACTTAACGCACACATTTTAACGATCTAAAACTATAAATAACAAATATAACTATACTATAGGGCTAAAACTCGAACGGGTTGAGCTACCATGTCAAAACTTATTGAGCCTAACCTGACTTGACTCTAATTTAACTCGGTTAGGTCGAACTCAATAACATATCAAACTCGGGTCAGGTAAGTTAGTATGGTCAGATCGGGTCAACTCAGGTCGAGTTGGGTTGCCACTCTAAATTTTGAGCCCAACCCGATCCCGAATTTAACTCGGGTTTTTTTTCAACCCAACCCGACCCTAATTTGAAAAATGTATAACCTAGCCTACAAAATTTTTAGGTCGGGTCAAAACCCAACCCAAGTTTCAGCTCTACTGCACAACAATCTTGAAACACTTATTAACTAAACCATATGGCACTAATAAATATGACGAAAACAATTATCTTGATAGTGTTGAATCACGATTGCATCAATCCAACCCAAAAATTGATAACTTGGATGATGTAAATGGTTGAATGAGCCAAATCTTTAAATTCACGGATGGATGAAGTCGGACCATATCTATTGGATGATATGGTCTTGATATCTGTGAGTTCTTCTGAGATCTAAGCTTGAGGTCCTCATAACCATATTTCTTTAAGCATGTAATGTTAATCAGGCTCAAACTTAGCATAAAATTGGCCTAACCTTACCATAGTCTATTGCCGTTCTTAAACACCAACAAATAATTTCTTTGAACATTTTCCTAAATGCACATAGGCTTGCTACCATTAATTTTCACAATTAGCGAATAAAATGGGTTATGTTTGATGAAGAGTGTTAGAGATTTTATGTTATTTTCTTGATTGTACATAAGGGTAGATTAGTCATTTCCTTTTTATTAGGGCTTTGTGTTTTCTTATATTAATGTATTATTTTGTTAATCAAAGTTAATGCAATAAAGAAACTTTCATGGCAACAGAGCCCTCGTCTCACTCTCTCGCTTGTTACAGATCGTCCGTTTCTCTCCTCTTGTTCCCATCAGTATGGCCCTTGTCTCCAGACTCATGAGATCTAAATCTCTAGCCTACAGTGCTTCTTCCTCCTTAGCACAGTTTTCTAATCATCTGAAAACATCAAATGGTGTACCCATTTTAGCCCAAAGACGGGCTGCTGCTGCTGCAAGAGCTTTCAGTTCAAAACCAGCGGGAGATGATGTCATTGGGATAGACCTTGGAACGACAAATTCATGTGTCTCAGTCATGAAGAGGACGAGCCCAAGAGTGATAAAAAATGCAGAAGATGCGCGAACTACACCATCAGTAGTTGCATTTAACCAGAAGGGGGAACTCTTGGTAGGTACCCCTGCCAAACGGCAAGCAGTAACAAATCTTACGAACACTTTGTTTGGCACCAAACGCTTAATAGGAAGAAGGTTTGATGATCAACAAACTCAAAAGGAGATGAAGATGGTTCCCTATAAAATTGTCAAGGCTCCCAATGGAGATGCTTGGGTAGAAATGAATGGACAGAAATACTCCCTCAGTCAGATTGGTGCTTTCCCTGACAAAAATGAAAGAAACTGCAGAATCTTATCTTGGAAAAACTGTATTGAAAGCTGTCATAACTGTTCCTGCACACTTCAATGCTGCTCAACGTCAAGCAACAAAGGACGCTGGCAAAATTGCTGGGCTGGATGTGCTTAGAATCATCAATGAGCCAATTGCAGCTGCCCTCTCACATTGGAATAGGATGAACAAATATTACGGTGTGATTGCTGTTTTCCATATGGGTGGCGGCACCTTTGATGTCTCTATCCTTCGGAATAATCGTGGAGATTTTGAGGTCTTAGCAACTAATGGAGATACTTTCTTGGGTGGTGAGGATTTCGACAGTGCCTTGCTTGATTACCTCGTTAGCGAGTTCAAAAGGACAGAGAACATTGATCTAACCAAAGACAGAGTAGCCATACAACGACTGCGAGAGGCTGCAGAGAAGGCTAAGGTGGAGCTTTCCTCAACCAACCAGACGGAGATAAACCTTCCTTTCATAACATCCGATGCCTTGGGTGCCAAACACTTCAATATCACTCTAACCCGTTCAAAGTTTGAATCACTGGTGAGCCATCTTATTGAGAGAATGATAATCCTTGCAAGAACTGCCTGAAAGATGCAGAGATCACCGTAGAAAATGTTAAAGTCCTCTTGGTTGCTAGCATGTCAAGGGTTCCAAAGGTTCAACAGATTGTTAGTGAGATATTCGGAAAGGCACCAAGTGAGGGTGTGAACCTGATGAGGCAGTTGCCATTGGAGCTGCCATACAGGGTGGCATTCTGTTGGGTAAGGTAAATGAGCTGCGTTTGATTGACGTTACATCACTTTATCTAGGGATTCAGACTCTTGGAGGGATCTTCACAAGGCTCATCAACCGAAACACCACCATTCCAACCAAGGAGGCTATTGCATCTGACAACCAGACCCAAGTTGGTGTTCGTGTTTGGCAGAGTGAAAGGGATTTTATTTTCAAAGACAACAAGCTTCTAGGTGAATTTGAGCTTACAGGTATTCCACCTGCCCCAAGAGGCAAGCCTCAGATCGAAGTAACATTGGACATCGATGCGAATGGCATTGTAACCGTGTCTGCAATGGACAAAGCTACTGGTAAAGAACATGCAATTAATATTAAATCATCGGGTGGGCTCACAGATGCTGACATTGAGAAGGTGGTGAAAGAGGCCGAGATCCATGTGCAGAAGGATAAGGAGAAGAAGGCCTTAATTGATAATATCAGAAACATTGCTGATACTACCATTTACAGCATTGAGAAGAGTTTGAGCGAATACCGGCAGAAAATCCCAACTGAAGTTGCTTCTGAAATTGAGTCTGTTGTTGCCGACTAGAGAACAGCAATGGCTGGTGAAGATGCCGAGGCGATTAAAGCTAAGACGGATGCAGCAAACAAGGCAATGACTAAGATTGGAGAACATATGTCACAAGGTGGTGGTGGTTCTGGGTCGCAAGGAGGAGATCAAACTCTAGAAGCTGAGTATACTGAGGCCAAAATGTAGTTTTTTTTTTCTACTGTTTTCCTTCCATTCCAACGGTTGATGGGAGTCTCTGGAATTTGAAGTTCATTAGAGGATAGAGATTTGTGGTCCTCCTTTCTTTTTAAATATTTCTTTTTAGAGTTTTGAGTTGTAAAATCTATTGGGATATTAATTTCTTATTGCATATTGGATTATTTTTTTAAAAAAAGAAGAAGAAGAAGAATAACATACAATCTCTAACAAAGAGAAGTTCTTGTCTAGATCTCTTTTTGAGAGAAGTGTACCCTCCAAAAAACCAAACTTCTCTAAAAGAAGATGATGTTCACCACCTCTTGTAGGAGAGCACAATCTTCTCTTTCAAAAAGAAAAGATGGAATTCAGTACAATCCACCACTTGGTTTCCACACAATCATGCTTCAATTTTTATATATTTTTAGAGTTCAATAAAAAAATCATTGGGAATAAATAAATTTATTTGAACTCAAAATGTGAATCAAATTTCAGTCAAAAAATCAAATTCCAAACTTTTGATCTTAGCAGTGAAAAATCACAATGCATCCTTTTTCCTTAATTTTTCTGATGATTTCTATGGCTAAGATTGAGTAACTATATTTGATTAGTAGAAATTTGATGCACATGTTGAACTTGAAATGGTCTCTCACTTTCACCAAAAAGTTTTCTTTCAAGAATTCAGCATTATTTTAAAAATATTAATATACAACTCATATAAATCTAATTACCTTCTTCACTTAATACCATTAAAACCATTGATATCCAAGAGAACCTCAAAGGGCAGATGTTCTCCTTACTTCTCTTAATCTAGGGTTGTGTTTGTATGAGGAGAAAGCTTTTTTAAGGGGATTCTCCTGGACAAGGGATTCCTTTGAGTAGAGGATTCTACGCTACCGGATTCTCTTGTATTGTTTTGGTAATTTCAGGAGAAAAGGTATGAGGATAAATGAAGAGAATACCAAGGAAGATGGTTTCCCCTCCCTCTCCAAGAGAAACCAATTTTAGGCTGAGAGGAAAAATAAGGGGAAAAGTAGGCCTCACTTTTCTTTTGACTATTAAATACTAAACAGGGGAAAGGAGGGGAATCCCCTCCAATTCTTTCCCCTCATGCAAACACAGCCGTGGTGGCTCCTTGCTCTTTATTGCACTTTTGTTTGGCATTTACCAGAGGAAAAGGATTTGATCTCAGGCATGGAGGTGTCTTTGGTCCATATCAGTCGCACGGCTAATGGTATGGTGGATTTCTTTGCAAAGAACGGAGTTAATGGTTTGAACTGTGGCACTTTCCAATTACCAGGAGGATAGTTCTTTTTATAACAGTGGTTATAGCCACTGGGTTTATTGTTGTTTTGCTGTTTTTCTTTGTATTGCCTTTTGGGTCTATGTCTCTTAGACCTTGTGTCCCTAGTTTTTGTATCTCCTCTTATTTTAATGAAAGTTTTTCTAATACTGCTCAAGAAAAAAAAAACACTATCGTAAGGAGAAAGAGTGACTTATGTACATGTGTAAGGAGAATGATATTTCTACCACAACTGGGAAAGAAAAGGCAACATGCAGGGCATAAATTTCGACATAAAATGGGGTTATGGTGCCTTCTCTAAGAGTCTAGAATGGGCTCTTGAATTTGCTACTACTTTTTCCCTCTCAGAATCGCCTATCAACCTTTCAAGAAGCTCCAAAATGCCCTGCTTGGTCTTTCCCATTCCCAGTCTGCTTGGTATTCACGATGAATGAAATGTTAAACGTCTCAGTCATCTGGAGTTCCCATTCGAAAGCTGTGGGTAAATATTAGTTTTGCTGCATCTGGAGTTCAGTCCCACCAATACGATCGACCTGAATGGTTCTCCCATGCTAATGAACTTTTAACCGTACCCCTTTTACCCAAAGCATCACCTATGCCAGTTAAAGACAAATGTAGAATATCCATAGAATAATACCAGAATATAGTATTCAAAATACATCAAAGATCAAAATAACATTTGTCCAAACGCATAAAACAATGTTGTATGCCGGTGCTCAAATAATAAAATATTTCATGGAAATCCAAATACAAATGCCAACACAGATTGATGGGATAACTGACTTTGATTGTGATGTTGATGATAGTGCTGCTTTGATCAAGTGAAGGGAGTAAGGTAACGAATAAAGGGCTCTGCAGAGGGAGCAAGAGGAACAAGGTCCTCGTGTGTCTTCAATTCAAAATCCTCAAACTGGAAGGCAGGTGCACAAGTGCAACCAACCAGAGAGTAATGGCTCTCTGCATCTCTTACTGGTGCTTTGACAAGTGAACTTCCATCAGATGAGTGGAATTCAACATCCAATGTTGGAAACGAACCAAACCACACATAGGGTGGCACAGTGTACTGAGGGCGCTGACCTGCTTCTATGTCAGTGCCTAAGGCAGTCAGCTTAACCTGCCCATCTGGGTGTATCTCGAACACCTGATTAATGATAATAAGAAGAGAATCACAACAAAAAGCAGAAAAAAATGCTCAATTCACTACATTTGTATGTTTTATTCAAGGATTTTATCTGATCCTTGTATGTGTAGGCATTGAGCATGTGCAAGTGAGAGAGTGCAGGACCATGTTTAGTGATGCAGACAATTGATATGATGGGCTCTGATGCAGATAGAAAACGACAGGGTTCCATAAATATACACCTGATAAGAAATTCTAGCCAACAGATGCCTATTAATTCGGCTGTTAAGAAATAGTGTAGCAGCTGTTATATTCAACCAAAAAAATGAAAAATGAAAAAAAAAAAGAGGAAAAATATCAGAGATTGCTACTCTCTCACTCTCTCTCTCTCTCTCTCTCTCTCTCTCTCTCTCTCTCTCTCTCTCTCTTCATGGTCTATCAACAATAAGCCCAAGCAAATCATCAGTTTGGATGTCAAGCCATAGCCCCACATGCTCAATCTCTTAAACAGCCCAAGGATTAACGTCTGGTTTAGAAATTAAAGCACGTCAAAATACTGTTTGTAATTGGTACAACCTGACATGGCACTAATCAGGTAACACAAATCAGGGCTTGAGACCACCCATATTAATTCTGAAATCATGCCAGAGATTCATAATTTTTTTATTCATAATCGGATGGTCAAAAATTCTTTCCAGAAGTTCTCCAGAACGCTGATCACTATAAACATCAATAGTGGGCCTCTCCATGAAAAAGAAATCAATTCATTTGCCAAGATTCATCAACATAATTGGCATTATAATAGAGATTACTAAACAAGACAAGGTAAGGTAAGATGAGTATTGAGAAGATGAGACCGTTAGAGGTTCACCCATGTAAAAATGCCAGGTTTGTGCACATGGGTTGCGGTGGAGGTGTGAAACACTCCCAGATGGCAGCAAGAAGTAGATGGATGTACTGATAGGCCGATCTACTTTGTCTGCAGAAGCTTTAGTTAGAAGGTTAAACTAAAAGAGATAACATACAGTCACACACGGGTTAAAAAAACATTCATCCTAAAAGAAAAGGATTTGCTTGAAAACATCTGAAGACCATTCAAGCAAGGCAAAACGTTCACATGCAATTGTGGAATGAATCCATGCGTTCACGGACTTGAAGTGAACATATATCCTGATTCCAATCAAAGGTTCTATTAAATTCAATCAGTTCCTGGTGATGAAGGTTACTAAACTAGGAATTCTCAACAAAATCCAAATCGGTGGAACAAGAGAACTAGTCTTTTAAAAGAAAGAATCAGTAATATCCGAAGTTCCTAAGACACAAATCAAATAATAAACAGTAAATGAGCGAAACCTAAATCTATAGACTTCAGGAAGTACTTGAAATGCAAGAGTTGTCTTTGGATGTAGATAAGAAACGGTAAATAATCTTTATACAGAGCAACAAACTTGATGAACACAAAAATTGAAGCAAGCAAAAGGAGCATGCTACATAGAAGTGAGACCTACAATCCATACAAAGACAAGGCAAATCCATCTTATTTTCTAATACATTCTTTCTCCAAAGAGTCCTACTTGCGTTAGAATTAATTGCTTTGAATTTTATTCGAAAGTTTATTTAATTAAAAGTCAAGGATTAGGATGAAATGAGAATACGGGTAAATAGATGACTAGGATTTAATAGGCTTTTGATTGGCTTGTATGAAGCCTTTACATAAGGATGTGAGGTAGTTCTTTTGCGATTTCTTATAAAGGTTTTCTCGGTATAAAGATTATGGTTCTTTACCTTCTGAAGTAGCTTTACCCTGCATGGTTTGGTTTTGCATATCATCTTAAGTGCAAAGCCAAGATAGGCACTCTTCTCAAGCCGAATCCTAATTAGTGGGTTCATTAATTTGTGATCCGATTCCACATTAAAATGAAAGCCAGCTACAACATTTGGGTGGATAATTATGATAGGAACCTGAATTGGAAACAATGGAAAATGAAAGAAAATGGGGGATAGAGATTTCGATTTGAGGGAAAATCAACCTCCTTCGGTTTCACTTTAGGAAAAACCGGCCGCCTAGCGGAACGGCTGTGTTTGGGGAAAACTTTTCTCTGTTTATTCTATTGCTCACTTAGCTTATAAATAGGCTTAGGGTTACAACTAAGAATGGATATAATAAAAATTACAAATAATTACCCATTAACTCTAAAATTACAAATAAATGCCAAATATTTCTAAAAAACTTTAGTTACCTAGATCCTATCAAATTATCTACTAGCT
Organism: Chimonanthus salicifolius; assembly: GCA_013350335.1. NCBI lineage: Eukaryota > Viridiplantae > Streptophyta > Magnoliopsida > Laurales > Calycanthaceae > Chimonanthus > Chimonanthus salicifolius. The sequence goes on along the minus strand of CM023540.1, from coordinate 25,455,871 downwards.
GCATGTGGTAGAGGGTCGTCAAAGTGAATGCTTTGTGTTCATTGTAGTTGATTATACATGGGTTATTACCAATCATCAGCACCTCTTTAGTATTGGCAATCAGTGTTTAAATGTTCATAGTGCTCAGGTGTCTCCAATGCTAATTAAAAAATTGACAGGTTAGAGAAGGAACATTTTTATTTTGTTTGCTATCCATAACTTTTCGCTAGAAGGTACAAAATATAGTGTTGGTCAGGCCATTATTATTGTGATTGGATTGGAGTTAAGTTCTCACTATTGCAACCATCAAAGTTAAGAGTTTGAGTCCTATGGCCGCAAAATAGACAGTTGGCCTATACTAAGCAATTTGCCAAATCCATTCATAAGTGCCTGACCAAATAGATGGGGTAAATGTTATGTTGCGCGGACTCTTTGAAATGTGATGCATTTGTGTTGAACGTATACCAATCTTGGATGCTTCACAGATTCCTCATGGACTTTTTCAGTAGCTCTTAAAATTGTCTTCCAAGATGTCAAAAAAAGTATCAATTTTTTCTTCATTTGAAGCCTAATTAAAAATTTGATATGCTCGTCACTTGATTCTTTAGAGTAAAACTAGTACATTATTTTTCTGTCTATATCATTTTTCACCTTATTTTCATTTAAATAAATTTAATTTTAAATAATTAAAATATGATACTAAGTCCCAAGTCCTTTTTCTATTTTTGGTTTGGCAAATCCAACACATCAAACTGATGTTGGACTCAAACTCTTGTACTTGTGCTATGCAACTTGGGATAAATGGCTTTCGCGATGACATTGCAGATAGATTTTTTGAGTGATACGACAATGGTGATAGATCACCATCTCTGTCAAATTAGCGGGTCCAAGCTCTTAAATGAACAGTTGATTATTTGGCACAAATTCTACCTAACCTATCATCCTTGGTGTTCTCTCCTGTAAACAATGGCAGATGTGCCGCCCAAGTGAATTTTTGGGATGCTCAAATGAATTTTTCCAGAATTTTCCTTCAAAATTTAAAGATAGAACTGAGAAAAACGGAAACAGTTAGAAACTCTAAGATCAATGCAAAATTTGATCACCAACACATTAAGAAGTAGGACAACCAGTTGATGATGAGCCCCACTCAATGATCAGCATAAACTACATAATCCACTAATCTTCTGAGACAATGGGTCATAGAGGTATATACATTTACAATGGATGGGCATTGGATTTGGCCTCATTAGAGAATTACCATAAAATAATAACGATGAGGATAAAAGGGCAAAAGAACACATACTCAATCAGAAAATCATAAAAGATAAACCATGGAAGACGCAGTGGAATTGAAGGGAACCCCAAATAACAAGAAAGGGGCAAAACCCAGTCCATGAAACATAGAAAGAAACCCAAACAAGAGTAAAATCAAAACAAACAAGAACTCAGAGTGCATTCTACCAACCTACTGCTTCCTCTTATAGAAATGAGAAGGGAAGAAATACAGTGAACAAAGTAATCAGAAAGAAAGTGGAAACTGAGTGAATTTTGGTACATACACTGCGATGGAAGCTGAGATTTGGAGAGAGTAACTGAAGAATCTCTGAAAGTTTCCAAGTAGAAACCTCCATTTGGATGAGAATTCAGATTCAAGAGTTTTGCAACCTCCGATGTTTTCTTCAGCGAACCCATTTCTGTTTCTTTCTTCCTGAACTTATTTCGACACACTGGATCGGTGTTTTCCCGTATAAAAGGGTTCGGAGAAATTACCAGCTGTGAACCGGTTCAGTCTGTAACAGTTTGCTGACTTTTGCAATGAAAACAAGTTGATTTGATAGGCGTAGATAAATTGCAGTAAAATTAAATTTAAAAGGTAAAATATTTAACCATTTTTAAAACTTAAACTTAATTCAGTGATTGAATATATGTTGAAATAAATTTAGGATGGCCATCCTAACGAGTCTTTCAGCATACACTAGTTCTACTGAACTTCTCATTTTACTCCCCTTCGTCCTTACGGAAAAATTAAAAAAATTGGTTCACTTTCTAGTGAACCGGATAACTGGAAAACCTTTCATAAATCAGTTCACTTTTTAGTGAACCAGATCACTGGAAAACCTTTCAAAAATCAGTTCACTTTCTAGTGAATCAGTGCACTGGAAAATGAAAATTTGAAGAAAGTGATTCAGTCGGTGCACCAATTTCTTGAGACGTGAAAGTGTTCAAATCGGTACACCACTTTTTGAATGTCTGACTTTTTAATTTTTCTGTACTGATGAAGGGAGTAAAATGAGAAGTTCACTAAAACCCGTGTCTGCTAAAAAACTCATCCCGTGTTAGGATGGGCACACTATATTTAAATTGAATACAAACTCAATTCTGAAATGAAAATAAACATGGAAAGGAAAATTAATATAAATAAAAACTGAATCGAAGTTAACAAATTGATTCTCAGGCATCCAATTCACTAGGATAATTTCTCAAGGTCTTCTGGCTTCATCCAAAATTGACAGACGAGTAAAAAGTTGTCGAATTTTATTTTTTAAATTCAATTAATAATTCAATATAAGAGATATGATTGAAAGTTTACACTAATTCATTGTGAATCAATTGAAAATAAAAAAAATCGTGGAGTGAATGAAAATGTTAATGTAATACACCACTCCAGAGGAGCTTTATAGTGTGGAGGAGAAAAAATTATCCATGATATACAACATTTCAAAATTAGAACTTTTGTTATCATAAACTGAACAGAGCCCTATATAGATAGGAGCTGAAAATTGCTCTAAAATTTTCGTAACTTATTTTATTTTTTGTTCTTTCTTTTAATTATAGAGTTATTTAATTTTTAAAATTTTAGATGATACTTAAAAAAATTGTAAATGAGTTGACATATGCCAAACCTACTTCAACCAGTTGAGTTTGGTTGTTATATGTAAAGTAGATTTTCTCCTTGAATTAATTTAATTTGAATTTTATTTCATTTAATTCAACTAAGTGTTTTCAAAATTAAAAATAAGATTAAAAAATTTAAATTAAAAAGATATGAGAAATTTCTTTTATACGAGGTGAGGTGATGAAGGCATAATGATAGTTGAAACTGCAAGAAAACTCACTCTTCTACAAATCTTTGGTGAAAATAAAATTTAAACTCGATTTCTACATATGAAGACAAGAAATTCAAACTGAATTATGATGGTTCAAGTAATATTCCATGCAGTGAAGGTGGTGGTGGGATTTTTACAGATTGTAGAGGACATTTAATCATGATTTAATCACGCTTTCAGATACTAATCACTTGAATGCAATTCTTGGACCTTAAAGGACTAGTTGCCTTATGCACGATCAAGAGCATTCTGATTACTCCAGCTTAAGGATCTTTGCATTCTCAGGAATATAATATACTTTAATGTTAAAAAAATATAATATGATTAATTCACTCTAAAAAATTAACCGCTGAGAGGAGAGTACAGTCTCACGTGCAACTGGACCCATGCAACTGTATGCAGAATCTGCTATGATACCATATTAGAAAACTATGACATGATAATATTCTTGAAGTAAAATTCTCTCAAAAACTACCCGTTGAGAAGAGTGTGCCTCAAGTGTTATATAGATTCATTCACAATTACCAACTCCAACCTCTTGCTAAATAAAAAATGAAGTTTATGAACTTGATAATTACTGCCATTATACTGCCCTTGAAGATTGTCATCTTTCAGAGGAGAGCATTTAGAGTATGGTACACTAAAGAGTGGAACCCATCAGCCATGGACATACTGGTGTTCTGAAGAATGGAACCCTTTTGGACCACCCAAATTGGGTTCCTTGTTGGTGAAATCAGGTTAATCAGGTTAATATGTAATCTAAAACAACTCAAATTTATGATCAGGAACTCAACTACAATGCGGTGTTCATTTATAGGTGAAACCACATTCATAATCAAAAGTCCTATATATAAATAAAAGCACATCCTCATCAAACTATTAGAGCTAAAGAAGCTTTATTCACTTACTCTCCTAGGGTCTTTATCAGACATTGGCTTAAACACCATACTGCAAGAAGAAGGCTTCAAGCCTTCCTGCAAACATCCCCTTCACACACCCATGCATCCCGGGCTGCCCGTTCATGCACATCATCTTCAGCATTCTCCTCTTCCTCATGATCTCCTTCCTTATCTTCCTTAAAAGCACATTTATGGTGTAGATCAAAGTCGCACTCTTCACAGTAGTAAGACCAGGAACCACCCTGCTCGCCACACCCATCACAATTGTACCCCCTTCGTCGTGTGAGCACAAGCTCATGCTCTGCATGGAGGTCGTGTTTTACCTTCTCAGGCCACCCCTTCGCCATTTCCTCGATCCTAGCTTCCATCTCCTTCAAGTGCTCCTCTGTAAAAGGATAAGCTTCAGACCCATGACACATCAAAAGCTCCCTGGCTTCCTTAGTGATGGTCTTGCCAGTTGGCCCTATAGCCACAGCTGAGGGGATGCCTTGAATCCTAAATTTGCGGTTGAGGGACTTCTTCCTCTCATCTCCGAAGGGGAGCGCCAGCCATGGCATGCTTGCAAAGAAGTCATCAAATGAGCTTTGATCAGAGTCACTTGAGATGAAGATCACTTCAAAGGCATCATCTTTCTCTTTGATCTCATGGTATGCTTTAATTAGCTTTGGAAGGAATGCACGGCATGGAGGGCACCAATGTGCTGAGAAGTAGAGGAGAATGTTCTTCCCAACAAGTTCAGACACTGGAACCTAGTCCACCAGCCACAGACAGTAAGCACTATAGACCAAATCATGCTAAACCACTGAATTCTAAGTAATAATAATCATCACGACTGTCAAAAAAATTTATAACCACCAAAATGATGAGAGTGAGGTTAAAGCATTCTAGCAACTTGACAAGAGCTGTTTATCACAGTTGCTAAGAGCTTAGCATCACCATCTTTAACATTGCAGCAACTCACGACGAGTATCAACTGAGATATGCAGCTTATTTGCTAGCAGGTGATTAGGCTCAATAATTACAAAGTGTAATGTACAATGTTAATGCAATTACTACTGCACCATATTGATCTCTATATTAGAGAAAGACCCATGTTGGAACCAAAGGCAAAGCTTCACTTATTGATAAAACTTGTTGCAGATGAAACAGTTCTATGTCAGGGTCTGAGCGTTTATTCTCATCATTGTTTGCCATCTTGATCCATTGTCTCAATGGAACTTTGCCTTTCCTATATCTGGGTATCTGCATTTACTTTCGAATGAAGGGTTTTCATAATTATATAAAGGAGTCCAGGTTGATGCTTTATTGTCAACATGACTTGAACATTCCACCTTTGTGGTTGTAACCATAAGCACATAGCAACTGTGCAACAGGCTCTTGTTGACACATGCAGCCATTTACAATTACAATTTTTTTTTTCTTGTAAATAGGCAACAACAAATCCAACAGATCTCAAGTAGTCCAGAGAGCTCCATTATCTAAAAAAGGAGGATCCCATTTTTTTAATGACGAAGAACTCCAAGACCCCCATATCTCCTTGAGAATGAGGGCATTGGGTAAAACTCCGGATACATGTAGCCCCTCGAAAGCCATGGACATTGGGTGATTACGGAACTTGAACCTGACCTCAAGTTCTTGAGCCAAAGTATCTGCCAGTTGAGCTATCCCATGTGAGGTGAAAATGATGATCACTTGCACACTGTTGTGTGACATAGGGCCCACCAAATGAGGTGATGATGTGTCCATCGGAAAGTTTTTTCCTTCAATATGTGGCCCACAAAATATCACTTTGTTTGAATCAATCAAGCCATATTTTTTAAGCTTTCCAAAATTTGATCTGTTTAAATTTTGTTTTTTAATCTTTCAACTTTGCAGCCTCTAAAAACACGTATTGATTCAAATTGATTTTTGTGGGCCACATACTCAAAGAAAGACCTTTTAAACAAATCCATCACCATCCCATTTGGTCGGCCTATGCACAGGTGTTTAGGATAATATGTCATACACCAGTTTGCATATGATCACTTCACTAATCTAGAAAGCTGACTCGGACTTATGGTTGCAACCTTTTCAAACTGCTACTGGGGCTCTAATGAGAAGACCCCAACATTAGACTGTGAACAAGAATGAAGAAATAACTTTTTCTTCTTCTGAATGATAGAAATACCATCATGTATTTGTACCATTTAAGTCAAGAAGTCCTTATCATTAAGATTTTTAACTCTCTACCCATCTATGAATAATATTTCTTTGACAGTTTGGATAACCAGGATTCAAAATTAACTTCATCCAAGTACAGAAACTTGCACCGGTGTTCAAGTCATACCTTGATGCCATCTTTTCCAATAACAAAATCCCGTTCTCCAGATACCAAAAGTGACTCCAAAGTCTGTGATTCGAGTTTCTTCTTCTCTATCTCTGCAAGTTCTTCCAGTCTCTTGGGTGTAAAAGGGTACGCCAGAATTCCATGTTCTTCAAGTAACTCGGCAACGTTGAGATTTAGAGTCTTCCCATCTGGCCCAATTATGACCACAGTTGGAAGCTTTTGTAGCTCAAAGTAGTGGACCAGCTTCTCACAACTCTTATCCTTGAAGGGCAATGCAAGGAAAGATGTATTGTCAAGACCCTGTTTGTAAGACTGCTCTTCATCGTCAAGAGAGATCACCACAACTTCAAAATTCTCTCCTATTTCTTTCAACTTCTTGTATATGTCCATGAGTTTGGGAGTAAATTCACGGCATGATCTGAAAGAACTAACGCAGAAATACAGAGCCACCATCTTACCCTCAAGCTCTGAGACAAGGACCTAATGGAAATAATAAAAAATATAAGTTCAAACATATGAATTTTATTTGTAAAACATATGCACTCTATGTTATATAGGATGTTGATAAAGAAGTTCAACTTGCCTATGACATCATCAACCCTCTCCATATATTTCAAATTTATGCCATTTATTAACATATGAGTGCAACAAATTGTTCTTCTGTTAACTATATTAGCTGATGCCTTCAGTCTTGCTGGGCAAAATAAAGGGACCAACAAAGCATAGGTTACAAAACAGGAATCTCCTACAATCTTTGAAAAGAAAAAAAAGAGAGGAAATATTCTCATGTTTCAATACTTCTTGTAGTTTGGCTCAATTCACTATTTAGATAAGGTATGCATAGGCCAAGAAACTTGGTGGTCTTGCAGATGAACAAACCCAAGACCTTTTAAAGCATAGTTGAACTCCCAAAGAAATGACATAACATTTGGAAAGTTCCTTACCTTGTTTCCATCATTTGAAATCAAAAAGTCACGGGAGTGAGTGACCAGGAGTGTTCTCAAGCTCTGATTTCTCCTATCTTCTTCTTCTTTGTCTTTTATCTCTTTCATTTTCTCTGGTGTAAATGGATATGCTTCTACTCCATACACCCTGATTATTTGAACCCCATCATCACTCAAAACCTTTCCATTTCCATCAAGAATCACAAGGTGAGGGATCCCATTCACTTCAAAGAGCTCGTTAAGTTGCTCACGCATCGCCGATTCTGAGAATGGAATGGCAAGCCATGGCATTTTGGAGAAGTACTCGTCGAATGACTCCTCATCTTCATCACCAGAGATGAATATAACCTCAAAGTCACCCTTTGACAAGAGCTCTTCATAGGCCTTAGCAAAAATGGGTGTGAATTGCCGGCATGGGCCACACCAAGATGCTGAGAAATAGAGACCAATTGTCTTTCCAACCAAGCTAGCAATTTTCACCTGAAAATTTTCCAAATTCAATGTGAGAAGCCAACTTATAAAACGTGTATAACCACTCTGCATCTTATAATGGCTGTATACTCCAAAATAGCCTTCTACTTGTTTACTTCCTAATAAATGGTTAAGCCCCACTGGGTTTGGAGTTTTAAGAGATGAGCAGGTCAATGAGAGAGAAAGAGAGGATCTTGTGTCATCTAGCCAGTTGATTTGTTATTTATTTATTTAGAGATGTTGATTAGGTCCAAACGACCATGAATGACAATGCAAATTCACTTGATGAGAAGATCATGGCTATCCTATCAATGCTTAGCAAATGAAGAAAGTTGAACAAAGAAGATCAAGGAAGAAGCTCTTGAGAAGAGCAAGCGAAATTAGCATGGTTATCACCAATAAGTGGGTTCAACCAAATTGCTATGTATGTAAGGCTAGGCTTTGTTTTATATCGGTTTAGACTTTTCAATAAATACTGGTAAAATGACTGTCCATAACTAAAAGAGAAAATTGACCCATAAAAAAGCCGTTTAAAAAATTATAAAATGAAATCATGTTTTTTATTTTTCAAAAAATTCAACACATCAAAATTTTATTTCCACCCATAATTAAACTTTAGTGAATAATTGTATATTATATTGATATATTATATTGATAGCACGAATTCAATTGATTCTTATTTAACCCACTATTGTTCGATTTTTAAAACATCGCTAATGTCTGTGTCTAATGGGACCATGGACCCACTTAACGCCATGTGTCACTATTCTAGATTTATTGTGTAGATAGAACCGCCCAGTCCTTATCACACAAAACGTGCGCAAGTCACAGCGAGTCGAACCCAGCCGCTAGTTTCCAGCATTTACATTTCAAGATAGATTTTTTCTCTCTCCTCAATTTTTTTTTTTTTTTAAGATTTTTTAAAAAAAATCATTTCAAAATATAAAAAATGTTATTTTAAAAAATATATATTATTTAAAAATTAAAAATATAAATATCGACCCATATTCGCCATATTCGCCAGTATCAAACGGTTGAGATATTGCCCACAACCGATATTTGTACTTTTAAAAATTAAAAAAAAAAAAAATTGAATGATATTCAACCGATTTTTTTTTAATGGACCTATACGATAAGAAACACCCTATGTTTCTGGTAATTGTAAAAAAAAACGCCGCTTAATTAGCAAGCTATTAAAAGAAGAGCTACCAATACTTTAAAAAGTTTCCAAAAAAGATTTCCAGTTTCTACTTTCCACCCTGTGTCCTTCATATCTCAATGGCTCAACGATTCTAACGGCTATGATTTACCACATGTATGTTCATCGTAAAAAAGCAATAGAAGTTCTATAAGAAAATCTAGGCCGATATTTATCATTTCAGCCGTACTGTGATGATATATATCGCTCATGTATCGATGATATCATTAAATATCGGACATCTTTTAAAAAAAAATTATCCGTGGACCCGCTGCAGATAACGGTCCAGATATCTGCTGATATTTACAATTTTAATTATTTTTTCAAAAACAAGCATCCTTTCATGTTTCTAATTTTTTTTAATTCAAAATATTAAAATATATAAAAATATCAATATTTTTTTCAAAAAAAAAAAGAGAGATCTTGACCTATGGCCTTATGAGATTTTTACCCTTGCATACGTGCCGAGATATCTCGATTTCAGAGGCCGAATCGTATCGGTCAAAGGGAAAAAAATGTGGCCGAGATATCGGCTGAATATCGACCTATTTTTTTTTCTTGAAAAAACTAAATATCGATTGTGGATCCAAGCCGATATTTGTCCGTATCGGACAAATATCGGCCTAGGTATCGGCCGATTTTATATTTTTTAATTTTTTTAAAAACAACCTTTTTCGATTTTTTTAAATGATTTTTTTCAAAAAAAAAAAAAGCCACATAGATTTTAAAAAAAAAAACAAATTTTGAAGAGAGAGAAAGATCTCGTCTGAGATCTCGGCGGAACCAAAAAAATCGGCCGAAATCTCAGCTCAGCCGATTTTTCGACCCCTGGTAGAACCACAATTTTGCCAAGAACTCCCCCACGTGAAGAATCTTTTCTTAAATAACCCCACCTTAAGAACCTAAATTTTGCATACAACCAACTAAAATAATTGGAATTTGTAAATAGACTTCTGATAGAAATTTTATGCGCAGCCACTGATGCAGAAGGCTTCAAGGTGGGTGGTTTCCGACCATTTTAGCTCATAAGGGCTTCTGGGCGACTTCGCTCCAACATCAAACCCCCAATTTAGAGGCGATTCTCCCATCCCAATCCAACAACAGGACGACATCCAAAGAAAAAAAGACTCTTGCAGAAAAACCCCAGAGTAATAGAGTAACAAGCGATTAAGGGGGGCATTTGATCGCACCTGATCTCCGTTATTCCGTACTAGAAAGTCCCTCTCTTCAGTGGACACAAGCGATTTCAGATCGTGAGTGTCTCTTATTTCTGCAGCTTCCGCCATCTCTCTCTCTCTCTCTTTTTCTCTCGACTGGTAGCTCTGTCTCTGGTAGAGGAATTGAGGTTTTGATTGGGTATTTAAAGATGAAAGCTTCGTTGGAATCTATTCTAGTGCGCTGTCTTTGTTTTTTTCCTTCGCGGGGAAGAAAGATAGAGACGACAGTCATGCCTTACGTATTTTTCACTTTCATAAATGGTTCACTCTTTAATTAGTTTAAAAAGAAAAATAATTTTTGACTCGTGTCCTTTGCTTTAAAACTTTTCATGTCCTCAAATAATATAAGAAAAACTTAAGATTTTACTGCATTTATTGGATGATAGACTTCTGCTCCTCTCTTTCAGTTGGGCTTTCCTGGGTTTATTCTCTGGCCCCACTCTCCTGGCCCGGGATGGGTAACTGGGGGCCTGGCAACTTTTTGTACTCCTTCGTTGATTGTGTCCCCCTAATTTGGGGCCTGTTTTTTGGGGTGAATCTCTTTCCAGTTTCTGGTCTGGGCTATCTTGGGCTCCCCACTTTTGAATGATTATACTAACATTTTTATTAAAAAGAAGAAGAATATGGTGAACCCATTAAATTCAAAGGTTATGATCATCTAGATGTCAGTATAAGAAATCCCGAAATTGATTTTCAGAAAGATGTTTAGATTACTCAACATCGAAATCCTACCGTATAGCAAATCATTCAAATATGCTACAATAAATATGTTTAAGGGAATAAACTTTTTTATATTCTCTTGGAAGATAATTCACTTAGAAGTGTCGTGGGTCTAGCCCCACTCATAGAAAGAAAAAAGAAAGAAACATGAAGGAAAACGAACGAAAGAAATTCTTATTGTCTTAAAGCTGTGCCAGAAACGGAAGGGAGAACAGACAAGAAAGAAGAAAACACAAAGAAGTAAAGAGATAGAGAGAGAGAAAGGGAAAAGGAAAACTATTGCCAACAAGAATCTAAGATAAGTTATGACGAGAGAAATCTAAAGATTTATATGAAACTGGTCATAACATATACATTCAGAAATTTCTTAGTCAGAAGGATTGTTGGTGACATTCTTATTTACCACTGTGATGACCCAACCTGAAGGTCACTCATTTCGAATAGTCTATGAATTTCAAAGTTGGATCAACTTTGTGTTTGACTGAGTAGATCTTGCTATGAGCTTTCGCAATGAGTCCAAATTTGATCAAATTCGAGTTCAGAAGTTCAAACTATGGCCTGTTGAAAAAAGTTATGAATTTTTTATATTTATTTATTATATTATATTTTCTCGATAAATGCATCAAAATTTAAAACGTGAAACAAGATTTGATTGACTAAAATTCAATTCGATTTTCTCTTTAAAAATTTGAAGATTTGACTCAAAATTGTTTTTGAATTTTTAAAATTTTCTGAGAGTATTTATTTTTAATAAAATCTTAATGGTAGTCAAATTTTAATATCTAAGTATTTGTTAAAAATGTCAAATCTTGAAAAAATGTTGGCCCGAGTTAATTTCAAAAAAAAAATCATTGAAGGTTTAATAAAACATTTAAGTGAGCCCCACATTTTTGTCTTCATGTGCGTGTCCCTCGTTTCTCTACAACGTCACGAGATTATCTCATCTCAAGACTTCTCTTATGTTACGTGTCTCTCAAGAAATTATATTCATGCACTTGACTCTTGACTCTTGACTCTCAAGTCTTTTAATAAGGTTTCTTAACCCTTAAGTTTGATTTTTTTATAAATACTATTAACATATATTTAGATGTTAAATATATTTAGAATTTAAATATATCCTAATAAATACCACACTTCTCAACCCATGCCCGACCATTTTCCAAAATTTGACAGATATTTTATATTTAAATAAATTTATTTTGATTCATTCATTTATTTAATTAATTTAAGTTTTGCTATTTTAAAAATGAGATGTTATTTTATTAAAAGTTGATTTATTTATTTGATTTAAGTAAGTTGTATTTAAATCTTGTTTAAAATCATTTAGATTTATTTAAATCTATTATTATGTTGTTTGGAAAAGAGTTTTATTTTTCTAAATAAAGTTGTATTTTAAATGGGTGTATTTTGAGGAAAAGTTTTTATTATTTTATTTTATTGGATCTTATGTTGTTTTATCCCATAATTGAAAATGAGAGACAGATTAGCTCTCTTTTTGGTATGGGATATATGAGAATCAGAGATTAGAACAATATTTAGAATTTATAAGCTTAAAGTTTGAAAGAATGATTACATGAGGTAAAGCCATCAAGTTGAAGAAATAGAAACATATATAATTTTTATTTTAAGTCAATTCACCATTATTAAAATATTTTTTCCTTTAAAAAGGTCTCCAAATTTTGGTTTCATTTGAGAAAAAAGTCAAGATTTTATATATTTTTAAAAATAGTTTTAAAGGTTTTTCTTAAATATTTTTGTGAAGCCAATATTTTTAAATAACATCTGCTCTTACACATGAAGAATTTTCTTTTCAATGATTGATTTCTATACAGCTAGTTTTCCTCCAAACTCAATGTTCAAATCATACAAACCCAATATGAAACCTTCTAAAGCTTCCTTTAAAAATTCTTCTACATCAAATAGATTAATGAAAATAAAATAAAATAAATTCCTCTCCCATGCCCATATATTATAGACTACACAAGCCATCAATTGCATCAAATGCAGGATAGTAAAATTTAGAAGAGATGAAGTAGGCAAGTATGATAAAGAACCATATACACATTTCCAATTTTTTACATCATGATTGCAATCAGGACCAAACTAAATCAAAACCGCAATTGATTGACATTTAATTTTGTTGTAAGTAGGGCTGAAACTCAGATTTAGGTTGGGTTTTAATAAATCTAACTTAACCATATAAATTTTTTTTGAACTCAATTAGGATTCAACTCAAGTTATTGTTCTGAATTGCTCAATTCAACTCAACCCAATCCAATCTGAATTGTTGGCTTCACGGTCCCATTCTAGCCTAAATATGGAGGAAAAAAAATTCAACAGTATTTTGGTCATTCATCTAAACTAATGGTTGATTGATTCTCTTCTTAAAAGGGCACACCTCTCTCTTTTTAGGGACACTGCTTAAAAGATGGTGGTAATGGTAATTCAAACACTTTAATTTTTCATAAAATCAAGCATTTTTGTTTGATTATTGGCAGCCACTCTTGATTCTATGAAAAACAAAAGGGCTGATTACTTGATTGTCTTAAGGAATCGAATCCCCTTTTGAATTCTGAAACTGAAAGGATGAGTCGTGCCTCCATTCCAAAGGGAGCTTTCCATGTCTCTGTATCTGATATTTTCACGATTGTCAGATCACTCTCGACTACATGTAATGTTATGAAATGTCAAAGACGTCACCGCTCCGCCGCATCGAGCCATGGTCGCCGAAATTCTCCCTTCCCGACCGCAGCGTCTTCAGCTCGGCGTACCCATCTCGGACGTTTTGTACGTGTGTGCGTCGACCCGATGATAGCTCTGTAGATTTGTCCTTCAACATCGGCGCCAACGCGCGCTCCTCGCCGGCCAGCTCCTCTATTCTCTGCACCACTTCACTCATGTTGGGTCGTTGCTCCGGCTCCGACTCCACGCACGCCATGCCCAGCTGTAGTAATCGCTTCATTCCGGCAAGGACATTCTCGGATCTTGATATTTCTGGGTCGAACATCTCCATTTCCCTACCTTTTGCCAACGCTGAAATGGCCCACTGTACAATGTCGGTCCCACCTTTTCCATGATATTGACAAGGATATTTACCCGTTAGGATCTCAAGGATGACAATCCCCAGGCAGTAGACGTCGGATTTGGTGGAGACTTGGCTGTACTGGAGGAATTCCGGCGATCTGAAGGCAAGCAGGGTTCTAGCTGCTTGTGTGGCGCCCACTAGAGGGAGGAAGCCGTAGTCGATGAGGAGAGGCTCGAGATCGGGGCCGATGAGAACATTGGCAGACTTGAGATTACCGTGCGGCAGGCTGTGACCACGGAGCTCCTTGTGGAGGTACGCCACTCCTCGAGCAATTCCTCGGATAATTTTCAGACGAATCGACCAATCCAACTCGTCGTGCCATGGTCCTCTGTCACCTGAAATCAAATAATAAAATGATAAATAAAGGAAAGATAAAAGACCACCGTTTTTTAACTTAAAGTAAAATTTCATTTTATCTTTACTTTTGGTGGGTCATGCAACCTCTGCATTTAAACTCATTTGAACAAATTGATAGTTCATTTTCAATTCGTTTGGATGAATACAGTCATTCGAACGAATACCTCAGTATATTCTTAATTTATTCGAATGAGTGTTCATTCATTCGTTCGAATGAACAGTTTGATTTATTTAAATGAAATGTCATTCATTCGAACGAACGAATATATATATATATCAGTCCATCATAAAATTCGACTTATTCATTCAATTGTTCATTTGAATGAACAAAAATTATACTAAGATGTTTGTTCGAATGAGCATATTTATTCAAACGAATCGAAAATGAACTGAAAGTTCGTTTAAATGAATTTATACGCAGGATAAAATGATAACTTTACTCAAAAATTAAAAAATAATATATAAAGACAGAAAATTCCAAATATTTATATGGTTGACCTTACTTTTGAAGAAAAGAGAGAAAAGTACAGACAAATTTGAATTTTAAAAGAGTGTTACAGATAGAAAATGGTGATAGATAATAATAATGGAAAGTGATCAGAAGAAGAAGTGTGACCGTGAAGAAGATAAGACAAGCTGCCCTTGTAGATGTACTCATAGACTAGCAACTTCTCCTCCACTCGGAAATTAAAGGCCAATGGCGGCAATATATTGCGATGGCTAAGCTTCCCAAAGCATTTCATCTCTGCTTCAAACTCTTCTTGTCCCAAGGCACCCATTTCTCTCATTCTTTTCACCACCACGATCAGTCCATTCTCCATCACCGCCTTGTACGACGACCCCAATCCTCCGGCCCCCAACACCTCTGCTGCTGCCTTCATCAAATCCGACATTTTTATGTGTCCCTTTTCTTCGTTCACCATCACCAGCTCCGACCCACCTGTCCCCTTCTGGGAAGACTCCTTCCTCACCGATTCTTTCCGCACTGACTCGTTATGCACTGATGGCTCCCTCCGTCTGGACTCTGTCACGTGCTCCTCCATCCTCCTCTCGCCCATGTCCCCCTCCAATGCATTGAATTCCAGTTCTCGTTGCTTCCGCTTACGCCTCGTCGCCGCCGTCGCCACCGCTACCACTACGCAGAAGACTGAAAACAGCCCCATCAACAGCTTCGCCGTTCTCCCTGATTCCACATCGCATTCCTTGCCCACTCTGTCCCCACAGAGCCTAGGATTGCCGGCAAATGCGCTTGGGTCGAAATGAGTGAGACTTGTAGGAATGCTTCCTACCAATTCATTATTTGATACATTGAACGACTTTAGAATTTCGATGTCGAACTCCGGAATGTTGCCGGAGAAGTGGTTGTCCTCGAGGTGCAGCTCCATTAAGTTTGGCAGCCCTGACAGCGACATCGGGATTGGGCCAGTGAATTCGTTCTCAGATAGCCAGACCTTCTTCAACGATGCCATCTTCGAAAAGAAATCCGATTGTATTTCTCCGGTGAATCGATTCCTCGTCAAGTATATGGATTTGAGAGCGCCGAGTCGACTGAAATCTGGCATTGGGCCTGTGAACTGATTGTCGACAAAGCTAATGGAGCGTAGCCTTGGTATGCCGAGCAAGGCATCGATGTCGATCGTGCCGGAGAGACCCATGCGGCCTAGATGCAGGCCGGTGGTAATGCCGTGAAAGCAAACGACACCAACCCATTGATTCTCTTTGGTGCAAGGCGACGAGCTAGGATCCCATGAATCTAGAAGAGTGGAGTTTGTGAAGGACTTCTTGAGCTTGAGGAGGGCGTCGGACTCCGTCACCGGTGATGTAAAAAAAGGAGAGTTCAGGAGGAGGACGACGGAGAAGAGAAGTGGCGGCCGGAGATGAACAGCGACCATGCTGAGAAGAAGTAGGAATTTTGTTGGTTTCTTTGGTCTTCTTGTTTTGTTTTGGAGTCTCCATGGTCTGAACATGGAACGTCCAAGAAAAGTAAAACAGAGGGTTAGAGAATTGGAACTGGGTTGACCAAGTCAGTTCATGATGTGGCATAACTAGTGGACCCAAGAGACTCCAATTGTATTGGTCATGGGGGAGAACTTCCCCACACCGCAAAACTTTCAAGAAGACGTGAGATACATTTAAATTTGTTTTAGATTTAGTTAGGAACTTTGATATTAGCAATTTAGAATTAATATTGAGAAGTGTCTCTTTTATTTTAATATTTATGATAATGGAGAATAATCGTGTATCTTTTCAGCACATAATAATAATAATAAAGGGACAAAAAGTTAAATTTATTGTCGCTCATTATAAAAAATACCGACTTTATTAGTCTCTTTTCAAATATAAAATACATGTGAAATATATGATATATTGAATGCATAATATATTGGTAGAGAATAAATTACAAAAAAAGAAGTCAATAAAAGGTAGGGCTAAAATTGGGCCAGGTCAGGTCGGGTTTTTTAAAACCCAACTAGACCCGAGTTACTGATATATGGAACCCGACCTGAATTTTTGGTCTGGACGCCTTGACCCGACCCGACCCGAATTATAACACGACTCAATTCGAAACCCGACCCGACATTTTGAACCTACTTTAGCATAACTTTTACCAGGTCGGGTCAGGGTTTGATCAGACCAGATCAGATTAACTTAAAAATCTCTCAAGCCAACTTGACCCTGAATTCAATGCGGGTTTCTGACTTCTCGACCTGACCTACTGACCCAACCCAGATGATTTTCGGGTCGGGTCAGGTGGGTTCGGGCCAAAACCCAACCCGAGTTTCACCCCTAATAAAAAGCCTTAATTCAAGAGTAGTTTCAACTTTCAATGAGCATGGGCTAATAAAGAACTTAATCTTAACTTCTTTCATTTTACAAGATAATGAAGGAGCTGCATATAATATAGTCTTATTAAAGACATTGAGTTAAGAAAGTGTGCCCTTTTAATGACCATCTCACTGCCTTTACATTCAATTAATTAATTTATAGAATTATTCTTTTTGTATGAATTCTTTTAGGTGTTAATATGGAAAAAAAAATGGACTCAATCCTTCTAATTCGCCAAATCTTATATTAAAGTATTTTTATATAATGTATAGGAATTTCTCTATTCCATTTACTTGTTGAGGTGCTAATATCAATTCAAATTCTTCCAACTCATGATATCCATTTATAAAATTATTTTCTATTTTTAGAATCTTCTTACAATTTTTTTAAAAAATTTATATTAAGAACAACAAAATCAATCTAACTCACTTAATCTAATCTTAAATCTTTTTTTTTCTATTTAACTTTTTTACACAATTTTTTTCTGAATTTTTTTTTTAGTTATTATTGTATCCCTTTCAACTCATCACGTCCATTTATAAAATACCTTTGCTATTTGTAAGTCCTATTTTTTGTAAAATTTCTTATTTTCTCTGATCTTCGAACTCAATAAATCTAATTTTGAAGTCCTATTTGCTTATATTTGTGCAACTACAGGATCAAGCTGCACCTGAGGGCGGCTTTGAAAGTAACAAAATCCCACGATCAATTTGAGAAATCAATTTGAAAGTGAGTTTTAATTAAATAATATTATCGAGTTATAATTTTTTAACAAAAATAGTAAAATCTCACAAAATGAGAAAGTAATAATAGATGATGATGCTAACGATGACAAGTAATCAATTGGAATATATAGACCATCAAAATTCTAGTAAAAACAAAACCATGTGACAATCTTTAAAAACCCATGTTGCAATCTTCAATAACCCATGGGAGGCATTTCTAAAGAAAGATTATAGCTCCTCAAAAGAACTAACCCATGTTGACACCTATTTAAGTTTCTTTCATCAATTTTCATGGCATCTCCCTTCAATTCTCTGATCTCCTTCTAATGAGATGAGAAAGCCTGCATAAATCAAATCAATAAAATATTATTATAACTAATTTTAGGAAAAATAAAAAAGAAAGAAACAAGAGAAATTATCATATATGGAAATCTTGACCTCTGCATCCGGAGATGTTGTAATTCATATAATATAATTTTAATATCATTTACATGGGTGTATTTTAATGGGTAACCTCTTGCTTTAGGAAGCGGAAGGTGTCAGGTTCGAGCTCACATGATTTTACCTTGTGTGTCCAAAGAGCAGTGGGTATCATTCGTGGAGGTTTCTCAGGCTTTTCATGTGTCAATTAAAAAAAATATAACTTCAATATTTATTTATTAAATATTATAATTTTAAAAATAGACGGCAGAGATGGAGAGTCTTCCACGTATCATCCTTCCTCTCATTCCTAAGAAATAATAACAGTTTTTAAAGTACTGTTTGAAGAACATAGTTACCGAGAAAATGTTGCAATGGCCCGGATCTGCAATATGGGCACTCAAGTTTTCAAGTGGGCCTTCCCCTGTATAAATAGCTTGGAACCAAAAGCCCACAAAAGCAAGCATTGCTAGTCGACCGTTCTTTATCTCTTTAGTCCTCAGCACCATCACTGGCTGTGGGGATCCACGGCCCCACATCATAGGGTCGAACCACAGACCTCCTGGGTAGCCCACATCAGGTTTGGGGTTCTTTCTGTTTGGGAACTTGGGTTCAATGTCGACGCACCCAGGCTTGACGTAATCAGCCCATCTTCTACCTTCAACCCAGCCCATTAAGACTAACTGGACCAGAAAAAGCGTTGTAGGGTCGGCAAAGTATTCACGGGTCCCAGCATCATACCAGGAGAAGTTCTCAATGAAGCCCAGTTGCTCTAGCCATTCAGGAATGAGAATGCCGGCAACCGCAAGCATCGCCCATCTGCTGTGCATCAGCTCAGCTTGAGCAAACCATCGAAGGAAGCTCTGGATCAGACCCTGTAAGTACG
Source organism: Chimonanthus salicifolius (assembly GCA_013350335.1). Lineage (NCBI taxonomy): Eukaryota > Viridiplantae > Streptophyta > Magnoliopsida > Laurales > Calycanthaceae > Chimonanthus > Chimonanthus salicifolius. Next base: position 25,436,711 of record CM023540.1, on the reverse strand, counting down.
TAATGGGCTTAAAGACATTTAGTATAGCTACCTAATATTTTTTTCCTACTAGGTTTGAGACTGAAGAACTGTTAGATTTAATTAGATAGGGCTATGAATAAGGTGGGCCTGATCTTAGGAAGATCAAATATTTGAAAAGGTCCAGCCTATTGAGCTTGGTCTGACCAAGTTGAAGTCTGGGCCAGAACAGCGATGGCCTGGTCCACCAAGGGCCCTACCATAAGGAGAGTCCTTGGTTCCTCTCCCAATTCAGAGTGGGTTGCACCAAACACAGGAAAATGAAAATGAGGAACTGACCTTGATGCATAAATTTCACAACAAATTCTTACCTAGCCCAAGAGGGTCAAATCCAAAATCTCCTGGAAGGCTATAAAATTACAAAGAGCAGTTGGGTAAGTTGGTGGGAAAAGCCCTTAGAGAAGAAAACTACATTACAAAATCAAAATACCACAATCTTCTAAGAAATGTTTCTACTTACACCAAAAAAATACGACAAGTTGAAAGCCATAAATGTCCATATCATATTTGTTATGTAAATGTATTTCTTTTATGATCAAAGTGTCTAGACGTCTCATCCGCAGGGACTTTACTCGATTAAGTCTTGGAGCACATGCAGCCTTCCTAATTCTGCATACACCTGATCCACAACTATGGAGAGTGACCTGTTGGAGTTGTACATAAATTGAACTTGAGACTCTGCTTCTTGAAGCAGACTTCGGGCCTGACAAAAATCCAGTGCTATTTGATACTTGAGATGCTGATACACACCATAGTTTTGGGGTTGTCAAATTTTTTGCAATTTCACCCACTTCTCATTAGCACCACGAAAATTCGGCCAAGATCTCAGGCAAATATTTCTCTCTCTTCAATTTTTTTTTTTTTTGGAAATCTCAGTCGCTTTCTCTTTTTTAAAAAATAAAAATACTTTTTCTTTTAAATAAAAAATATAAGAAGAATTACCTGCCATCGAGCCATTCAGGAGGTGAACTTCCAGGGAACCACAAGGGTCTATCTGGTGGCAGGGGTTGACAGATACTAGACACACCTTTCGTCGCGCTGATACTTGTTCTCGGCACCACCGGAGATGCGGCGACTGTTCTTGCTTTTAATTTTTGGCCTATTTCTCTCCTTCTGTTGACAGTAAATTCAAAAAATTACTTTGTCAAAGTCTTTTTTTTTATGATATGTGAGTGTTGATCCACTGTAAATCACATTGCAGAGTTTAAGATTAGGTTTCTTTGGAAGCTTGGAAATTGGAAATTGGAAATTCTCAGATACCACAGTACCAATCATCATTGAAGTTATAAATTTATCTACATAAAAAAGAAGAAGAAGCAGGCACTGTAATTTAGTAAGAGACACTTGTAAGTTCTAACCTTGGAGGAAGATTGGAAACAGTAGAGAAAGCAATGGTGGAAGCCATGAATGCAAATGAGGAGAGCAGTGTGGTCCTCTTCTACACAATCTATGTTATGCAAGTATGTAGAGGAGATGATATGGGCTCACATGAGAGCTAGCCAATGAGTGGTTGACACATGTTTTGGATATGATGCTCCAAAAGGAAGCATTGCAACCCTTACACGTGTACTCCATCAGATTAGCCTGTACTAATCCGATCTTAACTCGGTATAATCTTATTATCATTCATTTTTAAATTGTCAACCACAAATTAGAAAAACTCATCTTGGGAGATTGAATGTAATTTTTTTTTTTTTTTGATCATCACAGCAGGTGACAATTTGCATATTATTTTTCTTATAAATAAAATACTTGGCAACTTCTTTCTTCTCAATGAAAAGAATAATTTCTTTTTTATTTCAAAAGTTGAATTTGAATTATATTATCTCTATTTAAGAACAAAGAGGGCATTTTTTTCATTTCAAAAATAAAAGGTCATGAGGTATAACCAATTAATTCTAAAATAGTATACAAATCAGTACTCTTTGTTCCATTGAAATCTTTACCTGAATCCAGGGGTAATTATCGTTGATATAATTTCTCTCTTCTCTATTTTTTTATTTTTTTAAAATACAAAAAAATGAAAAAAGAGAAAAATTGAAAAAACCAAGTGTGAGTATATTTTTGTTAAAAATAAATGTCATTTTTATTGAGTATTAGACCATTGAGATTTAAAATTTCGAACAAAGTATGTCCAAAAAATTTGAAAAAAAATCTTAAATTTTTTAGAAAATAAGAAATCAACGCGAGGAAATACCTTACTGACCCACATGGGTGTAGTTCAACTAGTTGCCTCCCGCCTCAGGAAGTGGGAAGTTGCGGATTCGAGCCCCCATGGCCTAACCTTGGTGTGCCCTGGGGTAGTGGGATCACCCATGGGGGTCTTACGCTAGGTATCCTGAGGTTTTCCACAAGTAAATTAAAAAAAAAAACCTTAGTGACATGTATCTTCGTTAACAATTTATAATTTTTTATCATAAAAATGTTTTAATTTCATAAAAATGTTGGAATATTAGAAAGATTATGCAAACACTCTAAAAACCATATCAATCATGTAACGACCCGACCCGAACACACAGGGCTTAGGGCTTAACTCAGTGTGATATTGTCTGCTTTGGGTCTCGCACACAAGCTCGAACCCGCACGATTTTGTTCTTGGGCCCGGGTCCACTTGGCCCGGCCCAAAAGGCCTCACACTAAGTTACACATGGGTGGCTTTCCAATAAACCCTCTCTCTCCTTTTCTCTCCCACCGATGTGGGACTTCAACAAAGGAAGGGATAGGTATCACAAATCACATTAAGGGGGCTCTTCAGTTAATTCTAGAAATATTTATATATCATTTCTTTAACATTTTCACAAGAAACTTGAAAATGAGAAATATTTGTATATCATTTCTTTAACATTTTCACAAGAAACTTGAAAATGAGAAATATTTTAGATAACTTGTTTTCCATTATTTTTTCAAAAAAAACTTGAAAAATCACATGAGATACCCTATAAATTATATCAATCATATTACCACATACCCATTGAATTTTATAAGCAGTGAATATTATTTTATAAAATTATTTTTAAAAACCCTAATTTGAGATTATTTTAGAACTGAAATAAAAAAAATTGATAAAAATAACTCAAAATAGTCAAATTTTAAAGAAAAAATGTTTGAAAATGATAAAATGGTCATTTCTTTCTTTCTTTCTTTTTAAATAATTTTGTAAGAGGTAAGAAATTAAAAGGAAGACCCCTTTACCTCTTTAACCGAAGTTTAGAACACTGGCCGAATTTTTTCTTTTTTCTATTTTTTTTTAAAAAAAAAATTCCAAAAAAGTTACAGTAAATGCAGATAATTATGGGCTTATTGAATATGTAATTTTTTCATAAAATATCGGACATTTACATCTTCTAATTTATTTTTAAAGTTTCGATAACGGGAAATTATATAATTAGTAATAAAATTGTGAAAATTACAAGGAAAATGATATAAATGAGGAAAATTTATAGAAATAATTTCATAATTTATTTTCTTAGTCAACGAGTGTTATTTTAAGTTAGGGTGTGCCGAAAATAAAGTATTTTATAAATAAGGGTATCCCTAGGGTGTGCCGAAAACACATTTAGGAAAGTCAAAAGACCTTAAAGTCTTAAAGTATTTTTATCAGGTTATCGTAATAGTCCGAATATTCAATTTGAGAAATTTTGAAAATACACAGTGCTTAAAAAATAACTTTAAAGTTTTAAAGGAGATTTTATTATTTAATACACTATGCACATTATTTTTTAAGCATCATGTATTTTTAAAATTTCTCAAATTGAATATCCGGACTAATTATGATAACCTGATAAATATACTTTAAGACTTCAAGGTCTTTTGACACTCCTAAATGTGTTTTTGGCATACCCTAGGGATACCTTTATTTGTAAAATACTGTGTTTTAAATATTTAGGAGTGTCAAAATACCTTTAAGTGTTAAAGTATTTTTATCAGGTTATCGTATTTAGTCCGGATATTCAATTTGAGAAATTTTGGAAATACACAGTGTTTGAAAAATAACTTTAAAATTTTAAAGGAGATTTTATTATTTAATACACTATGCATATTATTTTTTAAGCACTGTGTATTTTCAAAATTTCTCAAATTGAAGATCCGGACTGATTACGATAATCTGATAAATATACTTTAACACTTCAAGGTCTTTTGACACTCCTAAATGTGTTTTCAGCGTACCCTAGGGATATCCTTATTTGTAAAATACTGTGTTTTAAATATTTAAGAGTGTCAAAAGATCTTTAAGTTTTAAAGTATTTTTATTAGGTTATTGTAATTAGTCTGGATATTCAATTTGAAATTTTTTAAAAATACACAGTACTTAAAAAATAATTTTAAAATATTAAAAGAGAATATTATCGAGTACAAAATTTGAAAAATAACTTCAATAAAATAATTTTCAAGTGAGTTACGAGAGCAGCTGCCGCCGCTCTCTGTATTTTTCCCATCAACGAAGAACAGATAGAAGGCTATTTTTTTTCTTCAATCTTTTCTCCATATTTTCTTTTTTCTCTTTCCATTCTTGTCCACTATTTTTTTTAAAAAAAGGGGCTTTAAAAAAAAAACTGAATTTTTAAAATTCGGCCGATATCATGACCGATAATTCGGTCAAAAATTCGGTCATATCGGCTGAATTTTTTTTGTACGGCTGATACTATACGTATCGGCTGATATAATTCAGTAATTGAAAATCTGAATTATATCGGCCGATATTTTGACCCCTGGTACAGTTAAGTCCGAGGCAGGGCCTGATTTATATTGGGCCAAGATCTCCTCCCGTCTTGTCCGAAATCCGAATGTCCGATCCAGTAAGAAAGGCCCAATTTGGAGTTTTTTTTGCCGAACACATTATTTTCACTTCTCTTCTTCTCACTCCGAATTTGAACTTTTATCCATTTTTCTAACATCTTCCGTTCATCCAATTCACCCTTTTGAATTTACAACTATAATTAAAATAATTCTCTAAATAAGTAACATAATGATTTTAGTACAAATCATTGCATGTTTAATATTTTATCTTTACAAGTGAAAACTTTTGTAGTTAATTCTAATAAGTGAATAAAATCTAGAGACTTCTCTTCATTTAATGTTGTTAAAAAGTCTAATAACTCCAAGCAAAAAATAAAAAAGTGAAATCAGGGGTACAAATATCGGTTGATACATATCGTATCGGCCGATATGTATCGGTTTTGAAGTAGTGAATATCGGCCGATATATATAGTTATCAGCCGATATTCACAATATCGACTGAGATATCGGCTGGAGAGAGAAAAATATTGGCCGATAATGATTTTTTAACCCCTGAGTGAAATGTTTAAATTTTCAAATGAAGAAAAGTCAATTCTTTTAAGTTAAAGTTCATTTTCTTGTACTTTATTATTTTATATTTTTTAATATTTTCTTGAGAAAAATCATCTAAAAACTCATTTCACAAGACTCAACACCAAACCTGTTCTGAGTTTCTAAACCTTATTTCCAACCTATCCTCATTCTAATTTAGGCTAAGTTAAAGTCATGTTTTGTATAATTTAACTCATCTCGAATATCTAAATTTTATACACATATACACCTCATTTTTATATATGTTTATTTGATAATTTTTTGAGACCTTTTCACAATGTTTGTGTTTTAGTGTTGGACTCTTTTTTTTTTTTTTATGGATATCTCTTTGTTTGAGATATGCCATCACAATGTATGTAGACTAATTATCTGTTTAATCATATGGATTACTCATAATCTAATTTAACCCAGTCTAGATTGGTTGACCCAAATTAAAAATGGGTTGACATTTTAAACATAGGTTAGTTGCGGGCTAATTAAAAGACTCCTGAAATACGAGGTTGAGTAAAAAAGTCTACCCAAATTTAATATGAGTGTGTTAAAATTAGACTCTCAACTCAGCCTATCTAATCAAAGATGGACTCACTAAAGTTTGAGATGTCACTTGCAATAGCTTTTATATATTAGAATTTATGAGAAATGATAATTTATATTACATTATATACTTCATAAGATATATCTTTAGGACTATAAAATAAGTCTCCTAAAGATGTAATGTGCCATTTATAAAATCTTAATGACAATATTGCAATGGGCTAAATCAACCATTAATATGTAGACTATATATTGCTATGTAAAAGATGAGTTAAGAGTTTAAGGTATTGTTTTTAATTTCACTATTAAAATAATAAATATTATACCAATGTTAGGTGTATATTTTTCATTATTGATAGAAGTTAGAATAGTTTTTAACCCAATTCAGATGAATAACTTCCCAAACCATGTTATAAGCATGAATTGCGTAGTATATTTGTATTGTTAACTCATGCATTGTATGGGCTTTTCTACTTGGATATATTAAAGGAGAATGGGAGGTTCTCCGCTTCATTCCAATTTGTTTAGATTCTCCCTTCTTTGTTTGATTTATGAATTTCCTGCCTATTAAGTCAATTCAATCACCATTGCATCAGTCAATTCGATTTCAATCCTATTTGAAATTTCCATTTAAAATAAATTGAGCCCTATCTTTTTTTTTAGAATTTACACGTAGAAAATCATGCGTAAAACTATCATAGGTGAGCTCCACTACCTCTCGGACACACCAAAATTAAGTTATGGGGGCTCGAATCCACAACCTCTCACCTCCTGAGGTGAAAGGTAACTAATTGAACTATACTTATGTGAATAATTGGGATTCTACATTTGTTATGACTTATATGTAATGTAAGTAAATTTTCTAAAAATAGGGTGTGCACAGTGTTGGAAAAATAAGATAAAATTAAAGAAAAATGGTAATAAGAATGGAGATTGAATTTTAGATAATGATGAGTTTTCACAATGGTGCATCAAAGGAAAAGACCATTTTAATCTATCTCTTTAGAAGGTGAAAGACAAAACTAAAAAAATAATGATAAAATGGTAATTTCCATTTAAAAGTGGTACATGTAGTTGAGTTTCCACAAGTAACCCTTAAATTTTGATTTTGATAAAATATTAAATTGATTAGTTGCCACGTGTCATTTAGAGTCCGAAGGGGAGCCTCACTCTACCTTAATGGCTCTTGACTTATTCGGGTTAGATGGAGAGATTTCGATCTAAATAAAGAAGGGGAGAGAGGTCATGATAGGACGGTTGAGATTTTCTCCCACGTGCGTTTTAACGGTTAGATGGATGCTGCTTACTTTACGACGACATCCATCTTCCTCCGCCTTCGCCTCTAGTGGTGAAACTGCCTTACTTCCCGCTTTTCACTTCCTTTCACTTAAGACTCTAACTAGTCTCTTCCCTTTCGTTTTACTCTCTTTTCCTCTGGATTTCCCTTCTGATGGTCAAAACCCTACACTTTTCAAAACCCTATTTTCTATATTAGACGTTGTTTGTTCCATCTACTTCCGACTCCCCTTCGATATCTACCTATTTCCGCAAAAATCGACGATTCCGGTATAAATTTTAGAAAAATCGAGACCTTTCGTTCGTTTTGGATCCGCTGCATAATTTCCCTTGTTTTCAGCTCTGATCATGGTCGAGACCCTTGCTTTCGGACGATTAAACAGCCACCGAGCCAGTATCAAGCGATGGGTCCCGGCGATCGTGTCCGGGCACAGGACGCTCCTGCTGCTGCTATGGATCGTCGGATTTGCCTCCATCTTCGTCTGGCAGAGGAGCATTCTCGACGGATTCCGGAACTTTCGGCGGGGCCCGCCTAGGCCATGCCCCCGGCTTCGGCCGGTGGTGTTCAATCTGACTGACTTTGGCGGGGTGGGCGATGGGGTGACGCTGAATACAGAGGCATTCGAGAGGGCCGTCTCAGTAATTGCGAAGCTTGAGAAGAGAGGGGGTGGGCAGCTAAACTTGCAGGCCGGGTTTTGGCTTACTGCCCCTTTCAATCTAACCAGCCACATGACTCTGTTTCTTGCAGAGGACGCTGTTTTGCTCGCGATTGAGGTTGGTTTGCTCATCTCATCGTTTTGTAACTTAATGGTACTTTACTTGGGAACTGTTTAGTGGCCAGGAGTTCTCTTCCGGAACCAGAATTCTACAGAACCAAAGTGAAAACTAATTTATGAAAATCTGCACTATTCCATAGAATATAATTTGGGGCTGCCAAATAGACGCAGTAATTTCAATGACTGTTCTCTAGAATGAAGTCCAGCTTCTATCTGATGGTGGGCACTACTTGGGCATCACATTATCTGGATGGCTCCCACTTGGACAAGAGATGTTTTCCCCGCAAATAATCTTGCCTCCAACAGATCGTTGGTCTTTGACTTCTTCCTTTTGCATGTGGACTGGTATATTAATTTATCTGGATCACTATAAATTCTAGAAAACAACTCGACTTGATTAGATTTGGAGTTGAGTTTCTCAATCAAAGTGTGGAAATACTCAACGGGATCACACGACTTGATATGATTATGAGCTGAGTCTAGTTTATGGGTTTTCAAACCATGATGAAGATTGCTCGATGGGTAATTTCTTGTGGCACCACCACTCCACCATCCATTCGACGTGATATGATTTTTGAGCTGAGTCTAGTTTACAGGTTTTCAAACCATGATGAGGATTGCTTAATGGGGTATTTCTTGTGGCACCAGAAATCCACCACCCATTCAAATTTGAAAGTGGGAACCACTATATGGTATGAATGAAGGAAAATGATTGCATTTTGGGTTCTCTGATGGATATGCTAGTAATTCTCCTATGAATTTAAAATTTAGAATGTATCTGGAATTACTATTTTCATATTTTTCCCTTTTTAATGTAATTATTGATATTAGTCATTTCTTGTGGCCTGAAGTTCACTTCACAGTAATTTGGTTGCTGCTGGTATTTTAAGTAAAGCGAGAGTTGTGTACTATGGTTTGGTCAAATTTGGCAGAGTTCTTGTGGGTCTACCCTATTTGGTTATATGAAATAAAAGGGGAAGCTTTTCTAGTAATTCTGTTTGCTTAGCATAAAGTGGTCATATTTCATAAATATGGTGATAATGTGAGACATATAAAGTTGACCTTGTAATGAGCTCAGATGCTTTGGATGTGAATGCATTTGTACTTCGTTTTTGTTTTTGTCTATGTTTTGAAACTGTGGCATTCATAACATGCCTAAATAAACTAGTTGATTTTTTTTATTGAACTGAATAAACTAGTTGTATTTTCAGGAATTGGAGAGATCCATATGGACATAAACATGCCTAATTCTACCATCTAATAAATTAATTAATTAATATTACCCAGGTCAACTTGTTCCAACACTAAGAATTCTTAGTAAACTAATAACTAATAACTAATAATGAGATCATCCTTAGGGGCATTGCTGTTGTCTACAAGTCAGATTGATTTTTGATAGTTTAAACACATCATGTGGTCCATTATGCATGGTTTACAAGGAGACAGTGTTTATGTAATGCAAAAGTTTTCTGATATCGTATTTATTTAGTGAACATTTTATGGCAATGTTTTATTTAACAGGATGAGAAGTACTGGCCATTGATGCCCCCATTACCATCATATGGATATGGGAGGGAACATCCTGGGCCGCGATATGGGAGTTTCATCCATGGTCAACATCTCAGGGATGTCGTCATAACAGGTTAGTGTATTTCCTTCATTGTATTTTTTTCACCAACTCTTCACCATGTGGGTAGGTACCTTTGCATTCTAAAGCATTTCTGCAAAAGGCTTACCAAGATGGCAAATTTTCTTATATGCGGAGAGACATATGAAAGGAAAACTAAACACTTTTGTAGGATAATCACTAGCTTAGAAAAACATTATCCTAAGATTTTTTTTAAGCAAATGTGCGCTTAATGTAAGTTACGGTAGAATAGTTTTCTTTAAAAAGTACCCTGAATTTTGATGACTATTCTTTGAATTTCAAAAGCTCTAGTTCTGTTTGGGAGAGGTATGTAAGGAATGGTGCAATATCAAGCGATTCTTTTGTCACATAATGAGAGATTGGAGATTGGTAGCAAGGTAGAAAACTAATTTTGTGTTCTCTTGTTATCAGTAGATGACACAAGTGTCCATTCAAATTTAGTTTGTGGGGTTGCATTGACACCCAACTGACTCTGTATCAGAATGTGTCAGCTGTGATTTCCTCGCACAAGGTGTTAATCTTTTCCTAATCATATATAGAATATATGATTACCTCTAAAGGATTACAAGTAGCAGGTACTAAGAGAAGGGGGAGGCTGTTCGAGATGCCGATTAAGGAGATAAGACAAGATGTGATAGAATGTGGGTTGATGGCAAACATGATTGTTGATACGACAGAGTGGAGAAGCAGAATTGGAAAAGCCAATCTCAAATAGATGGTGAAAAGATTTTGATGATGATTATGATTATTATGACAAACAGCATAGACGTACAAACAAAGATCACCGATTTCAAAAGAAGAAGAAGAAGAATACCACTGATTTCTGTTTCACCTCATTTGAAATTGCTAACAAATGATTTACCCTTAAAAAAAGAGACAGGAATTGATCTCTGTCCTTTTGCTTTACTTCATTTGAAATTGTTAACAAATGATTTACCCTTAAAAAAAGAGACAGGAGGACCTTTCACATTTCTTATTCTTGAGACTGTCCTTTTACTTTACCTCATTTGAAATTGCTAATAAATGATTTATCCTTAAAAAAAGAGAGAGGAATTGACCTTTCACATTTCATATTTCCACTATTTTGCTATAATTGGTTTATTTTTCACAAAATAGAACATGTCAGTTGATGGTCCTTCTTTCCCATAAGGTGACTTGTCTTTAGAAGACAGAAGCATCAGATCTATGTTGCATTGTTAAAGATTAGGATGGAAGTTATCTATGAGCTTGTCTTGCATTTGTATTTTCATCTATTGCCTTGCATTGTCCTTTTTAGTGCATTGCTGTGAAACTCTACCTGTGCCCATTAGCCAGTTCATCTGCCATTGATGATTGCATTTCTTCTCAGTTATTTATTCTTTCTTTTCCATCCATACAGGATACAATGGTACAATAGATGGACAAGGTCAAGCCTGGTGGAAGAAGTACCGGAAAAAACTTTTAAAACACTCAAGGGGCCCACTTGTGCAGATCATGTGGTCAAGCAATATCCAAATCTCCAACATAACTCTGCGTAACTCTCCTTTCTGGACACTTCATCCTTATGACTGTTCAAATGTGACAGTATCAAATGTTACCATCTTGGCCCCTCTGTTTGATGCTCCAAACACTGATGGAATCGATCCTGGTAATCATGCATCCAAGGCTATTTTTTTCTTTTTCATTTTAAGAGATTTCTTTTTTGGTGAATGGGTACATGTTAAACGGATGTCATATGGTACAAGCGGACTCACTGTAATATTCGTATGGCCCTCTCTGTGAGGTGTTCCAAGAATCAGTGCCACCATATGATGGGTGGGATTGAAAGGTCTCATCACGCACTAGGGTTGGACCACAAAATGCTTCTACTAGATGGTTATATCTCTCTGAAGATTTTATCATCTCTATCATGTGATTACTGCAACCAGTATATACGTAATGAATATCATTTCTCAATTATGAGGTAACTTGGCAAGCATAGAATAAAAACCCTTTTTCTTTTTCTTCTATGAAATGCTGTTGATGATTGTCTTTGTCACTTAATGTTGTAAATGGTGAGATTCAATATTTCAACCAAATTGTGAATCCACTCAAAGTGGGATGGAAGTTGGATGCATGGCTGTTCAAGGGGGTAGGAGTTGATTGATGGGAATTGATCACACAAGCAATTGGCTGGCTCACTCTTGTAAATTTTTTTTCTAAAATCAACATTGAATTTGGTTTTCTAATTTTTTTTTTTTTTGACCCCATATAAAATTAGTTGCTGAACGTTTTGAGCTTTGGCAGATAATATGGTTATATGTTATGTTCTGAATTAGGCTTACGCACATGAAAAGAGGAAAATACTCTGGTGGGGTGCAGTTTTTTACTCATTCACCCCAAATCAGTTGCACCAAATTGTTGCTATTGTCGTTCTGGGACAATAGATTTCTGATTCTTGTGCCTCCTAAAATAGACATGGAGCAGATTGCTATCCTGTCTGCTGGGGATGGAAATGGACCAGGTTCAGACCTCTATTTTGCTGAGCTTGAGCCCAATATACACATGGAAAACCTGAGTCCCAGGCTCAGCCCTACATGATGTCGAGAGATGTTCAAGCCCTTTCTTTGAAGGATATGTTCAAGCCCAAATTTTCTGAGCATGACAAGCCTGATGGAAAGCTCACTCCCATTGAGAAGCCCAAAGTTCTCTCTCCCATCCCAAATTCAAAAATAAAACCTCAAACCTACCCGTCTCATTCCAAGCCTAGGCCTAAAGTTGTCGAAGAGAGAGATGCCAAGGGCAAGTGGTGGGAATCCAATGTATGTAACAAGGGCTGGGAAGGAAGTTGGTGGTGGGAATGGGGTGTCGTAGGGTTTCTGTACAAATTTTGATATTTTGAATATATGGAAATGTGGTGTACAAATGTATATGGTTTTGTATATTCGAAATATCCAAATTTGTAAGGTAATCCTATAACATGGGAAAATGGTGTTGGTTTTTGTTTGTCTTAGTTGAGAAGACACAAAGTGGTTCCAAGGAAGAGGAGAAAAAGAGAGGGGTTTTTGGTTATATATATATGAAAAGTGGTAGGGAGTTCTATGCTGGTGTGGCTGTGTGGGGAATTGGAGATGCGATGGGCACCTAAAAGTTTGTTTTGGGCTTGGTGATTTACAAGACCAAGCCCAGTCCAGTAATCAATCTGGCTTGAATTTCTTGTCCATATGCAAGCATCAATATCAATTGCACTGTAGAGTCATGCAAAAGCCCCCACTTCCCGGTCTAGGTATTTCAGGCTTACAGTGAAACAGGCCTATCTGTACAGCCTGCCATAAGTTTTGAGTCACTAACATTTGGGAACATCCATATGAACTCTGTAAAGATGAGCGTAGTTGATTATGAAAATTCTATCATTGGCTGTGTTGACTGTTGAGCTTGTTCTGTCCTTAAAGTGAAACTCCTTTTTTTTATGAGATAACGGTGACAATTTTATTGTCTCTTGTTAAAAAGGTTATCATTCATCATGGATTCAGGGCAAAAACAATGTGAATTTCTTACCATCACAAATCTTATCACAGTACTCTGTTCATTTGTAAAGTAGAGATTTTTTCCTTTTCTTGTTTCAAGCTCTCTAGTTAGAAATCTTATAGAATGGATGCTGTTGTCCCTTTAGAACTTAAAATTGATAATGGATTGAAGGCAAAAGGAATCTGTGAATTTTCTTACCGCCACAAATCTTGGTGCAGTTACTCTGTTGGTGTTGTACAACATGATGTTATTTTTTGAATTTTTTTTTGTTCTGAACTCTTTTTAATGATTCTCTAGTGCATTTTTTTTATTTATTGTCTAGAAGTGAGGGTAAAAAAATGATTGAATGATTCGATTATGTACACACTTGAAACTATATCATTTTAATTTATTGAGATGCTTTACCTTGATAATAGAAATCCAAGGATAGTCTTCTTTTCTTTTCTCCTGCATGTTTCTCTTTTCCTCTGATTGGATTCGGGCTAAGTTCATAAAAACTGTGCAGATTCGTGTGATAATATGGTGATTGAAGACTGTTACATAAGTGTAGGAGATGATGGCATTGCAATAAAGAGTGGTTGGGATCAGTATGGGATTGCATATGACCGACCTTCTTCAAACATTCTTATCCGGAATCTCATCATTCAATCTATGGTGAGGTAAGACTGGCCATATTAAATCCTGTTTTCACATGTTTGTGCACACAATTACAGGATTATATATCAAGAGGATGATGGTGGAGATGCTTGTGTATACGTATTTGTAGCTTCTTTTTTTTTACCCTTTTTAGTGATAATGGCAAATTTCATTGAAGAGAGGAATGTACAAGAGACAGTTTTCTAATAGAGGAATGGACAAGCAAACAGATGAAATGTACAATGATATCTGAGATATGAAACTTCTATGAATGTTACGATTCACTTCAGTACCACTTATGTCCTATGTCTAAGCATCTCACTTGATGAGACACCGACCAGCTCTTTGGAAGAGATGCTCCATTGAGTAATGGGAGACAATGACAGATGGGAGAAACAAAGAGACAATCAACAACAATTGGTCAATGGGTTCTTCGTTTGCCCACCACAGTGAGAACACAATGTGGGACACAAATTTCTGGATTTCAACTTGTCTAGTGTGAACATTTTGTTGGAAGCGGCTATCCAATAGAATGCTTTCACGCTGGGTGGGCCAATTCATATGTGACAGCTAACTAGAATTGTCTTTCGCATGCCATACTTTGACTTTCTGCCCTTTTATGTTAAATTTTTTTTTTTTTTTGAGAGAGAGAGAGAGAGAGAGGATATATGTATATAAAGAGTACATGAAGCCTCATTCTCTGTATATTGTACTGTTTGCTATCTAACAAAGGAGGATATATGTATATAAAGAGTACATAAAGCCAATCAAAGCGAGGAAAAAGGAAAGAAAAATCAGTTACAATCAATGATATCGAACAATATCTAAAAGTCAACCTTTATGTGTAAAATGTGATACACCATATCCTACGACACTCGCCCTCAAGCTAGTGCAAAGATATCAATCAAACCCAGCTTGCTGAAATTGAGAGCGAAAGATGACTTTCGTCATCACGTTTGCTAATTGACTTCGAATATGGAGTGAAATATTCCTAGAGGATATATGATGTCGGAGGAAATGACAATCAATCTCTATATGTTTTGTACACTCATGGAAAATTGGATTGGAAGTAATATTGATTGTCACAGAACATGATAGTGCCTATGAGGAAGGAAAGCCCAATTCATAAAGAAATTGTTTGAACCACAGTAATTCACATGTTGTGTGGGTCATGGTCTTGTATTCTGCCTCTGCCTTGGAACGAGCCAAAACAATTTGTTTCTTGCTTCGCCAAGAAACCAAATGTGATCCTAAAATAATAAAATAACCTGAGCTAGATCGTTGATCATTAGGAGAACGAGTCCAAAATCAACGTCAGAGTATCCACGAATATTAAACACAGAATATTCCTATAAAAGAGTCCACGACCATGGTGCAGGGAAAATGGTCCCTATCACTTGACCCTGAACATACGAGCACTGGAATATGTGTTTCCTCTTGTACGTTATCCCAATTGACATGTCACGGAAGCTGATGTTCTTCACGGGGATCTCTTTGCTGCCATATATACGAGCAGGCACGCGAACCCCTTAGACATGGACATTTACAAAGCTTATGTCCTCCAGGGCAGGGATATCAGTTGGATCATAACCCTCATCAGGGTGCTCATTGTAGTCGATCTTAACGACAACCCCATCCGTACTCCACGCCTTGAGTTCCACACATGGAGATTCTCCCCTGTGACATTGGAGACATCTCACTACCAATTGACACGCCAACACTACAAATTCCAGTGACAACTATGCTAGTTTTATTCAGGAGATGAGAGGGAACTGACCGAACAACTAGGTATACCAATGCTTAGAAAAAGGAAAGAAGAGCCAGAGAGAGGGTACTGAACCAAACTGAATTCTTGGTCTATCCCCTGTTTCGAAAATGAGGAGGTCTATGTGTCTTGAAGACGTGTGACCTAAGTTCCATCGGTATGGGTGTGAGTGACAGAGTCCAACACATGTGCGAAGTGCTGGACTTGGCAATCTAAAAAACATAGGACACGGGGACACGATACCATATTTAAATAAATTTATTATAAATGACAATAGGTGTGAAAATAACAGTGACAAACATGTTGGTATTGTTATTAGGCTTCAAGAGGAGAAACGTGCGGTAATATTTTTGTCCTCTTAGAAAATAATGCTAAAAAGCACAAAAATAAATTTATTTTTTTGTTATGTGCATCCTTCAATGCTTGATTCTTTTAAGTTGATTCGTATGATAGTTTACATTTATTTTAGGGGAATGATTGGGACACAAACGTTTAATACACAAGACACCCCCACTATCCCCTTTTTTTGAGTAAAAGAAAAAAACGCTTCATTCTATGATTTTTCACAATGGGCAGTAATGTAGTTTCGACAAAAAATGTGATGGGTGTCCCATTTTTTTAAAAAAAAGGGTATCCCAAATTCCCAATCATTCCCTTTATTTTACTTTATTATGGCTTTGAATGGCAACATAAGAATGAACTGCAACCTATGTAGTTGCAAAAGTGGAGTACATTTGAATTGTATTGTGTGCTCTTGTTGGCAATTTACATTTTGTAAAGGGCTTCTATCTCACATTATAGCTTACTACATATTTCAGCTTTTGTAGCTCTCTTTTTTCTTTCGTTTTTCTAAGCATTGGTATACCTACTTGTCCATGACTGAGTTGCTTGGTCAACTCCCTCTCATATCCTGAATAAAACTAACATAGTTGTCACTGGAATTTGCAGTGCTGGCGTGTCAATTGGTAGTGAGATGTCTGGTGGTGTCTCCAATGTCACAGTGGAGAATCTCCATGTGTGGAACTCAAGGCGTGGAGTACGGATCAAAACCAGCCCTGGGAGAGGGGGCTACGTACGTCAGATCTTCTATCACAACCTGACTTTAGACAATGTCCGTGTAGGGATTGTCATTAAGACTGACTACAATGAGCACCCTGATGAGGGCTATGATCCAACTGCTGTCCCTGTCCTGGAGGACATAAGCTTTGTAAATGTCCATGGCCAGGGGGTTCGTGTGCCTGCTCGTATATATGGCAGCAAAGAGATCCCCGTGAAGAACATCAGCTTCCGTGACATGTCAATTGGGATAACGTACAAGAAGAAACACATATTCCAGTGTTCTTATGTTCAGGGTCAAGTGATAGGGACCATTTTCCCTGCACCATGTGAGAATCTTGACCGCTACGATGAGCAAGGACAGCTGATTAAGCTGGCAGTATCACCAAATATTAGTGACATTGACTATGACTTTTGATACTTGGGCCATATGAGTTGTTCTTCTGGAGCACAAATTTTCAGTGACTGGCTCCAGGGCTCTGTATCAATGGTCTGTGGAGGTATGGAGCTTTTTATTTGAATTTCTTTTCTTTTGTTCCTTTTTTCTTAGACTTGTATATACATTACAACGTACGCTCAATTGTTTATATCTCCAAATTATTAGAATGGAACTGATTGTTTGACTCCTATTTGGGAATACCTGTAACTCCATGGGGGATCGCATACTTGGAGTGAGAGGTGTGTGTGGGGTGGGGTGGCGTTTTGTTGGGGGGGGGGGGGGTGTTGGGTTGGTGGTGGTGGTTGGTAGTGTTAAGTTGATGTCAGTAGCTGTTGAGTCTAATAGATTTCTTTTTCAAGCAAATGCGTTTTCGTTCATTAGCCAAAAAAAGGACTCCTTACTTCTCGTGTGTCATCCCCAGGATGAGAAAATGAGTGAGAGTTGTTTAAGGTGGTTTGAGCACGTAAGGAGAATATTGGAAACCACCCTCGTATAAAAAAGTGAAAGGATACAAGTAGAAAGAACGAGGCTGAGAGGGAGGTGATTAGGGGACCTGGGACCCTGAATCAATGGGGGATGGGGTAAAGAAGGAGGGGGTCAGATAATTTTGCAAAACTACACCTGTGGTGATAGCCTGAATGAATGGTTTGGGAGGAAAGAAGAAGAGGAACTTTATAGAATAAAGCTGTACATCAGTTGCATCTTCAATGGTAACTAAGGGGCGTATGAGCATCTGATATTTATAGAGATTGGGGTATAATGTTTCTCGAGAGTTTCTTTGTTGAAGAATTTTGATGAGATATTCTGTATCATGATAGTATGTGACTGCCTCTGGTGACCATTGTACCCTGTAATAGTAACCAACTTAACTAGGTTCCATTGAAACTCATCCTTGCCAGCCCGATGTATTGACTGATGGGGCAATGAGGAGTCAGAGATTATAGGGTACATCATTCACTTGATTGATTACTCAAAACAGTGTTCAATTCAGTTGTAAGGATACAACCAAAAAAGGAAGGTCTGGATTCAGTCTTATAAAATCATTAAGAACAGGGAATCAATGGTTAATTCACCATAGTTCCACTCAATCTGACTGAAAAACCTCACCCCATTTAAAAAACCATATAGTTGAAGGTTGCGATGTCTTTCTTTTAGCATGGCCATCTTGTAGGAGTGGGGTTGATTTTTTTGAAAAAGAGCTATGATGCCTTGGAGGTTGCTGCACTGGATTTTTCCCTGTAGCAATGGAATGTAGGCCAATGGCAAGTTTGAAATGCTCCTCTCCTTAATGGAAGGCTAGCTTGTTCCAAGCATCAAAGGTCAATGTCTATTATTTGGGCTTCTTTCACAAATTATAGAGCTTACTTGCTGCTTGAATATACTACTGGAACTGTGCAATGTGGTGGTAAGTTCCACATATCCATTGGTTGGGTTTGGTGAGTTGCAGACAAGGAAGTGGAGATTCTCCTGGTTTTTGCAGATTTGTTTGCAGTACCCATAGACTTGAGAATTGCTGGGAGCTGGAACATTAGGAGTGCTGCAGACTAAAGAATGTTCTCATAAAAAATTGCAATTTACCCATAAAGCACAAGGATTTTAGATGTATTTCAAATTGTCTATATCAACCAAAGTCACTGGAAATCATCATCTCTGTGCTGTCAAAGATGGTACTCTGAATCTGCTTCCATGAGTTTTGATTACTAATATTAGCCAATCAGATATGTACTGCGCAATGATCTTGCAGTGTCCAGTTTCTATGCACTTACGCTTGGCTTCAATGAGGGCCAAATTAGACCAGATGCTGCATGTGAAGAAAGCTTCTGTGTGATGGTTGACATTTACTCAACAGTTTTTAGAATTTTTTTTTATACATTTTTTTTCCACTTTTAAACAGGTTTTTGGGGGGTCTGATATTGACGAAATATTAACTTAGACCTATAATATATTTCTCTTCTAATATTAGACTTATGATCTCATTAGATATTGTGTGCATATGGTTGGGGTGGGGCTTTTGATATGTGAAAGATTCAGAATTGTTGTTTAGATTAGATTATAGATAAGATCATGCAGTTAACATTGAACAATTTTCTAATTTGTGAATACTTATTACTCTGATGGGTACAATATTTGAATCAATGGAGTCTATCTTCTGTATATTTCCAATGAACAAATAATGCTTCATTGTTGAATCATCTTTATTAGAGTTTCTTGGTTCACTCAACCTTTTTTAATCTTTCATATGTAGAAAGTAATATTAAAAGATTTATATAAATTTCATGTTCATCTACTAAATATATTGGATATCCAAAGCAAAAGTGGAACCTAGAGCTGCGTTTGGATTGGGGTTATTTCTGAGTAAGGTTTACTTTTAAAAAGGAGTTACCCTTATCTTGTTTGGTAATTGCAGTGCTAAAGTAAGAATTTACCCTAAGGATAAAAAATCTTCTTTGGTACCTATTAGAAGGGGTAACTTAATATATTAACAATTTTATGAGAAAATTTATAAAATATAATTATTAAATAATATTCATTAACTAAATCTAATATTATCTAATTTTTATAGATTCTTTTTTATAATTATAATTTAAAATGAACACTTGTATTTTAATAGTAAAAAAATAAATAAAGAAAAAAATAGATATTATTATTTTAAATCTCAATAAATGAATAAAAAAATATCAACATATCTCTTCATAAAAAAATATAATTTGTTTATTGGTAACATGAAATATATAATATAATAAACTATTATAATAGTTTAATAAATCACAACAAATATAAAATTAATATTAAAAATTGTCACAGGATGAACTCCTTAAAAATAGGACATTTTGACAAATATGTTTAATAAGTTTTTATTTTTATTTTTTATATTATATAGATTTAATAAAAAAATATTAATTCTCATAAAATTGTTAATAAGTCAAGTTACCCCTATTTAAGGGTAACCTCAGGTAACCCCTGTAAAAATTTACTCCTCATCAAAATGCATCATGTTGACACATTTTTAAAATAAACTTCTAAAAGAATAAATTGTTAATTACCCTGAAAGAGATTACCATGAACCTTAAACTCTTTCAGAGTTTTGAGACCGTATCGAAATTTCGACAGAATCAACCCTTAAAAATGAGACATTTTGACAAATACATTTCAGAAATTTTATTTTTATTTTTATATTATATGGATTAAATAAAATTATTAATTATTTTAAAATTGTTAATATGTCAGGTTACCTCTACTTACAATTACCCTTACTCAAGGGTAACCTAGAATAACCCCTGTAAAAATTTGCCCCTCATCCAAATGCATTATTTTGAAAATCTATATAATATAAAAAATAAATTGCTAATTATTTAAAATCTATTAATTTTTTAATTATATAATATATAATTGAAAAATAGAGGAAAGCACGGCGTAAATAGAGGCAAGGTTTCCTTAAAAAATAAAAAATAATAAAAAACCACTATTATTATTTTAAATTTCAGTAAATGAATTAAAAAATTCTACATATCTCTTCATAAAAAAATATAATTTGTTGTTTAGTAATATGAAATTTATCAAATGGAAATAATAGAGTGCTTTTAAAAAAAAAAAAGCTAAGTACTCACCAAAATAAATAAATAAAAAATGTAAAAAAAAAAAAAAACTCATGAAACAACAAAACGGAGAAGGGTAAGGAGGGGTATTCAAGAGTGAATACCCCAAGCCCCATGGAGGTATTCAAAATGGTGATGAGAGGGATAAAAATTTGAATTTTTACCCTCACTCCGTTGTTACCAAACAAGGGTAACAAGAGGTAACGGGGGATTTATCCCCTGTTACCCTCATCCAAACACAGCCCAGGGGACCGAGAAATATTCTTTTTTAATAAGAATAGTTGTTTTGATCTTCCACAACTATTCTTTTTTATGAGATATGTTGCTGCAGCAACCAGTAGTCTCATACATCTGGAGTTCGCTTATGAATACTATTCTTTGTCTACTATTTTAAAGTTGATGTTCTGATAATATAATTCTCCTATTTAATAAAAATTAATATTTTCTCTAAAATCCATATAAAAATATTTTTCATGTCGTACTGCATAAGTAATTTGCCGTGCTTGATAACCTGTGATGTTTTTCTTTGTTGTGGAAAACTGGAAATTGAATCTTATGCCCCTTCATGGGTATTGTTAATTATCTATGGTAATTGTACGATTCATTTCATGTGCTGAGCAATGTGCAAAATAAAATATAAATATATGTAATGTGTGGAAAGATCCAAAATACAATTTAATATGCAGAAAAAATGTACATGCCGAATAAGGTACAAAGGAAGATTCAAAATGTAAAATAGCATGTGAGACTAAGAGAGTTGACTTCACAATCAATAATCTATCGATGTAGAGGTCTTGAGTTTAAGTGAGTGTTAATCGAAAAGATTCACTTCTCATAGTGTTATACGGTGTATGTGGATAGGGATCTTTGATTTCTATATTACAATTTTTTTATTGTTTTGTATTAGCTTTTTAATGGAAATTAATTTATGTAATTTATGTAATTTGGTTGATTAGAGATAATTTCTCCCTCGGCTCGGCTCGGCTCCTCCGAAGCCAAAGAATCTGGTGAGTCAGCACAAGTCGTATCAGGCACGCAAACGGCGACGACGGTGGTGGGCGTGGGCGGTCGGCTCTGATCGCAAATGGAAAGACGGGACACCGTATGCAATCGATCGAAGACTTTTTCAAGAAAAGAAAGGAAATGAAAATCACGTGGGCGGGGGACTCTTAACGTTTAACGTCTGTCCAACTGTCCAATCCCAACTTTAATAGCCATTACTTGCACCCAATCATACCTGCTTCCCCACTACCTTCAATAAGAAAATAACAAACGTTTAATTCAACATGATCCCACGTGACAAAATTGCTTCAATTTCCCTTTTTCTTATTTTAAAAATGTAAAAAATAATAGTAAATTATTAAAATACATGATTAATATACCAAAATTCATCTCCTATTCAAATTTCTACATTTACTATCAAACTATAAAGTGACTTACTTAATATCAAAATATGCATATAAGTATGTAATCTTTTACATTTTGGTGCATCCAATTTAAAGAAAATTTTAATTTTATCCTTATTTTGAAAAAGAGAGAGTTAAAGGTAAAATTGAAATTTTCTTTATATTTTAGTGCACCGTGAAAGAATTCAGGGTGCCAAAATCACTATTCTTAAATTAATAGTTTTATCCTATTTTTTAATAAAAATTAAAGTCTTAAAACGTAATTAACTACTTCTTTATATAAAGTCATGTAGCAGCCTCCCTAAAATTTATTTTGCTGGTTTGAGCTTTGACACGTGTCTAACTGTTCCCACCGTGGGAGCAAAGACCAATTTGGTGTGCCTTGGTATGCGAGATTTTTATTGCCGAATGTCTAATAAAAATCTTCGACGTGTTGAATTGCAAAAATGAAAACGTTTGGGAATTATTTGCTCGGCGGCAACCGCGTTGGCCCACTTTTCCCGCGGTTTCTTCGACGCGGCATTGTGAAACGTGTCATTCTATCATTCGCCAAAAGAAGCTTCCCGAATCCCGACGACTACTTTACTATGGCAAGTCTGACCGCGGATTCACTCTCAATCTTGACTTACCCGAATCCTTTATCAAGGCAATATCAGCCGTTAGATCCATCAGTATTTGAGAAAGCGTAGAATTTTATGACGATTGAAAGTTTACAGTTTAGAAATTAATTTAAAATAATTAAACTTTGATTGTCACTAAAAACTATTAATTATTATGAATTTAATAATATATCAACTTTCCAATCTCCTACTCATATTTATCAAACGGACTTTTTATTAAAATTCGTTTTTCTTTTCATATCTTTTTTATAATTAAAAATATGATATAAAAGAGTCCTTTTAAAAAAATCCTCTACTCTTAAAGAATTCTATGAGAGAGTTTGTCTTATTAAATACAACATTAAGATCGGAGAATTTAATACTGCTAAATGAGTAGCATATTATTTGTTTTCAAATTTCTAAATAATTATGAATACTTAAGAAAAAAATATTTAAACCGTTAAAAGTTCATATCAAACTCCATATGTATACTAAATTTAATTGAAAATTTAAATTATATTTACTTGATCTTAATAGTCAAAATTATTAGATATTTTAAAGAGAAATAAAAATATTCATTAATTTTCAACTACTATGATCAAGTGATTATAATTTAAATTTTGATCTACTAATGATTTATTAAGAAAAAATTAATTCTATTGATTAATTTTTATTAACCCTGTAATTTTAATTCTAAAGTTCGAAACTCCAAAGTCCAATACATAAGTCCCGTGGACGACTTCGGAAAAAGTGCAAAGACCCAAGACCGATTCTAGTTATAGAACATGTGTTCCATGCAAGGTGGGAAATTGGTGGTGTGTAGGACTACGGAATGGAATCTATGCTCCTCTTTTTCTTTGGGAATGCGTGTGGGGACCATCGTCTCTTCTTCCTTTCACACTTTCTCTACTACTACGGATCTGTCAATGAAAGTGAGTAAATGCCGTAACCTAATTCCGTCGTTCACATGCCCTCCTCCAACCACATCTAAAATTCTATCTTCTAATGAAAAATTATGTCTCAATTAGAACAAAACAAATAAATGAAAATTTGAATTATATCAATAAATGCAACTTTTTGTATTTTGATCAGAATTTATAGGGTTGGATTTGAATGAGAAAGTTTTTAAAAATTTCTTTTCAGCAAAGGATCCTCTTAAGTAGAGGATTCCCCAAGATTCTTTTATAATTTAAAATATATATACAAAATTTTCTTTTTAAAAAAAAAAGCAGAGTAAAGAGGACACACTGATTGGAGTTAGTGTGCATGCTAGTTGGTGTTAGGTGCAAAAAGTTCAATATCGCTTGGAGAAGAGTCTAGAGACTCGATATACAAAGACCCTCACACCACTTGGCATTTGACGTTCTTTTCGAAGATAAGTCAAAGCCCAAAGGGAAACAGAACCATGTGCATTCGAGCCCAAAGGAGATAAACATATCCTTGGTTGACTAGGTCGTGACAAATGGTATCAGAGCTAAGGAAAATTCTAATTTCTAGGTGGGAGGATTGTGATGGACACTAGTTGGAGCTTGTGCACGCGCTAGTTGGTGTTATGGGTATGAGGTCTCACGTCTCTTAGAGGAGAGTCCAGAGACTGGGATATATGAGCACCCATTCCACTTAGTATATGACGTTTTACCAGAGATGGATTGGAACCCAAAGGAAAACAGAACCGTGTAGGATACCTGAGTTTAATTTTTCAAGATCTTTGATTCGAATATGAGGATTTTGAGTCTAAATTTATTGTTTTCATTTTGCCGGCTTGAGGAGGCGTAAGACCCCCTCCCTAATCTGCATCAGTTAGTATAAGAGCAAGAAAAGCGAAAAGATTACCAACTTCACTAGTTGATTATCAAAGCTTATTTCTTTATTGAGATATGTTGGTAGAAGATCATTGCTTCCAATTGTGCATTGACTATTATTGGAAACAATATTTTCTATTTCTTTTGGAGACAAAATACAACTGGGATTTTTCTGTACTTGATTCTTTCGTACTACAATAGTGATGGGAAAAATGAGATACAACCCAGATGGTGAAGGTAGAGAATGGAAGAAGTAGCTCTGCAAGGAAGCTCTTGAGTTACATGAGATTCAATCAGAAGTGAACAAAATGAGGGCTTCGAAGCTAAGGTCCAAATATCGGCTGATACATATCGTATCGGCCGATATATATCAGTTTTTTTAAATCGAGTAATATCGGCCGATATGGCTGATATTCGGTCCGAAATATCGGTCACAATATCGGCTGATATTCATAAATATCGGTATTTTAAAAAAAAAAAAAATTTAAAACACCGATACGGTTTTTTGCAGTTTTTACACGGTTTTTCGCGGTTTTCCACGGTTTTCCAGGGTTTACGGTTCTCAGGAGGGTTCACGGTTTTTTGCGGTTTTCACGGTTTTACGCAGTTTTTCGCGGTTTTCCGCGGTTCAGGGTTTACAGTTCTCAGTGGTGTTCACGGTTTTTTGAGGTTTTTTACTATTTTGTCACGGTTCATCACTGTTTATCACGGTTTTTTGCGATTTTTTCACGGTTCCGATATTGGAGGAGAGAAAAAATTCTTATATCTGTATGAGAGATAAAAATATTGGCCTATATATCGTCCGTATCGCGTATCGGCCGATATGTAAATATCGGCCAATATATCGGTTAAACCGATTTTTTAATCCCTGCTTCGAAGTGTTCTAAATCTCATTTTTCAAAAAAAAAAAAAAAGAAGAAGAGAGAAAATTCACAGAGATTTGATGAAGAGTCAATCTTCAGTGAAGAAGTCTCAAGTTCTCCAGCAGATGATGAAAAAATTGATCTACCTTCAGCATTGTATGATGATTATTCTAACACTGACAATTTTTTGTAAATATATTTGCATCATTAGAATAGGTTAAAGTAGAAATAGTTGAGGGCTGATTGGAAATACAAGAGGTTGACCCATTCACATTGGTTTAGATTGTTCGGGCCAAAATGGACATGATTAAGACGAAATGGGATAGAATGACCCTTTTTGCCCCTACCAATTCCGCTCTACAGATTTTAATTTTTCAACTTTTTTTAATACAAATATAAGACTACAATTGGAAACAAATGAGCCTAAATTCAATATTGAACCACTTGATTTTAGTGGTTAAAGTCATTAGGCGTTCTTAATTCAATGACGACTGGACACTTTAAACACGAAGTTCAAATGGTTAGAAATTAAATATCGGACTAGAATTTGGTCTAATTGTAGTTTATAAAGTATATATTCAATTCACATGGTTCATTTTTAATCTCTATGACAAAAGTTTGAGAAAAAAATAAAATGGATCCTAGTGTTCCTATCTATTTTAAGTTTTGACTTTTAATTTTGAATAAAACGAGAATTCAAGCTTCATTTCTTTTTTTTTTTTTTTTGTCTAATTCAAAAGCTAATTGATTCTTATTAAGGTAAATTCAAACATTCTTGAAATTAGTATTTGATAATTACAATAATGAGATTACAAACATAAGTAGTTATTTAATAATAATTTATATTGTATTTATCTAGATTATTCTAAAATGATGAAATAAATATATTTATAAATTTGTATCATTGTCTTCATATTTTATTATAAATTTTTATTTTTCAAAATTTTTTATACAATCTTTTTTAAAATAGAACACCGACAATTTTGGATATAAGAGACAAAATCAGAATTTGACAACCATTTCCAACAATAATTACTTTATCTATTTTTGGATCTCCTCGTGGATGGTGCCAATGGAAAATTTTGTTATTTTTATCCCCTTAGAATAAGCCAATCGCTCTTTGGGCCCACTAGACTTCCTTAGCTGGTATGAGGTTAAAGTATTGAGCCGTTGAGTTATTATTTTTTTAATCTTTTATTAGATATTCTCAATCTCATGTCTAATCTTGTTTAATTGTTTATTAAGACTCCCAAAGACTTTTAACATCCCACTTTTGCTGCCCCTTATCATGTTTGTCTCACACCTTTTCGTGTTATTGTCTAACAACATAAAAATTTAATGCACAAGGAATTTCTGTAATAATGAAAGAGTGACACGTATCATTATTCTCTTATAAATATGTATCTCATACTACAGACATGCTTAAATAAAAAATCATAGATACTATATAATATTTAATAATATTTATCTATAAACCTCTAGCTCAAGTACTCTGGCTGCATTTGGATAGTGGGTAAATTTTAGAGGGGTTATCCGAGTTACCTCCCTTGAAAAGAGTTGTTAAAAGTTGAGGGGTAATCCCATTACCCTCATACAATAATTTTATAGGAGTAAATCCACCTTATTGTCATATATCATATAATTAAAACCGAATTATAAAACTTTTTGTGATTCAATTATATCAAATTATTGTTGATCATGGACATCATGAACAAATGTTACCTTGGGAATTAAAAAAGTTCACAGTTTATATGATCTCAATTTATAAAGTGGGATTTAACGTTTAGATAAGTATGTGATAATTCTATTATATGGTTTTAATCAGAATTTAATTATGTTAATCTCTCATTTTACTTCGGTCATAGTTTTATTTATTTAAAGTTTACATTTTTGAGTTCTAATCCTTCATGTAATTCTATCACAAAAGGTTTACCTTTTTTTTTTCTGTTCCCTTTGCGTGGACCAGGCTGTGGGCTCTTTGGATGTTCTGCACCTTCTTGTGATCTTTTTGGGAATATTTTTTTCCCCTTTTGAATGAATCTTATCCAACCGTTAAAAAAATTGTATAATATATAACTTTTTTATTTATCATTTTTTCTCTATCCCTTCCTTCCATTTCATGGATGCACCCCTTCACTTTAAACTTTCTAAATTATAACTTCTTAACTCTACAAACTAGTGTTATCTCTAGCTTACTGTTTAAATGTATAAATCGCCTCAAGTGAACTTCTCTCGATTTATTAACTACTGAAGCTATTATAAAATTGTTCGAGACGTGGTCATTCCTATCTCCATCGTTCACCATTAAATCACTTATCCAAGATAACTTGTCTATCTTTGTCATCTTAAATTTATTTATTTATTTTCTTTATCGTCTAATAGTCTACAAAATAAGGCATTTTGAGCCCAAAAGCCTAATCTCTCATTATTCTACATTCTAAATCAATGATCATTAATAAATATTTTATAACATAGTTAGACTTAAACATACAATCAAACAAAATAATATAAATTAATTTATATAATAATTTCCCCTAAGATGGTCACCTCATGAAACATTCATTGATGACAACCTTGTGACACACCTTCCCACTTTACACCCATCTATTCTTATGAATTCAATTCTTACTCAATTTGATGGATAATTGATCCAACTCAATGACATTTACATTGGTAGATAAAATTCAATCTTTGAAAATATATTTTATTTTTTTAATTAAAGTATTTTAATATACATTTTATTTGAACTTAGACTTTTTTAACATCTATTTCACATGGGGTGGATGTGGTTCTTCCTAAATTTAATTCAAATAAAGCAGCTTAGTAGATTTTTATTGATTCAGTAGATTCTAACGTGAAGAGAAAAAGGAAAAAAGAAAATAGGAGTCTCTAGTCAAGAGACTTTGTTGATGGAGGGACCCATTAGATTAAAGTCCTGACTGCCAAATCAATCTCTACTGGCATCGCCTAATCTTCTAAATGCCGTATACGTCTCGTTATCCATGTCCATACGTGCTCCATGTCAAATTCTTTAGATTCCACTAGCTTTAGAAGAATTAAAATTAGATAGTGATCCGATGGATATTTTGTATAACAAGATACGGGATTTAGGGTATTTTCCATTTTACTCTTCTTTTGCTGTACGAAAGCATTTTAAAAAAATTCAGTGATCCCGTTAGTAATCTTATTTGTTGTTCTGTATGAAAAAACAGTTTCAATGAATAAATTTCAGTTAGCCGGTCAGTGATCAGGCGATTCAGCGAGCCAATTCGAATGGACAAAATGGGTAATACAGTAAAACCTGTGTTGAATTATACAAAACTCCCGTGAGAGGATTGCTACCCTAAAAATTATGAAAAATCTTTGAGTAGTAGTAATATATTAAATTTTTTGTCAGATGGATATCTTTATTTTATATTGGAGGTGAGATCAATCATATTAGAATGCAAAATTTTCAATCCATATACACGGGTAAATCGATGAGAAATTGAGAAGTAATGTTACGATGAGTGATCCAGTGGAACTTGAACTTGAATCGAACTCAATACCTTCCAACTCTAATACATTAAATTGTATACACCTTTTATTCTATAAGTGATACGGGTTATTATGAATTCTTAACTCGTTAAAAAACAATTCTTGGTTAATATTAAAAAAATCTGACGACCTAAATGGCTTGATCCAAAAGTATAAGATATTATTTGTATTTTAGACCTATTTACAAATAAAATAAAATAAAATTCATCTTATTTTGAACCCAAATTCCTGTCATGAACATTATATATAGGTAAAAAATCAACTATATACACTTGAACTATTTGATTACAAAATTTAGAGTGGGCGGATCCTTAATAACATGCTTATCAATTTGCTTCAAAATGGAGTTGTAAGGTATTCAAGTCACTTGAAAAGCTTTGAAAAAATACCAAATTTTGCCACAATCTATTCAATTATATTATCAAATTGAGAATTAGAGGACATTATACAACATGACATTGTGACACGGGCGCATCTATAAAAGATGGATTCATATGTTGTACAGTAAAGTTTGGATTTTGTGAAAAAATTATGGATCAAAGAGAAACCTATTTTTGAAGATTTCAGGTTAAAAAATTAGTGAAATAAGTGTTGCATGGGCTAGGTATATTAGTCGGGTTTTATTTTTCATATTTGAGCTTGCAAAAGTTCATTTAAGTGGCTTATATAGCTTTGAGTTTCGAATCTAAAGGGGTTGGAGTGACGGTCATAAATTCATTTCAAGAAAACTGAATTTGATTCCCATTACAATCCAAAGAGCGTCTCTATATAGAGTTATCCAATGTGTGGGTAAGGAAGCTTGCACATGTCCTGATGATTAGTCGGGTGCTCGAAGAGGCCTGAACACCTTGGTTATAAAAAAATAACTATAGTTGTAATTATTATTCTATTTTATTTTCCGATAATTCATAATTTATTTTCCATTGGTATAGACAATTTCGGTTTGTAATTTTTATATTCGTGTTGATTTTGCCTTGGATTTATTTGCTTTGTAAAATTCTATCTTAAAAGTCATTCAAATTCCTTTAGATCCAGTAACCCTAGACTCAAAATATTTTTCTTCGATAATTTTTATTTGGATTTTCTCTAAGATTTTTAGATTCCTTAGAGCCAAATATTAGTTTTCACAAACTTTAACGTAACATCTTTAATTGGATCAAGCTTGTGCTAATACGTAAGTCAAGATTGGTTCACAAACTAAATTTGGTTGCTACTTGGGTCAAATGGAACTGAGTTGATTTGGTAAGGTTTAAGTTAGGTTTCAGTAGCAAGTCAAGTTTGAATTGTATGACCAGAAGTTTATATCTCCAAAATTACGTGAATGGTTAGAATTCATGAAATAAAATATACAAGTATTATAAAAGAAAAGAAAAACATTTTATGTTATTGATTACAAAACTCTTGTTAAAGTGCTTCTTAAATATTAATCTTCACGTTGATCAATTCAGCTTGGTAGTCTTGAATATTGAAACTTTGATTGTTTAAACCTATTGAATTTGTATGACTCATCTTAAAAAATTATAATAATTGAATAAAAATGTTTTTCTTAAATTAGAATTTATGTGATTGTTTACCCATTCCATCAAACTATACAAATCCAACTCACAATAAATATACAATCTCTTAAAAAAAAGTAGCGATCATCCCACATGCATTTTGTGTAACGAGACACGGGTTTTAGAGTATTTTCCATTTTACCTGTCTACAGTCGTACGAAAGCATTTAAAAAAAAAAATCAGTGATCTGGTCTTTCAATGATCCAATTTGCTGTTTTATATGGAAAAAACAGTCCCACTTAAATAAATTTCAGTGATCCGATTTCAATGATCCGATCCGTGAGTTGATTTATACTGCAATGGAAGAGTCAGTGATCCGATTTGCTGTGTAGTATGAAAAAAACAGTCTCACTTAGATAAATTTCAGTAATTCGATTACAGTGAGCCGATTTATACCGTAGTGAAAGAGGCAGTGATCCGGTCAGTGATTTGGTGAGTCGAACAGTGAGCTGATTTATACCGAAGTGAAGGGTAAAGTGGAAAATCCAGTCATTCCCGTGTCTGATTACACAAAAATCTCATATGAGAATCACTAC